>SJYV01049578.1:1007793-1056536 GCA_006410875.1 Neotragus pygmaeus
CATAAACACTGAGGAAGCCAGAATTGAAAGAGACACATGTACCCCAATGTTCATTGCAGCACTGTTTATAATAGCCAGGGCATGGAAGCAACCTAGATGTCCATCAGCAGATGAATGGATAAGAAAGCAGTTGTGCGTATACACAATGGAGTATTACTCAGCCATTAAAAAGAATACATTTGAATCAGTTCTAATGAGGCAGATGAAACTGGAGCCTGTTATACAGAGTGAAGTAAGCCAGAAATAAAAACACTAATACAGTATACTAACACATATATATGGAATTTAGAAAGATGGTAATGATAACCCTGTATGTGAGACAGCAAAAGAGACACAGATGTGTAGAACAGTCTTTTAGATTCTGTGGGAGAGGAAGAGGGTGGGATGAGTTGGGAGAATGGCATTGAAACATGTATAATATCATATATGAAATGAATCGCCAGTCCAGGTTCAATGCATGATACAGGATGCTTGGGGCTGGTGCACTGGGATGACCCAGACGGATGGTATGGGGAGGGAGGTGGGAGGGGGGTTCAGGATGGGGAACACACGTGTACACCCGTGGCAGATTCATGTCAATGTATGGTAAAACCAATACAATATTGTAAAGTAATTAGCCTCCAATTAAAATAAATAAATTTATATTAAAAAAAATAAAATCTTAAGGACAGAGGAGACCAAGAGATTAAGTTCAAGCTCAATCCTATCTTCTATTCTCATTGAGTTCTTTATCTTCCCTACAATATCCCCACCAAGTGTTGTCTAACCTCTGTTGTTGTCTTTTAGTTACTAAGCTGTGTCTGACTCTTGGGCAACCCCATGGACTGTAGCCCACCAGGCTCCTCTGTCCTTGGGATTTCCCAGGCAAGAATACTGGAATGGGTAGCCACTTCCTTTTCCAGGGGATCTTCTGAACCCAGGGACTGAAACTGTGTCTTCTGCATTGGCAGACAAATTCTTTACCACTGAGCCACCAGGGAAGCCCCGTCCAGCCCCTACTTGGCATTATTTAATGACTATGAAGTTATTGCTTCTTAAGGCAGCTGTTTCCAGTTCATATGACTCTGTAACATAAAGCCACCATGTTTCTCCATGGGACACTACTGGCATTTGGCTGTGGTAGTTCTTTATCATATTGGGCTACTTCATGTTTATAGGACATGGAGCATCTATCTCTGGCCCTCTAGATTCCAGCAGCACACACAATCCCTGAGCACTATGGAAACAAAGAAGCAAATGCACTCATGTATTTCCCATGTTCCCTACAGGGAACCTGATTTAAAAAAAAAAAAAAAACACAACAAAAAAACACAAAACATTGCCCAAACTAAGATCTTCCTCCTGGATTTGAGAAAAAACATAAATAGGGAAGTTCAAAGATGGAGGTTTCAAGTGTTCTAAGAGCTATATGGAAGAGTTTGCCTGCTACCTCTCATATCCATTTCTCATCCCTTCCTACCTCTGCTCTGCATCTCAGGGAATTACAACTCCCAAGATCCTTTGTCAACTGCCTTCCAGTTGGGTTCATCCAATGAGAGGCACTAGAATGTGGGAGAAGAGGAGAAGGCAGAATATTTATTCCTCTCTCACTCTGCCGTCAGCAATATCTCCTCTCTGGCAGAGGTCCTTCATGAACTCAGGAGTCCTTTTCTCCACGATACCACTCCTGCCAAGGCAGCCCTACCCAGGGCCTCATAGCTGTCTGAAGACTCCAGCTTATGGGCTGTGATGATATCCCCTCTCTTGTTGTCTCTTCAAGCTTTTTATTAATCCCTGGGCCGGGGGGTGGGGTTGGGGGGGGAGGTGGGCAGTTCATACCTGAGCTGCTCTGTCAGCTTTTCCATTACCTATGCAATGAATTTTCTGTATCATCAAATCCCTTCTCTTGAAATACAGTGAACAGGTTCTGTTGTCATGATTTGACACTGACCAGCACAAACAGGGAGATGATGTTTTTTCCTCTCTTCATCCTGGATGACTTAGAGTTGCTAGAGGAAAGGGTTACTGTTTCACCACTGGCACTGGCGTAAGTTACCTCATGTAGTAACTTCTGAGGCAGTATGAAATGTTTCACGTTTTCTTTCCTAGGCATATAAGTTTAGAAGACACTGTCAAAGGTAAAACTACTTTTTCCCCATGGACATGCTTTTCTCTATGGAAAAATACACCATTCTCCCAAAGGAGACTAATTGTCCTTAGAAAACATCTACGGGGAACAGAAGATGGAGGCTGGATTCAAAGGGCCAGCATGTTCACTTCTTCTCCTGGTCTTTGCTAAAAGTCCTAAAATACAGGGTGAAAAAAGGAGATTGATTCCCAAATGCCAAATGTGTCTGGAGTCCATATCAAATAGTTGCTTAAGGATACTCCAACTTCTGACAGTTATGACTTGGATACAGGACTAACAGCCCTGGTTTAAATTTTGGAGGTTATTAAAATACATACAAACATAGATGAAAGAGAGAGAAACATCCACATACAAAAAGAATATACCTAAATTATAGATACATATGCATATGTATCGGTGTGATTCTGTTTATTAACTAAGACTTTTTTATTTTTACCTTCTCATTTTCTCTATAAACTCACTTAACCAGTTATAATGATAAGGTCTTCAGAATACTTTGGTTGTCAACAAAAGAAAATCACTCAAACAAACTTACATACATAGGAAACGGGCAGAATTTATTGCCAATTTCAAAATAAACCCATATGCCCCAAGAAGAGAAAAGTTAGTCAAACCTAAAGAGACAGAGGGACTCTAGAAACTACAAAAGTCACCAGGAATCAAGAAAATCTTCTCCCTGTGTCACTCTCTCTCTCAATCTCAGATTTATCTGCTCTCATCTCTCTGTCAGTGGGCTTTTTTTAACTTCTATTCACACACAGATAAGATGGCTGGCTGCCCACAATAGCATCCTTAGCATCTACATCAGACTGCCTTCAGTTCAGGTGGCTTCCTAAGACCGAAAAGCATCTCTAAATTCTCAACTCTGAACAAAGTTCTTCCATCTGACCCAGTTTAGGTCAATTGTCTACTCCTGTCCTTGGGAAATAAGATTAGACAGTATGACAGCAAAGGAATTCTACAAAACAAAGCTGGAAGGAGAAAGAAGGAAGTAGAGGGTGACGTAGATGCCCCTAACATATAACCTCAAAAGGGTATTATTACATGGTTTCAATCTTCCAGATAAAACCAGAGGGGTTGAATCACCTGCCCAGTGTCTCACAGATGATTAATGCCAGAAGCATGACTAAGGGACTTCCCTGGTGGCCCAGTGGTAAAGAATCCACCTGCCAATGCAGGAGATACCGGCTTAATCCTTGGCCCAGGAAGATCCTACATGGTACAGAGCAACTGAGCCTTTGTCCCACAGCTAGTGAAGCACGTGCACCCTACAGCCTGTGCTCAGCAGCAAGAGAAGCCCCTGGAGCGAGAACCCCATGCCACCCCTACTCACTGCAACTAGAGAAAAGCTTGCACGCCACAGTGAAGACTCAGCAGAGCCAAAAATAAAATAAGTAAATCAATAAAAATAAAGAAACATGACTTAAATCCTCCAAATCTCCAGAATTCTTTCTCCTCAACAGTAAGTTAGCACCTATATAATAACATATATGACAGGAAGAATGTGGTAACTTCATAGTTTATTAAATATTATTATCACTATTACTATAAAGGAACTTGAAAAGTTTTTCAAAAACACGACCTATACTATCTGCCTTCCTATGTGCACTCAGCCATCTGCCTCTCTAAGCCAGCAGCTGCCATCATAAACCCAGTATGACTCAGAATCTAGTAAAATCCCTGTGGAGAGAACTTGAAAAAAATTCTGTGCAAGGACCAGAAAAGTTCGGAGCCCTACAGAGAGCATGGTGACCCCAGTTCTACAAAGACCAGCAGAATAGGCTGAGGGGAGTTCAACTGCATCCCTTTTGAGAATTTTGCACCTCCGTGAGCTCTAAATGTCAAGGACAGGGCTAAATGAAGGTGATACATCTCCTTACTCTCATGGCTTGGAAGGTGGAGGGAGATCTGACTATAAAATGATTTCTTATGCTTGTGCTAAGAGAGGTTTAACAGTCTATTCCTAAATCTCATACCTACAAGGCAAGAAACTACTTTTTATCACATGCAGAATTTCTACAATAAAGGATATTCCAACAAAGAAACATGATGAGTCAAGACAGGAAAAAACCTTCCTTTCTGGGAAGCCAAGTATTCAGAGAAGTGGGCCAGGTAAACCTGCTCTCCTGGAAGACAGAGATGAGTACCTAAATAGCAAAATTAAAAAGGCACTTACAGAGATTCAAATGTGATTCTGAAAAAGACTATGGAACTTAAACACATGATTTTTTGATCTATAAAATTCAATAAAAGAATTAAAAATGAAAAATGAGTTGACTGATGTAATTATAATTAGTGACCTGACAGATCAAGTATACTAAGTATATCTAATCATAAAACAAAAAGGCAAAGGGAAAAAAAGCAAGAGGAAAACACGAAGATGACAGACACAGCATAATACAAACGGAAAAAAAAAAGAACAGATGAAGTAATAGGAGTTATTGCCTAGAAATCAATCTAGGAAATAAATTAAAACAAACTTCACTGAACAGAGTGAAGATCTGCAATGAAAAATCGAAAGAGTCCTTGAATTTTTTACCTACAAAGAAAACCAAAAATCAGACAGGTATCAGACTTCTCATCTCCAATACTGGAAGCCAAAGTGTTTACAGACTATGTTCACATAAAGTCTGCAACTCAAGAACCTTTTATCAACCAAGAAAACCAATGGGATGAAGAAAAAATTAGGACTTGCAGTAACTGAGAAAATAAACCTCAAACATGCCTAATCTAAAAAATGCTTGAAAAAATACTGCAAATAATGAATGAGCCCAAGCTGATTATTTTTTTAAAAATAAGAAAAGATAAACTAAAGAGGATACAGCATTGAACAAGAAAATTTGACACAAAGGCTCTCAGGGAATGTGTAATAACAATGCTAAATAAGCACTTATAAAACTCAACTGGCACAGATAAAGGAGATTCACTTTTTTATACTATACATCCCCTGCCCTGACACATACATATAAAAAAAAGTAAGGAAAAAATAAAGGTATTTGGAAAGTGTTATGTTGTGGATATATAAGACAGAAGGAGATGGGGAAATAAAATTAACTTAAAATCATTGTCCTTTGTGGGAAGTAAAAGGGAAATAGAAAGAAATAGTATGGCTATAATGAGGAGAAAAAAAAGCATTTTAGTTGGGATCGTTATTTGGTTGGGATGTGCTACCATAGAACAATAGTAACATATGTTTGATCAAAATATTAGGCTGGACTCTGAATTTTAATTTACTATAACTAGGCACAAACACATCTTTATTCATCAAAATTGNGGAAAACACGAAGATGACAGACACAGCATAATACAAACGGAAAAAAAAAAGAACAGATGAAGTAATAGGAGTTATTGCCTAGAAATCAATCTAGGAAATAAATTAAAACAAACTTCACTGAACAGAGTGAAGATCTGCAATGAAAAATCGAAAGAGTCCTTGAATTTTTTACCTACAAAGAAAACCAAAAATCAGACAGGTATCAGACTTCTCATCTCCAATACTGGAAGCCAAAGTGTTTACAGACTATGTTCACATAAAGTCTGCAACTCAAGAACCTTTTATCAACCAAGAAAACCAATGGGATGAAGAAAAAATTAGGACTTGCAGTAACTGAGAAAATAAACCTCAAACATGCCTAATCTAAAAAATGCTTGAAAAAATACTGCAAATAATGAATGAGCCCAAGCTGATTATTTTTTTAAAAATAAGAAAAGATAAACTAAAGAGGATACAGCATTGAACAAGAAAATTTGACACAAAGGCTCTCAGGGAATGTGTAATAACAACGCTAAATAAGCACTTATAAAACTCAACTGGCACAGATAAAGGAGATTCACTTTTTTATACTATACATCCCCTGCCCTGACACATACATATAAAAAAAAGTAAGGAAAAAATAAAGGTATTTGGAAAGTGTTATGTTGTGGATATATAAGACAGAAGGAGATGGGGAAATAAAATTAACTTAAAATCATTGTCCTTTGTGGGAAGTAAAAGGGAAATAGAAAGAAATAGTATGGCTATAATGAGGAGAAAAAAAAGCATTTTAGTTGGGATCGTTATTTGGTTGGGATGTGCTACCATAGAACAATAGTAACATATGTTTGATCAAAATATTAGGCTGGACTCTGAATTTTAATTTACTATAACTAGGCACAAACACATCTTTATTCATCAAAATTGGAACTATTACAATTAACCAGAAATAAATGTGTTTATTCCTGTAGCATAAAAATCTATGTGTCAGAATTCAATGAACTCTTGGAAAGCATTTTCTGCCCCCTGTGGGTTATGGAAGTATTTTCCCCGCAAAAAGTTGTCAGAATGCTTGTGGACGTGGTAGAAGTCAGGTTGATATGGTGAACGAAGCAAGACTTCAAACAGTTCATTCTCCTTTTGAAGCTTTAGTTGTGCCATGTGTGGTCGAGTGTTGTCCTGGAGAAGAACTGGGCCCTTTCTGTTGTCCAATACCTGGCTGCAGGCGTTCCAGTTTTCAGTGCATTTCCTCAATTTGCTGATCATACTTCTCATATATAATGGTTTCACCAGGATTCAGAAAGCTGTAGTGAATCAGATGGGCAGCAGTAGACCACCAAACAGTGATCAGGACCTTTTACTATTGGTGCAAGCTTAGATTTGGTAAGTTGGTCCAGGGACTGAGCTGGTCATTGCCAGTTGTCATATAAAACCCACTTTTCGTCACAGGCCACAACTCAATCGAGAAATGGTATGCTGTTGCACAGAACAAGAGAAGACAACAATTCAAAAACAATTTTTTTAAAATTTGCAGTCAGCTCATGAGGCACCCACTTATCAAGGTTTTTCACCTTTCCAATTTGCTTCAGATGCTGAACAAGCATAGAATGGTCAACATTGAGTTCTTTGGCAGCTTCTTATGTAGCTGTAAGAAGATTAGCTTTGATGTTCCTCTCAAATGGTTGTCATCAACCTCTGATGGCCAGCCACTGCACTCCTCTTCTTCAAGGCTCTTGTGTCCCTTGTAAAATTTCCTGACCTACCACTGCACTGTTCATTCATTAGCAGTTCCTGGGCCAAATGCATTGCTAACGCTGTGAGTCTCTGCTGCTTTAGGACCCATTTTGAACTCCAACAACTGAGTAATACAAAAATGATCAGTTTCTAAAATTTCCCAGAAAACTAGTTTTCATTTGCTGCCTGTGTTCTTTTTAACTGTGTAAATTTTAGGATTAAATTTTTAGTTCGACTAAGGTAAAATGAAAAATTAAGTCACCTTGTGATTTTTCTTTTTAAAAGAGTTCATTGAGTAAACTTTATTTTAGCCCCACACTGGTTATTTTAATTGTAACAGAAATGACTGTGATGCTGTAAAGGATTTGGCTTTTTGAATAAAGATGAAAACAATCAACAAAAAAAAAAGTAAGAAAGAAAGAAAACGGCTCAAATTTACTTTTTATCTAACATCATTTCCATAGTCTGAAATAAATATAAAATACACAGCAAGTAATCAGTAATTATCAAAAAAAACCCATAAAATGATAAATGTGCATAAAATGATGTATGACATAACCACATTTAAGAATGTATTCCAATATTAAATAGCAAAGTTCAGCAATGCAAAACTACAATTATTTTTGCACCAACCTGAATAGAAAAAGGATATGTGATTAATTATTGGGATAAAATAAATAACACATAATGTCTATCTTAACAAGATAATTATTTAGATCTCAATCTTATTTAGTAGAAAAATTCTTATCAGACAGAAATGTGGATCATGTTACACTTATTTGATATATAAAAAGGCGTACACATACAGTTATCTGGGCTTCCCTGCTGGGTTAGTAGTAAAGAATTTGCCTGCAATGCAGGAGACACAGCAGACGTGGGTTCGATCCCTGGGTTGGGAAGATCCCCTGGGGAGAGGAAATGGCAACCCACTCCAGCATTCTTGCCTGGGAAGTCCCATGGACAGAGGAGCCTGGTGGGCTAGAGTCCATGGGGTCACAAAGAGTCGGATACGGCTAAGCACACACACAGGACATATTTGGACAAAGAGGATTCTGTCCCTCAGACCATAATGATGTATAAACTGCAATGATGACTTGTCCAGCAAATGAATATAAGAAGTGCCTTAATTTTAGCAGGTAAAACAAGAATATCTGAATCACTAAGGAACTCAACTGGAAAACATAAACTCATATTTTAGTACATGCATAAATATCAAATCACTTAATAGGTGTCTGGAATGAACATATTTATCACAGGTGTGTTACAGCAATGGTTTATAAACCATGGTGAAACAGTCTGTTTTCTCCTAGAAATTCCCAAGCGAGGATTTCAGAACAAAGATAAGGAACAGGGCCAAAATATTCTCATTTCCTTTACACACTTTGCTCTGAAAGTATCTGTTTCAGAAACACAGCTGTTTTTGACATGCTCATGTCGATCACTTCCAGAAAGCTAAGATCACTAGGGACTTCCCTGGTGGTCCAACAGCTAAGACTCCACACTCCCAGTGCAGAAGGCCTGGGTTCATTCCCTGGTCAGGGACCAAAATCCCACATGCTGCAACCAAGACTTGCCACAGCCAAAATATATAAATGAAAAAACAAAAAACACACAGCACCAATATGACATGTGTCAGAAAAGATATTTGTCTAAGGGGGGCAATTTGGCACTAGTGGTAAAGAACCTGCCTGCCAATGCAGGAGACATAAGAGATGTGGGTTCGATCCCTGGGTCTAGAAGATCCCCTGGAGAAGGAAATGGCTACCCACTCCAGTACTCTTGCCTGGAGCATCCCATGGACAGAGGACCTAGTGGGCTACGGTCCATCGGGTTGCAAAGAGTCAGATATGACTGAAGTGACTTAGCGCAAACACACACATCCTAGAAGAGATCTAGTATAACCTGGTAAAACAGCTACAATACATACCATACAATTACTACTGTTCAAAGAGCATGGAGTGGGGAAGCTTAGCCACTGAACCATCAGGGAAGTCTAGTGCTGTTTTAGTCAGTAATCTTAGCCTTTGTCTGTGAAAGATGACAGACATGAAGATATCAAAAAATTCATGCAATTTCTACCTTATAAATAGTATGATGGATGGTATTGGTTAGAAGCTAAATCTATTACACTGAAGTTGGAGATCGCATTAAGTTAAATGTTCAACCAAATCTTTTTGGCTAGAGGTCTCACAAAGGAAAGCGTATAACCACATGGTAATGACATGTTTGGAAATACTTTGTGCCATTTTGTTAAAAATAAAATATCTTCAATCAGTAGAATTGGTGAATATTAATAAATAAGTTATAAGAGATGTCTGTCAGTGAGTTACTAGAGACACTAGCATAATAAAAATGAAAAGATTTGATAATTTTGACCTTCTTAGGACAAGAGAAAAGGAATAAACCGAGTGAAAGTTTGCGAGGTATACAGGCAGAGAAAAATAACTTCAAATATAGAGATGAGTTTAAGCAAACAAAAGTGCCTTGAGATCAGGACATACAGAACATGTTTCCATGGGTGCTTGCCTTTTTTTCCACCAGCTTGAGAACAGTTAACGTAAATAAACAGGTTTGTAAACTGACACTGTTACCAAGGCCAACCTGTGAGCATCACTATATGGAGGAAATCAGTAATCTCATTTGTAGGATAGCTTTCTGACTTTTCTTTTGTTAGTAATTGTCATTCCAGGCAGTTCAGTACCTGGAATAATTTCTCTACATTCTGCCATTTGCTTATCTCAATAAGGTGGAATAGAAAGACAACTCCAGTTTCATCAGATTTATCAAGGGTCTTAAAGATTTTCTACACAAACCTCTCAATGGACAAATGGGAAACAAAAACTCTGAGATATTATGTAGTAATATTTGCCTAAGAGGGGGAAAAAAAGTGAAGTATTAGTCACTCAGTAGTGTCCAACTCTTTGCAATGCCATGGACTGTAGCCTGACAGACTCCTCTGTCAATGGGATTCTCCAGGCAAGAATACTGGAGTGGGTAGCCATTCCTTTCTCCAGGGGATCTGCCCAAACCAGGGATCAAACCCTGGTCTCCTACATTGTAGGCAGATTCTTCACCATCTGAGCCACCACAGAAGCCCTAGCTGGCGTCAAATTAGAACCTTGGTCTTCTGAATCCCCAAACTGGCACAATTTCTACTGTGACACATTTAACATCAAAGGATCTAAAACTGCTTAAATTCAATTGAAGCACTACTCTCGACACTTTTGTCCACTTCGGTAACAATTTACTGAAAGCCAATGACAATTCTGTGGGCCCTTAAGGTGACAGACAATTACTAATCAGTCTTAAGTAGTATGGCCATGTGGTCAAAATATGAATGGGCTTCCCTGGTGGCTCAGAGAGTAAAGCATCTGTCTGCAATGAGGGAGACCTGGATTCGATCCCTGGGTAGGGAAGATCCCCTGGAGAAGAAAATGGCAACCGACTCCAGTATTCTTGCCTGGAAAACCCCATGGATGGAGAACCCTGGTGGGCTACAGTTCATAGAGTCACAAAGAGGTAGACATGACTGAGCGACTTCACTTTCATTTTTCAAAATATGTATAATGAAACAGTTTTCATTATTCTAGGTTCGCGTGCTGTGATTCATGGGGTCGCAAGGAGTCAGACACGACTGAGCAACTGAACTGAACTGAACATTATTAAAGTTCTTACAATCTCTGTGTTAAAGAATTATCAAATAAGAGTATTGCTGCTTTTCCTTCTACCTATAAAAGGTCATAAATAGTAATTATTTCTATCTTAAATATTTAATAGTAATCATTGGTGAAGTCATATAAGTCTGGAATTTTAAATGGAGAAAAATTTTAAAAACAAGTTCCAATTTTCTATTTCATCTTAGTTTTTGTTAGCTCTGTCCTTCAGTAAATTTGTAAATTTTATTTTGATTTTCAAATTAATGTTATATACTTTTATTATCTTTTTAATGTGTTTAGCATATGTATTATTTTCTTTGTGACTGTTGATATTGGTAATTTTTTCCTTGATCAGTCTTGCTATGAATTTTATTAATCTTTGTAAAGAACTAGCTTTGTTTTCCCTTTAGCAATTCCAGATCTTATCTTCAGTATTTTCTTTTGCCTACTTTTTAGGGTTTCATTTATTATTCTATTTCTAGTTTCTTGAGTTGAAAGCTTAGATAGTTGGCTTTAGGCTGTTATTCCTTTCTTATATGTGAATTTAAATCTGTAAATGATCCTGTGTATACTGCTTTAACCAGATCCTTATACAAGTTTTGTTAAGTCAGATCATCATTAAAATTCATACCAAATATTTTTAATTACCAGTAAGATGTCTTCTGTGACACACAGGTTATTTAGAGTATACTGTTAAATTTCCAAGCAATTTGTGTTCTACTATTTATCTTTTGGGCTTTTATTTCTACTTTAATTCTTCGTAATCAGACAATATAATCTGAATGATTTAAGTCTTTTGATATTTGATGAAATTTGTTCTATAAACCATAATATATGACCAGGTTGGTAACAATTCATATGCACTTGAAAAGGATGAGTTCAGTTACAGTTGGATGTAGTAGTCTATTAACTTGGTGGTATTTGTAAAATATGTTGTTCAGATTTTCAATAACCTTATTGACTTGGGGATGCCTGTTCTATCAGTTAAGGAAAAGTGTGTTCAAGTTGCTTGCCACGATCTTGATTTTGAATTTATGTTTTTGATTTTGTAGTTTATTGCTCTAAAGATTTTAAAAGAATGGTAACAGGTACAATCAAATTTAGGACTGCAAAAATATTCTTTTAAATATATGTTCTTCTTCTTTATCTGAGCACACTTGCTTTAGAATCTACTCCCCTGGTTATCAGAAAACTGTGGAAGCTTTCTTTTGCTTACTGCTTGCTTCTTGCTTTTTTTATCCTATTAATATTTCTGTGTGAATATTTAAAGTGGGAATCTCACAAGGAGCACACACTTGGGATTATTTTTAATACAAGCTGACAATTTTAGTTTTTTAATTATCTTTTTATTGGAAGAAATGGTGAATCTTATTTATGATTATTGATCTATGTATTTATACCATTTTATCATGTGTTCTATTGGATTCACCTGTATATGTATCTTCTCTCCTTCAGATTAATAAAATAATTTACATTATTTTAGTTTTCCTCCAATAAATTCTTAGTAATAAATTACAAGTTCTTTAGTCATTATTCTAAAATACGCATCCTTAACTAATAGTCAAATACATTACTTTTATCACTTTTACTACGTTCTAAAAATGCTAGAATATAAAACATTTTGTATGATTTATAGTCCTCCAATGTGCTCACATTACTGTCACTATTGCATTATTTATTTCAAATCTATATACATTAAGTAAAGACATTATCACTGTTTTGTACAGTCAGTATTAACCACATTTAGCCAGATATTTCTCCTTCCATTTTTCTTTATTTCTTCCTGCATCTCAGGTTCCTTCTTGAGGATCCCTTTTTACTTTATATTTTAGTTCAGGTATGCCACTGATACATTCTTTCAGTTTTGTTTTGTTTTTTGTCTGAAATATCTAAAATGTCTTTATTTTTACATAGATCATTGGGTCACCTACAAATAAAGGCATAATTATTTCTTTGTAACTAGATGAATATTTTACTTTCATTTTCACTGGATGAAATACCTTCCCAACCGGAAGTTATTCATCACTTATTAAGCTGTAATTCTATTATTCTCTGGCTTCTATTGTTCTTATTAGCAAGTCAGCTGTTAGTATTACCATTACTACTTTGAAAATAATGTCTTATTTTTCTGTTTGGTTTTTGTTCTACTTTTTGCTATTTTTAAGGTTTTTCTTATCTTTGTTTCTCATCACTTTTACTGTGATATGTCCAAGTTCTTACCTTATTTCTAGTTATTCTAATTGTAATTCACAGAGCTTCTGGAATTTATGAGTTGATATTTTATCATATTTGGAACATTCATAGTCAATATTTTTGAATACTGATTCTGCCACAAACTCTGGTTTTCTTCCGATACTTCAGTTATATGAAAGCTAGACAGTAACATTACATTCTATAGTTCTTATCCTTCACTTATTTTATAGTCTTTTATTTCCTTTCTGTGCTTCAGCTGGACAGGTACTTTTGAGCTATCTACAGGTTTATAGTTCCTGTCTTCTGCTATCAAACACATTTACTGAACAATTAACTTAAGATATTGTATTGTTTGATTTCCACATGGTTATCTTTTTAGATTTTATGTATGTGTTGAAATTATTCTATTTTTATTCATTGCCATCCAGTTTTTCTTAAATACATTAGTAAAAGTCATTCAAAAAATCCTTTGTCTCTTCATAACAGTTTCCAGATCACCTATCATGCATGTGTTAGTCATGTTGGACTCTTTGTGACCCCTGAACCATAGCCCACCAGTCTCCTCCATCTGGGATTTTCCAGGCAAGAATACTGGAGTGGGTTGTCATTCCCATCTCCAGGGGATCTTCACAACTCAGGGATCAAACCCAGGTCTCGTATTGCAGGCAGACTCTTTACCATCTGAGCCACTAGGGAAGTCCTGGATCACCTATGAATACATTCTATTGAGATTTTTTCTCTTGATTTATTTTGTTAGTAATATTTAATTGAATGTCAGACATAGGGGTTTCAGATTATGTTAGCATCCCCTAGAAACAATTTGCCTTTTTCTATTTTTTTTTTGCTGGACAGAAAGTCAGAGTTGATCGCCTTAATTCAACTGAAGACCGATTTGCTTTGAGGCTGAACTGTAGTTTTGTAAGGTAAGGCTCCATCAACCTATGGATGTCTACTCCCCTAAAGTGTAGTCTCATATAGTTTCCAATTGGACATCTAATACGATCGCCAGGTTTATTTTCTCAGCTGCTCTTCAACACTAGTCTTGATTTCTTCAACTCTGCTTCCTTTTCTTTTACCTCCCACTTCATTTACTTTCAGAACTCAGCAAATGTGTTGAGGGAAAAACAGATTGTGTATTGAGATTCCTCAACTTGGGTCAACATTTTTCTTCACTTCACTCCATCAGTTCACCAAAAGTTCTGCATGTTACTTCTTCCCTTAAGAGTAGCCCTCTGTCTGAGCTAAGCCCCATTCTTTGCTTCCTAACCATGCCCAGAAGTAGCAGATTTCCCCAAGGAAAAAGTAGAGATGAATCATCAGCTCAAGTTTCCATGGCTTTCTATTTTCTAGCTTTCAGTCTCTGAAGAATTTAAGCAGAACTATTTAAATGGTTATCCATATTCTCTAGTTGTTCTCAGCAGGAGCACTATTCTACAAATCACTCCATCCTATTCAGAACTCGTTATATTTTAGTTCATTGTAAAAAGTAATAAATTAGATCAGTATCTTCAAAAGTTGTCAAGAAAGACAGACAGATGAGAAAAATCTCATATTAAATAACTGAGAAGAGCTTTGTGCAGTGCAAAGGAATTTACAATGCTACTTTCAATACTGTAAAATTATTATATTGCAGCCAAAGTACAATGCTGCACTGAGTATGACTGTCACAAGCTTTTATATAAAAAGCAGAGAAACAAGAAAGTATACCTGTTATTTCCAGCAATAAACCTTGATGCAGAGACGTGAAGGAAGAGGTCTTTTACACCAATTATATAAAATAATGAGAAAATGGTACAGGGATGTCCCATATCACTCATGCAAAGGGTATGAAGTTGTCTTTTTCTCAGGTGTATATATTTAGAAAAAACAACAATATTTTTACTAAAGCATATTAAATCACTCTGATAAAGATGCATTATTATATTTATAAAATTCTTCAAAAGCATATCAGTGTTAAGTGTCTGTTCTTACATTTTATTACTTAACCTTAAAATAATAGATTTAGTCGATCGGTTGCGAAGAGTCGGACACGACTCACTTTCACTTTTCACTTTCATGCACTGGAGAAAGAAACGGCAACCCACTGCAATGTTCTTGCCTGGAGAATCCCAGGGACGGGGCAGCCTGGTGGGCTGCCATCTGTGGGGTCGCACAGAGACGGACACGACTGAAGCGACTTAGCAGCAGCAGCAGTAGCAGCATGCTAGTATATAAAAAAGTACTGCTAAGTTCTGAAAGTTTAAATTTTACAGATTTATTCATTAAAGTAGCCAACAGAGAGAAATTATATAAAGCTACCTATTTTTGTCTGGGGTATACACTTTATGGATGACATTTCTGATGACTTTCCAACTTTTTAAGCCACATGGTCTGTTTTATATAAATAAAGAATTCCTATTTTGCTAATAATTGAAGACCTAAAGTGATATTTCTAACTGGAAAATTTTACCTTAATCCTAAAACCAAAAGATTAAAGCTTTGTTTTCAGCTTTTGTACTTTATGGATTTGTTTCAATTTATTGAGGCAATCATGAGGTAACATATCACAATCTTATTTTCAGGAAAATAATCAAGATTCCTTGATCCTTAATGCTCCTTGAATCTAAGCAAAGTCTAAAACACATGGTCATCTATACCCTAGCTTACAAGAAAAAGAGGAAATACTAAAGAAATTAATTGTATGCACTGGGATATAGAACAACAGACTAATAATTAAGAGTCTTGAGTTCTCTGCTTGGTATCATCAATTACTAATTTCATGACCTATGGCAAATCATTTAACTTCTGCTAATGATGAGGCTGTTGTAAGGAACAAATAAGGAAGTGTTTAAATGTAAAGTGTTATACTTTGAAAAATGAAAAAGCTCTAAGCAAATGCAACAATCAGTTTGTATAACTCTAAGAGGCATTTTTATCCCATTTCAGAAAACAAACTATCTTCAGACACTTGAAAATCTCGTCAGCTTTCATTTGCATAAAATTATTATCCTAATTACAAATTATTTTCATGTATTCATTAAAGTAGGTTCATCAGGGCATCTATTAGGCAATTCTTTATTAGCCTAATTCAAATTATGTATATGAAAGTAATAAAGCTGCATTTTTCTTTCAACAATAATTTCAGAAAGTCTCCATTAATCCAACTGAAGTATTACTCTAAATTTTATGCTGTCTGAATGTGAGAGAGGAAAGCTTAAAATTACAAGAATGAGTTCAATGCAAACACCAACAAACAGTTACTAACACTCTTTTCAGGGTCAATATCTAAATATTGTGGATATTTTTTTGCTTTATTCTGCCATTTCTATTTCACCCTCAAGAAACAGAGCCTATATTTTTTTAAAAAAAAAAAAGACCAAAAGACATTAGTATACAACACTAAGCAATCTCTTCTGATGAAGAGATCAGAACTTAAAACTCCTTGGTCTCCAGTTCATTGGACATTTTGATAATCCCTAGTTGCCACCTGAAAGATTAACACCAGTAGAATCAGATAAAAAAGATGTTTATCTCCTTGTATTTATGGACATGACTTAATATAAACAACAACAACAAATTTAAATCTGGCAAAGAGAAAACATGTCTTCCTTTCTAGTCTGACATTTCATTCCTTTTTCTCCTTCCACGCTCCACTTTTCACCAAGCACACTAGCATTTCTTAAACACTCTGGGTATTTGTACTCTTACGTGTCTTTGCTGTTCTCTTGGCCTGGACTGTCCTCTGGCCATTAAAATCCCCCTCCATATTCAAGCTGATGATCCATGCCTTCCCATTATTCCACAAGTTGTTCTGTCTTTAAATGGGTGAATTGTTCACCAACCTGCCTCTTAAACTGAAGCATAAAGCCCCTGAAGGCAAAGACAATGCCATATTCATCTTTCTTACTACCTACAGCACCATGGTGCTTAGCATATTCTTAGAAGGCAAGCAGGTGAATGAAAGATTTTATGACTAAATGAATGGATGGATGTAGCAGAAGACCAAGTGATTGACATAATATTTTAAAGTTATGCAGCCTGGTAACTATAAGCTAGCCTATTTTTGGTAGGAGAGAAAATTTAAATTATAAAAAAGATACTTCATTTCTGTAGAACACAAACTTATGGCAATCAGGGGGTCAAGGGGAGAAGGATAAATTGGGAGACTGGGGTTGGCATGTATAGGTTACTATAACAGATAACCAAAAAGGGCTTGTGATGGCTCAGCAGGTAAAGAATTGGCCTGCAAGTCAAGAGACATGGGAGATGCAGGTTCGATGCCTGGGTTGGAAAGATCCTCTGGAGAAGGAATGGCAACCCATTCCAGTATTCTTGCCTGGGAAATCTCATGGACAGAGGGGCCTTGCCGGCCACAGTCCATGGGGACACAAACAGTCCGACACGACTGAGCACATGCACACACAGAAAAACTAAGGACTTCCTGTATCGCACAGGGAACTCTACTTAACCTGTATGCAGGCCAGGAAGCAACACTCAGAACTGGACATGGAACAACAGACTGGTTCCAAACAGGGAAAGGAGTATGTCCAGGCTGTATATTGTTACCCTACTTATTTAACTTAGATGCAGAGTGCATCATGAGAAACACTGGACTGGATGAAGCACAAGCTGGAATCAAGATTGCCAGGAGAAATATCAATAACTTCAGATATGCAGTTGACACCACCCTTATGGCAGAAAGTAAAGAACTAAAGAGCCTCTTGATGAAAGTGAAAGAGGAGAGTGAAAAAGTTGCCTTAAAGCTCAACATTCAGAAAACTAAGATCATGGCATCTGGTCCTATCAATTCAAGGCAAATAGATGTGGAAAGTGGAAGCAGTGACAATTTTATTTTTTTGCCTCCAAAATCACTGCAGATGGTGACTGCAGCCAGGAAAGACGTTTGCTCTTTGAAAGAAAACGAAGACAGCATATTAAAAAGCAGAGACATCACTTTGCCAACAAAGGTCTGTCTAGTCAAGTCTATGTTTTTTCCAGTAGTCATGTATGGATATGAAAGTTGGATTATAAAGAAAGCTGAGGGCCAAAGCATTGATGCTTTTGAAATGTGGTATTGGAGAAGACTCTTAAGAGTCCCTTGGACTGCAAGGAGATCCAACCAGTCTATCCTAAAGGAAATCAGTCCTGAATATTCATGGGAAGGACTGATATTGAAGCTGAAACTCCAATACTTTGGCCACCTGACACAAAGAACTGACTCATTTGAAAAGACCCTGATGCTGGGAAAGATTGAAGGCAGGAGGAGAAAGGGACAACAGAGGATGAGATGGTTGGATGGCATCACTGACTCGATGGATATGAGTCTGAGTAAACTCCAGGAGTTGGTAATGGACAGGGAGGCCTGGCATGCTGCTGTCCATAGGGTCACAAACAGTCAGACACGACTGAGCAACTGAACTGAACTGAATGGCCCATATAAAAAAGAACCTTAAAAAGAGTGGATATATGTTTATGCATAACTGATTCACTTTGCTGTACAAAGGAAACTAATGCAACATTGTATATCGACTACTCCAATGAAATTTTTTAAAAAATCAACTTAATTTGTAACTCTATCCTGATGTAGAAATAATATTACCCAACCTAACCTGCTATGAAAACTTGGATATTATCATATAAAACTTCATTTAATTGGTCACATAAAACTGCCCTGGATATAAAACATTAAAAAGATCTATGTTTCATCAATATTCTGTCATTTTTCATGTCTCTCCAAGTATTTTTTACTTTTCAAAATCTTTAGTAGTCAGACCTATGTAGTTAAAAAGGGACGAGTAATAAAACAACAGTGAAATAAATCTTTTAAGAGCTACGCTATTTTGACAGAACATAAAATCATTAAAAATTGTGCTGTTAAGTATGTCATCATGTGAAGAAATCTTCCCAATAAGTGTATTATATGAGTAAAACAGAATACAGATTTATCTGCTACGTAAGAGTAGACAATTTCTATGATACCTTTCATAAGTGGAAAAGGCATAAAGCAAATTAGAAATCACTGTAGATACATCTTTCTAACAGATGCACAAAGTAAACAGAGACACAGTCCAACGCTATGATGGCTTGGTGCTGAGATGCTGAGTGCCTCCTATGGAAGGAGCTCGGTGCTCAAGGTACCTGATACCTCTATAATGGCTCACTGCAACAAATGCTGAATGCTATTTTCACTTTTTGCCGTGTCCGTGTGTGTGTGTGTGTGTGTGTGTGTGTAAAGGTGAAAACCCTCTTTGAACCTCAGTTCAAAACAACAGGTAATAATGTAGATCTTGCATAAAAGCGAATCTGTATAAAGAGAAATTTCAAAAAGCAGGGAAGAAGTCTTTAGTCTTTATTTTTAAGAGAAAATAGCTGTATCTATGCTTCTTTCTTCATGTGTGTGTGTTAGTCACTCAGTCATGTCTTTGCAATCCCATGGAATGTAGCCCTCCAGACTCCTCTGCCCATGGAATTCTCCAGGCAAGAACACTGGGATGGGTTGCCATGCCCCTCTCCAAGGGCTCTTCCCAATCCACGGATCAAAACCAGGTCTCCTGCATTGCAGGCAGATTCTTTACTGTCTGAGCCACCAGTGAAGCCCCTTCTTTCTTCATATATGTAGATAAAAGGTTGGAAGGGTATACAATATGTTAACAATAAATTTATATTTGACTGGTGTAAATACAGGTGACTTTTTCAAAATCTACTTCAAAATATTTTTTGAGTTTTCTCTGTATTCTGAAAGGCAGAATTTTGTTAATCAGTTAAAAAATGAACACCTATCCATTATTTCAGTTTTAACAGGAAAAAAAAAAATAACCTTAAAATCTGTAGGCAAAAGGACAGAATAGGGTATGATTATCTCTGAAGGAGAACCCAGTATGTCCCTAACTTACTATGTGAACTTAAGCAGGCCATTTAATGCTTACAATCTCAGCTTCTGTATTTTTAAAAGGTGGTACTGGAGGAGATGAGTGTTAAAATGCCATGTAGCTATAAAACCCCAGAACTCTAAGCAAAAAGTGAATTGCTTTCAAGAGCCTTGGAAATCGGTCCCATTCTTTACAAAAGACAAGACATAAACATGAACCAAGTAAATAAGGAAACCAAAGTATCAACTGCAAGAACCAAAGTACTCCCCCAAAGACCAAATACTCTCCGATTACAATACTGTCGCCCAGATTCCTTCCACTCACAGCGTGGCCCAGGGTCTCCTGAGTCCATTTCCTCGAAGGCTAATTAACTGTATGCCACATTGGGATATTCTCAAGATGCTAAGAAGTCATTTGGGGAGGGAACATAAAAGTTATACTAAACAATAATATCCAATTTATAGTCTGAATGTGTCACATACTGTATTGGCTTACTTTTATTTCACAGTTAATCTCCCAGCTCACAAAAGTTTTATCGGATTGGAGGCATGTGCAGTATTCCCTTTATAAAATTTTATAGTCCCTTGCTATTTTCAGGGGTTTGTTTTATAGGCACAATTTGCTGCTTTAATCTCACCCAATTGTCATGTTCTAAATCATGGTGAATAAAAATGTCCTAAAAGGAGAGCTATGCTGAGGGTAGTACTTAATTACACTTAGTGCCTGATTTAAATGTTACCTGGACATTGCCAAGTGCTGGGCACAGAGTAACCCAGCAGTGCAAATCTGCAGCAGAGCCCACTCATACTTGGATTCGGATCACACTCTGGTGGATTCTGATGAAGATGGGCCCTCCCACCTTCCATCGGTATCTGTGCAAATTAAAGCAGCTAATGAACTAGCTCCAAGCGCTAATGTTCCCAAAGTAGCAAAACCACAGGTTTTATCTGTAAGCCCATCACTGAACAAGGCAATATTTGACACATCTCTTAGAGAAGCTTCCCTAATTCTCATTCAGCTAAATGCCACTGATGAGTCTTAGTGTGGGAAAGCAGAGACTTACCTGAGGGAAAGGCCATGAATTTCTAGGAGTCAATTATGCTTAAGCAAAACTCAGGAACTCTTAAGACATGCAGGGAGCATTCATGGCATTCTCTCCTTAGGCATGTGGAGGAGAAAGATGACCCTAAGGGAAGTGATGGTGTTCCACAGAAGCTACAGTTTTTGCCTGCCCCTTTGTCCTGACTGCTGATAACATGACCCCACTTTCCCTTAATGAAATATTCCTCTCTCATTTGCACTGGTGGGTATCCCTAACTTTGCCTGACCAAATACCACAACTAATCTCTGAACCACAGTAACTGTTTCAGGAAAGGGCTTGTGACCCAAGACAAATCAATGTGAAATCTCCCTAAGACTTCTCTGCAGGAGAGATGGCCTCTGGCTGCTTGGATGGTAAAGCTGGGAGCATAAAAGTCAGGGAGTGCCTGGGAGGGATGCCAAACAGGAAGACAGATCTTACCAAAAAAAGTCAAAGTGTCTGGGTCTAGCCATCCTAATACAACATCATCCAAGTTTCATGAGCCAAGCCAATAAATCCTTATTTTGTCTTCAGTGGGACTTAAGTGTCTGTCATGAGCGACAGAATGAGTTCAGAATAAAAGGAGACATTATTGTAAATGGAACAATACATTTCGTCAGTAAAGAAACACAATTTGCACTCTTTTTTTATGAAACATTTTGTAAGTAGTGTTGTTTTAGAATACAGAGAGGAAATATGACCACATATTCCAAACAGACATTGTCATCAATGAAAAATACTGCTCTCACATACCCCAAGGTAACATTAGCTAACTCCCTAAGGGCCGGTCCAAGCACATAAATGGGAAAACATTTGGTAAGTACCAAGTAAATGGAAACCAGCAACAGTCATAGCGGTATATGGAACACAGCTTATTTATATTGAAAAAGGCTTAATTTACAGCTCTATTGATCTACAGTCATATTGATCTTCTGGTAGAACTTATCTTGCTATTTATAAATATACTAAAGGCTACTAGGACATTTTTAAACAGACTGGTGAAGAAGTTGGTCTGAATTACCCTCATGCATGTGTCAGGAAGCATTTAACAGGAGGCTTTCTGTGTGCTGTTTTGGATCTGTCAGGAATCCTCTGCTCCTTATTAATTCCTGAATATTCAGGAATTAAGAGAGGCAAGCCTCTCCCAGGGCTGAGGAATCCAGGCATTTCCCAGTTTTTCAATATGTCTATAAGTACCCTCTTCCTTCTTATGAACCACAGGGTAAAAGTGATTGTTTACAACTCTCTCTCTCTCTTTAATATGGCTCACCTATGTTTTGTAAGTCTGGAATTTTAATCTTTATCTTTGCTGAGAATAACTACCTTGTAAGACAGTATATATGCCCACACCATGTTGATTAAAACGCCTTTGCTCCATCAGAGCTTGGCTCCCCGTGTCTTGCTTTCTCTCTCTCTCAGACCAATTCTTTGGAGCACAGAGACCCATCGTGCTCTTTCTCCTGCACAGGCTTCTAAGACGCTCTGGTGAAGGTGCACTGAGCCTTCACCCCCTAAAGAGGGCGCCAGGTGCCTTCGTGAGCGACGCAAGCCCTGTGTCAAAGGGCTTTATTGGTTTTCTGTGTAAACCAAGGAATATCAGCCTCTTTCTTTACTTTCTTATCGTCGACTCTAGACCACTAGGTTCCGGCCATTAAAGGACCTAAACACATGTGTATGCACTTTTCCCACATATATACATGTTCACATGCATAAGTAATAAAGTATATTGATTTATGAGTTTTTAAATTTACATTCATGATATCAGAGTATATTTGTTGAGGCTTTTTTTGGCCTGAATTTCAATGTTTTATAATATTTGTCTCTATAGCTATCTATTTGTGTACATACATGTAGATACATACATATACACATATGTAGATTTCATTCAAGACTTCTTCAGAATTTTATTATGTATATAAATCACAACTTATCAGTTTCTCTATAATGGCATATTAGGTAGTTTCCACTCATCATTCATTGTCACAGAGCATTACCATGAATAACCCAGTATTACCCATATCTCTTATGTAAACTGTGAGTATTTTCCTGAGGTATACAGACAGAAGTTGATATAGGGGTCATGAAATATATACAACTGCAAATTTACTATGTCAAAATAAATTCATCTTCAAAGTGGAGTCCCACGAGCAATTTAAGTATCTTGAATACAATAGAGAATAACAGAATCCTATATTAATAAAGGAAAAATAAACTGATTTCAAAATCTCACAATGGTGAAAGTACTAGGAAAGAACATAACTTTAAAAGCAATATGTCCAGCTTGACCTATTCCAGCGTGCTCTCTTATTAACAGCTGCTATTTGTACATAGCTTTATAATTTTCAAAACACTTTTAATGTAACTGTTTAGTAGATACTGAAGACAAGGAATCAAAGGATGAAAGACATGAATGACAAATGGATTCTTACATCTAATTTTATAGCCAGGCCCAATATTGCCCCACAAAAACACTGACCCAGATTCTAACTGGTCTTTCCAGCTGCAGCCCAAGTAGTCCTTCCAAAATCCAGTTGGATCATGACTCTTCCCTGCTTCAAACAATGCAGTAACCACCCACTCAAATCCAAAACGTTTAAACATTACTAATACAGTCAGCCCACCATGCTCACCAAGCATCACTGCTTGCCTCAATCCTGATACCCTCCAACATTATTCAACAGCTTTAGTTCAGCCCTCACTTCTTCTAACTCACATCTTCAGACATTCCCCCAAACCTCTCCCTTTCCAGTTCCAAATACCCTACTCTTCTAGTTTCTCCAGGCTAATTACTATTCTTTTTAATGAAGTATATTCACAATATTATGTTTCAGGTGTATAGCATAGTGATTGACTATTTTTTACAAGCTTTACACCATTAAAGGTTATTATAATGACAATAGTTCTCTGTACTATACATCCTCTCAGTTATCTATTTTATATGGAGTATTTTGTACCTCTTAATCTCACACACTGACATGCCCCACCCCCAGCACTTTCCTCTCTCAACTGGTAACAACCAGTTTGTTTTCTGTATGTATGAGTCTGTTTCTGCTTTGCCATACAAATTTATTTGTATTATCTTTTTAGATTCCACAAAAAGTAATATCACATAATATCTATCTTTCTCTGATTTACTTCACCAAGCATAATATTCTCCAAGTCCATCCACGTTGCTGCAGATGGCAAAAATTCATTGTTTTTAAGGCTTGGTAATACTTCCATTGTATATATACAGAGAGAGATACCACATCTTCTTTGTCCATTCATCTGTTGATAGACGCTCGGGTTGCTTCCATATCTTGACTACTGTAATTGGTGATATTATGAAGATTGGGGTGCATGTATATTTTCAAATTAGTGGGGTTTTTTCCTGATATATATCCAGGAGTAGAATTGCTGGATCATGTTGTAATTCTATAATTCTATTTCTAGTTTTTTGTGGCAACCACATACTGATTTCCACAACGGCTGCCCTAATTTATGCTGCAACTAATGGTGTAGAGGATTCCCTTTTGTCTACATCTTCATTAACATTTATTATTTGTAGACTTCTTGATGACAGCCATTTTAACAGGTATGAGGTGAAAACTCATTGTGGTTCTGATTTGATTTTCTCTAATAATTAGTAATCTTTTCATGTATCTATTGGCCATCTGCATGTCTTCTTTGAAAAAATGTCTATTCAAGAATTATGCTGTTTTTGTTTGGGCTCTTTGGTTGTTTGGTATTAGATTGCATGAGCTGTTTATATATTTTAGATACTAATCCCTTGAAAGTCACATCATTTTAAAGTATTTTCTTTCATTCTATAGGTTCCTTCATTTTGTCAATGGTTTTCTTTTCTCATGCAAAAGTTCTAAAGTTTAATTAGGTCTGATTTGTTTATTTTTGGTTTAGTTCTTTCCCTTGGGGGACTGATTCCAAAAATATTGCTGCAGTTTATGTCAAAGACTGTTCTGCCTATGTTCTCTTCTAGGAATTTTATGGTTTCTGGTATACATTTAGGTCTTTAATACATTTTTATTTATTTCTGAATATGGTATAAGGTAATGTTCTAATTTCATTCTTTTACATATAGCTGTTCAGTTTTCCCGTCTCTAAAGATGGAGAAGCTCTATACAGTCAACAAAAACAAGACCAAGAGCTGATTGTGGCTCAGATCATGAACTCCTTATTACAAAATTCAGACTTAAATTGAAGAAAGTAGGGAAAACCACTAGACCATTCAGGTATGACCTAAATCAAATCTCTTATGATTATACAGTGGANAGTCTATTTGGGGTCTTTGCTAATCTTCCTAAATGGCTTCCGGGGTCTCCTTTCAATGCATTCCTTTAATGTGTCCCTGGAAACACTGCTTCCCATTTTTAGCTTCTCTGCCTCTTTTCTGACAGAAGGACAGAAGAATGGGGTAGATGCTTACCTTTTAGAGCTGCAACCATAGCTTTAAGTTTGTTCGAGTGAAAATGTTTTAAAATTGAGTCACCTCGAAACTGCATTCATCTCCCGGGTGGAACAGGGTGAAGAGAAGCTGTTCGAGGATGCCCAGGGCTGTGCCCACCCGGCCATTACAAGCCAGGGGCTGAGGAGGCATGGCGCTCAGGGCAGGCGAAGCCGAGAGGAGGAAGCTTTTGTGCACAGTGGAAAGTAGCTTTTCTTCTCTTTCTACCAAAACCAAGTTTCAGGAAAATAGCTCTGTGCTCTTTGTTTTTAGTGATGCTCTTCTTCTGTCCTGTGAGTTGTATCTCTCCTTTATCCGGCGCTGCTAAGCTTTCCAGGGCATCTTTCCAACCCCGCTGGTGTTCCGTGGCCAGAGGTGGTAGGGCTGAGACACCACGGGGACTGCTACCCGCCCAGCTCTGCGTAGCCAGGCAGCACCAACACCGTCCTTTCCCAGGAAGAACAAAGGCGCTGCACCTGTCCTCCCATCAGCCACATTGTGCAGCAGTTCATACTTCAGCATTTCAGGTCCTGGCAAACCCAGGGCGACCATGGAACCTTCTCCAGAAGAGAGATTGGAGTTAGCTGGGGCTGCAGGTGGGTCAGAGGAAGTGTCAGTGGGCAGGTGGTGGGATGAACAAAGGGCAGCGTTTCTTTGGCTCAGGCTCCCAGGATGTTTGACAAGATGGAGTTTTTTGGAAGAACCTCATCTCACCATAGTTTTACTTTTTTTTTTTCACTTTTGTTGTATGTGTATTTATTAAATCATTTGAGTATCGATGCCTTTTATTAAAAGGTTCGATATGCTGTTTTGCTGTTGAGCAGGTTTTTGGTTTCCTGTAAATCTTATGAGTCGTAGATCTCAGCTTCCTGTGGGAAGACCGCTGACTTCCATACACTATAATATACTGTGAACCTGTTATTTTGTTATCTAATACATCAGCGAAGGAACACGCAAACTTTTGGCATAATGTGAACTAAAATTGAAATTGAAAATGTTACTGGCCATTTTGCAGCAATTAAGAGCATAGCACTTTATCTAGATGAAAACTGGATTTCTTTATCTTTGAAGTATCTTGAACTGTTTATTGCTCACAACGTCCATAAGTATGCCACCCTTCATCTGTTCATGCTTGAAGTGAAATGTTTTACGTTTCACTGGAGAAGACAAAAACAGGGTGATCGTCATGTTGTTTTATACAAGTGATGAAAATATACCTTGCCTTGTTTAGAGGCAAATTCATATTTATAAGTATTTTGTCTTTTTTCCCTCCACAAGACTTATGCAGTAATCACTTACCTGGATGGTGAGTTTTCATCCTGTTTTTAAGAAGAGATGCTTTTCAATTGAAGGTGACTGATACAGGGAGCTGTTTATACTATACATAATCCATATATATTTGCAGGTTGCAAAGTTTGAAAAAATGATGGCTGATCCCTGATATAGTTGGAAGTGATACTTGAGAAACACTGTTAAAATTATCCTTGAAGTGACTCTTGAAGCTAATTTATTAGGAAAAAAGTTTCAATTGGAAACCTATAGAACTAATTTGTTGTTTAGTCGCGAAGTCATGTCCAACTTTGTGNGTGATACTTGAGAAACACTGTTAAAATTATCCTTGAAGTGACTCTTGAAGCTAATTTATTAGGAAAAAAGTTTCAATTGGAAACCTATAGAACTAATTTGTTGTTTAGTCGCGAAGTCATGTCCAACTTTGTGACCCCATGGAGTGTAGCCTTCCAGGCTTTTCTGTCCCTGGGACTTTTCCAGCAAGAATACTGAAGTGGGTTTCTTTCCCCAAGGGATCTTCCCAACCCAGTGATCGAACTCGAACCTCCTGCTTTGGCAGGCAGATTATTGCTGAGCCACCAGGGAAGCCCCTTATAGAAGTATTATCTGAGTGCTAAGTCATAAATTCAGTACTTTGGGGGTTTTTTGGATGAGCAAAAAGTTTTTCTCAGTGATTTAACTGAAATAATTCCTTTTAGTAGAAAAGGTCAGTTAAAATTCAGTATTCATGGATAAATGTTTGCCTAAATATTGAAGATAATAAAAAGACATTAACATGGTTGTGTGGTGCAAGAAAAAGAAAATTGAGATAAAAATACACGTATCCACCAACACTCCATCAGTTTTTTAAACTTTAGCACTCTCTGGGATCATCGTCCCCCTTCTTTAATATAGGAAAGAAACACTAGGCAGCTACATCCTCCCAAGTCATTTCCCTTTGTGTGAAGTCTAGAGCACATAACACTTCTTTATTTTTCATCCCTCATTCGCTGTGTGAAGCAGGGATGGTGTGGGATGTGTGAGACCATTCTGAGGTGAATGATAGCACAAAAGTTCAGCAGCAGGCCCTCAAATGGCCAGGGTTTGGCATGTCATTTTTCTGGCAGGGATGGGCAGGCTTGCTGTATTTCTTCTAACTGCTGGGTGTTCTAAAATAAGTTACAGTGTTTGCCACTTTCAGAAGAGAAGAAATGTTTGCTTTATTGGTTACTTCCTTGTTTAACATCTAGACTATGATACAGTATGCTAAAATGTCATTTGTTTAAAAGTAAATATTGGTAGAATGCTGACGCCGTCTTGTTATTCTGATGCATTTTCCATTCCGAAGAAACACGAAGTGAGCTGGTTTGAAGAGAGCCAAGGAGCAAAAACACGAGAGAGTGGTGCTTTGTCTAGGAAGCCAGTCATGTTGGTTTTATAGCTTGGTATATTTTGGATTTCAGATGAAATGGGGGAAAAAAATGACAGAAATGGTCCCTATGCATTTATTTTCATGGATACCCTTAATTTTCATGGGCATGCCTAACAATGAACTATGTTATAACTGGAGCTTAAGGCTTATTTTAGATATTGGAGTGTAGCTTTATTACAAAGATGGATTTTATCTATAAACATTGCATTTTGATCAACTTTGTATGTTCATGTGTATTAAAATATTGTGCACTAAATGTTTTGCCCTCGTCTGCTATTATATGGTCAAGGCATTTATCAGCACTAGTGTGATTCACTCATGTAAGTGGCACGGGTCAGGGAAAATTATTTCCTACATTTCCGCCTAATTAAATTTGTTTTCCAGTATTATATTAATTTATTTCTGGCTTCCATTTCTTTGTAACCAAAATAGTTACTGCATTTGTGTGGCACATTTGACTTTGTTGCTAAAGAAATTTTTTTTTTTTTAGTTTTCATTTAAAATAACCTGTACCTTTTTTTTTAATGTAACCAATTCAAGCACTTTAAGCAATAATGTCAATCTTGTGAAACTTCAATCAGTTTAATACCCTGCCTCTAAAGTTGTTGACAGAAAAATAAAGAGGAATTCTCTTCCTAGAGAATTATATCTGAGTAGTGTTAACACACGTGGATTTAAAATCCTTTCTATAAAATGCGAGTCATTGGCAAGTCTCGTGTCCAGGTAATCAGTCCAAGCCTGATTTTGAGGCATTGTAGAGGATATTCTGGTTATCATAGTAAAGCTGCCACTATTGTCGAAGTTCAGAAAGTTAGGGTTCTGGAGGTTACTCACCACTTTTTTGAGTGAGAAAAAGCAACACAATCCAGAAACCTGGGCCTGGGGAAGAGCAAATTAAGAGTATCAGTGAAAAACAATTAGGGTAGGTATATTAGGCGTAATGAATTGCTTAGCTGAGATTTTTCATAGGAAATGCCCTTTATTGGTTATGAAATAAAAGATCCATTCTAAAAATAAGGCAGTGGCTTCCAGCTCATTGATCTCGTGGGCATCTGGTTTCTAGGGAAGAGTCAGTGTGGCTTTCCCCTGCCCCCAGTACTGGCAGCAGCCACAGGATTCTGGGCAGGGTCTGAGCTGCATATACCCCATCGGGGTGCACACCAGTCCCACCACTGGCCTACCTGGAGGCGGGCAGTGTGGGCCCATTTCTTGTGATCTCAGCATGTGACTCCCCAGGGCTAATACTCAAGCTTGCTGTTAAAATGTCTAAGGTTTTTTTCCCCACAACAGTTACTTCAAGGGGTCCCTGTGTGGACAGGAAATTGTCATCTGAATATAGTTTCCTGGGCCCAGTGATGGGAATAGAACCACATAGACCAAGAGCAGAGCACTGTGCCTTGAAGTCTCCCGGGTTTCGTCCATCCCAGAGCAGCTCAGGTGAAGCTGGCTGGGCTGCAACAGGCTCAGTGGGGAAGCGCCTCCCTCCTCCACAAAGGCTGTGCGAATGGAAGACCTCAGGAAAAGTATTTTTCTTTCTTCCTTTTGTTCATCTGCTGAAAAGGTTTATGGGAGGGATAAGCCTGTTGCCACCAGCACAGTACAGTTTCTGGGGCTTGAGAATCACCTGATTCTCCAAATTTCACTCCTCCTCTTTGCTGAGACTTCAAACCCCTTGAACAGAGGACGAAGCCTTTCATTTCCATGTCTTGTATCCCCAGGAAGATGAAGAGGCTTGCCAAATCATTTTTCCTCCTGAGGGAAGATTTTGATCTTGGGGACAGAACTCTTAGACTTGTCCTAGAGATGCCCCAGGCTTCCCAGGTGGCATTAGTGGTAAAGAACCCACCTACCCATGCAGAAAACTCAAGAGAGGTGGGTTCAGTCCCTGGCTCAGAAAGATCTGGAGGAGGAAATGGCAGCCCACTCCAGCGTCCTTGCCTAGAGAACCCTATGAATAGAGGAGCCTGGAGGGCTACAGTCCATAGGGTTGCACAGAGTCCGACACAAGTGAGAGTGGAGAGATTTTCAATGAAGACATCACTTAGCACCTGTTAAGTGCGAGCCATGGGGACAGGAGTTGGGAGGTAAAAAGGTGAAGCAGATAGGGTTCCCTTTCTAGTGTCCCTCCTCGGAAAAAAAAAGTTCTGTGGAAAAGAAATTTAAGTTGTGGAAATGACGTCAGCGGCGGAAGCCGTCAGGACCTGGTGCTCTGTGGTATTCGGCCTGGGTCTTCCGGCGCAAACGGGCACCATTGCAGCCGGCGCTGTGGGTGAGCAGCCAGCTCTTTTTCCCCCTGGGTCGCCTTCCTGGAGTCCCCACTTTCCTCCTCCCCTGCGCTCAGTGTCGCCTTCACTTTCCTTTTAGCTCCTTGTAGTAGGGATGACCCCATTTTTAAAACAACGCATAAATCCATTATGTTATGGACTCGGGCATTTTGCTTGTTAATTCTCATGTTAAGAGAGCCAGAATATTGAAAATCTTCACAGGATTTTATGAATAAATTTTCTAAAGAATCTCCTGTGACTACCAAATAATTAGAGCCTAACTTCACCAAAATCAAACGAGCATGAGTTTTCAAGACATTTTACTGAACTTTCAACGTATGCTCCCATTTTGGATTCCATTATATTTTAATAGTGCTTTTGAACAAAGCACATTAGGAGCTTACAAACAAATGTTAGATAGCTTCATTCTGGTTCTGAGACACCAAAGTCCAAAGGAAAGACGTTAGACTTTGTAAAAAGGGTCCCTAATTTTGTGTTTATTATCCATGTGATGATACATAATAAAGTATTTATTAACAACCTTGAGGGCATCATACCTATAAGTTACATCGATGTGTCTTTCACTTTCTTCCCCCTCCCTCAAGTGAGCATATGGGCTGTATCAAGGAGGTGTGGAATTCCACAGAAACTGCACAGGAAGGTTAAGCATTTGTGCTGTGGGTGGAAATCTTTTCTTACCTCCTCCTAATAGGGAGCTTGGAGAAGAAAACTGAGATGTAGATTTGACTTGGCAGGAAGAATAGTTGAAACCACTATTTCTATATATTTAACCAAGCCCTCCTTCTATGATCCAACTCAACTGTGTTTGTATTTCAGAGTGTCTCTTAGTTGACCTTGCCTGAGAGAACATTCTGTGCTGAGATAAATGAAAATAAACACTAGAAAAATTTGAGAGTGAGCTGTCATATTTTCCACAGAAAGCTAAATCTCTTCACTGTAGAGCCCATCTTGAGTTGAGAATTGCTGTTTCCCATGCTGAGGGGTACAAGAATATATATATATATATATATATTTTTTTTTTTACAATTGCTGTAATTTTACTTTACAATACTCTGTTGGCTTTGCCATACATCGACATGAATCCTCCACAGGTGTACACAAGCTCCCAATCCTGAGTCCCCCTCCCACCTCTCACCCCACAACGTCTCTCNGGGGTCGCAAAGAGTCAGACACGACTGAGCGACTGAACTGAACTGTTCAGTTTTCACAGCACCACTTTTTTGAAGATACTATCTTTTCTCCATTCTTGCATTACTTGCTGTAGATTAATGAGCCATAAGTTTGTGGGTTTACTTCTGGGTTCTCTATTCTCTCCAGTTAATCTCTGTATCTGTTTTTTGTGCCAATAACATTCTCTTTTGATTACTTTAGCTCTGTAGAATAGTCTGAAGTCCAAGAGGGTAAATTCTTTTTCATCAAAACTGCTTTGATAATTTAAGATCTTTTATGGTTCCATCTGAATTTTAGGATTCTTTGTTCTACCCCTATGAAAAATGTCATAGGTATTTTGATAGAGAGCATAAAATCTCCAGATTTTTTGAGGTATTATTACCATTTTGACAATATTAATTCCTCCAGTCCAAGAGCACAGATATCTTTCCATTTCTTTGCATCATATTCAACTTTATCAATGTTTTATAGTTTACAAGGTACAGGTCCTTCATCTCCTTGATTAAGTTTATTCCTAAGTACCTTATTCTTTTTAATGTGATTTTAAAAGTAACTGCTTGATTTCTCTTTCTGATAGTTCATTTTTATTGTGCAGACAAGCAACAGATTTCTATATATTAATCTTATATCCTGCAACTTTGTGATTCATTTATGAGTCTTAATAGTTTTGGGCTAGAGGATTTTCTATATGAAGTATCATGCCATTTGCAAATAGTGACAGCTTTACTTCTTTACTCTAATTTGGATACTTTTGTTTCTTTTTTTCTTGTCTGATTGCTGTTATTAGGACTTCCAATACTGTATTAAGTAAAAATGGTGAGAGTGGACATCCTTGTCTTGTTCTTGAATTTAGAGGAAAGGCTTTCAGCTTTTCACCACTGAGTATGATGTTAGCTGTGGGTTTGTCATAAATCACCCTAATTCCTGTAGCTTTTGAGGGACCAGCTTAGAGATGACACCCTTTAGGAAACCTACTCTAGCTCCAAAGCCCTTTGGGAAAGATAGTAAAGGTGCCCAGAACACCCTGTGCTATGCAGGCATGATACCCTCTGTGGTACACTGCTTTGTCTTTATTGACCCCCACTGATCTGGGAGCCTTTCCAGAGTAGGGATCAAGGCTGATGTATTTACTACATTTGTTCATACTCACGATCAGCAAATGTCTCAATGATCTAAAGTGTATAATAGTATAAGCTGGAAGCCACAGGTGGGACATCATGAGGAGGAAAAACCAAAATATGATGCTAACATCAATTCTATTTTATATTTTCATTTTCTTGTATCTTCTATAATATATACATATATATACACATATATGACTATAGGATATGTGTGTGTGTGTGTGTGGTAAGCCACTTCAGTCATGTCTGATTCTTTGTGACCCCATGGACTGTAGCCTGCCAGGCTCCTTTGTCCATGGGGATTCTCCAGGCAAGAATACTAGAGTGGGTTGCCAAGCCCTCCCTTCAGGGGATCTTCCCAACCCAGGGACAGAACCCAGGTCTCCCGCATTGCAAGCGGATTCTTTACCATCTGAGCTACTTGGGAAGCCTATGAATACTGGAGTGAGTAGCCTACCCCTTCTCCAGGGGATCTTCCCCACTCAAGAATTCAACTGGGATCTCTTGCATTGCAGGAGGATTCTTTACCAGCTGAGGTACTAGGGAAGCCATATATATATATATATATATTTTTTTTTTACATTTATTTATGTGTTTGTAAACACATTCATATATATAAAACATACATATATATAAAACTTTAGATTGTTCCTATATTTTTTTTTCCTAGCACACACTATACTCAAACAATTCATACTACTCATTCCCACACAAGGGACAGAATGCTTTACCTTAGCTTTCCTTGAATTTGAGGTCTGGAAAGAGATGCTGGATATTACATGCATGCTAAGTTGCTTTAGTCTGACTCTTTGTGACTTGGGCTGCAGCCCACCAGGCTCCTCAGTCTGTGGGATCTGCCAGGCAAGAATTCTGGAGTGGGTTGCCATGCCCTCCTCCAGAGGATCTTCCCAACTCAGGGATCAAACCCACATCTCTCTTTTTTTTTTAATTAATTTATTTTTTAATTTGACTTTACAATACTCTATTGGGTTTGCCATACATCGACATGAATCCACCACAGGTGTACACAAGCTCCCAATCCCGAATCCCCCTCCCACCTCCCATCCCACAACGTCTCTCTGGATCATCCCCATACATCAGCCCCAAGCCTCCTGCATCCTGTATCAAACATAGACTGGTGATTCGTTTCTTATATAATAGTATATATGCTTCATCTCTTATGTCTCCTGCACCAAGAGGTGGGATCTTTACCACTAGCACCACCTGGGAAGCAGGTCTGGAAAGAGATGTTGGATGTTTCAGCCATGTTATTTTCAGGATGAATTAACTGTAGACTCAACAAGGGTAATTATTTGTTGTTATTCATCTGGGACAATGAATTTGTCATATTCTAGATAATTTCATCATCCTCCATTAGTTCTCAGTGTAACAAAATCAGAATACTTCCAGTGACTATGCTTTCAGAATCTGTAGGAAAAAAATTCTTGCTAGAGTAGATGAGTGGGATTGGGGGGGGGGGGGGCAGGAGCAGTGGAAGGGAGGTCCAGGATGGAGGGGGTATGTGTATACACACAGCTTATTCACTTTGTTGTACACCAGTAACTAACACAATATTGTAAAGTATTTGTACTCCAATATGGGGGAAAAAATATAAGAATTCTATCTGAGGCCAAATCAGTCACCAAGAAGCTAGATTACCTATCCCCCAAAGGTCACCAGAATTAAGAGTATGACTCTAGTAACAGCTCAATATGAGAGACTGGATGAATTCATGCAAACCACTCTTCTATTTATTTATATGTTGCCTATATCAAACTTTAAAAAGTCTTTTAAATTTTGTTGAAATTTCTTTCAGGTGTCCTTCTTTGCCTCTTTGCTTTAATAGGAGGATGAGTGGTACTCATTTCCTACCAAGGGCATTCACAATTATGGGATTTCTTTCCATACATACAGGTATAGAAGACATATATGTACTGTATCATTTACTCTTCAAAATATCTCAGATGAAACAGATATTAATTTCCCAATTTCCAGATGAGAGAACTGAAGCTGGGAGAGGTAACAAGGTCTCTCCTTTTTGCTCCCTCCTTCTCTTTGTCTCTCTCCTTCTCTCTACTCATTCTACTTCCAGGATGAATTTTCTGATTTTAGATCATTCTTTACTTGCATGGACCTGGAATCAATTTCCCTGTGCATCATTTTTCTAAAAGGTGAGACCTACATTCTTATTCTAGCCCTTAAAACATTTAGAGGCAAGATCCTCTTCTGTGTAGGAGCCCTTGTCATGTAAGAGCTTCACACTCATAACTGACGCAGCTGCTAAAACTACTAATAATGAAGTAGTCTCAGCTTATCCACGCATCTTCTTCCTCAATGAGTTTTACAAGTGGTTTTTCAAACTTTCTCTGGCTACCAAACTCTTGGTAAGACAAAATCTTTTATGAAATTCAAATACATATTCAGAAGGAAAAACCTGAGGCTCTGACTGAAATGAATGTAGGGAACCAGGGTTATTGTCTTAGACCCCCTACCTCTGTAATTACTCAAACTTCCCTCTCTATGGGACCTCTATTTTAAGGACCTCTATTTAAGGATTTTCCAGGCTTCATGGTATGCAGGCATAAACCACTAATTATATTCTTCCTTAGTCTTTCTTTATCTGGGATGATAAGCTGGACTGACCTGAATGATCAAGTAGTCTGAGGATTACAAAGCTTTGGAATAATTAACTGAAAATACCTGTTAGTTTATAATTTGGTTTATAAAAATATGGACACAGGTAGACTAAGAATCACACCATAAAGCAACTTCCTTTCATGTCTTTTTATTTGAGGTCTTGTTGGGCTGTAGAAATTACCAAAGAACCTGAGATAAGAAGACATGTAGGACTCCATGACTAGGAAAATCTCTAACAAAACTGGATCAAGAAGGTATTTTTCTTCTGGAAGTTTCTGAAAACTTCAGGAACTAACCAAAAATGACTCTTCATTTTTGAGAAATCTGGTTTCTCTGAGTCTCAGTTTCCTCATTTCTACCAAAATCAAGCTAGATGATGTCCAGAGCCATTTCTATGCCTAACAGATCATCAGTCAGTGAATTTAAAGTTTTATTTTACCTCTCAAGAAAATACTCAATACAAGCTAAACTCATTCTATGATTTTATTTTATATATACATATAGGAAGATCAGTATAGTGGACCTTAATATTCCAACAAGTACACTGAGCTGAAGAATGACCAAGTCAGAAGTGTGATAATCACAGGTGTTTTTACAAAGTCTGTGAGACATTTAGATAAGACAAACCGATTATATATATACTGCTATCTTGTTCAGTATCATTTTGTGTCTTTTACTCCCTTTAAATGAGAGGTCAAAAATAGGTCTACATATTCCAAAGTGTCTTGTGAACACAAAAAGTTTGAGAACCATTGCTCTAAAATCAATGTTAATGAGGAAGGCACCCACACTGAACTGTATACTTCTAGAAATCATGCCGTCACCTTTGCACCTAACAGAACTACATTCCACCCCTTCCCATGATTATCAAATGCCACCTCATCTGAGGTGGTACCATTCTCATCAATTCAAATGCCACTGCACCTCATTTCCCAAAGAGCAGCAAAACAAGTAATTCTCAACAACTGGTGCAAAGGCACCAGATGGAAATTCAAAGGATAAATAAGTATATTTAGACTGCAGTGGGGGATTTCAAAATTTCCTTTCAAATAGAGCCAATTAAGATATAGGAATACTGACAGGAATTCCACTACAGAGGAAGAAAAAATAATGCACTAGCCATGTCACTGTTTTAATTGGCTCCACAAAGAGAGCATTTTCTAACCATTTGAAATCAAATCCTGCCAGAATGCATAAAATTTACTCGGATATATAGACAACACATATGACTCCAAATGCCACAGAGTCTCCCAAGCATCTTTTCAAAACATGACAGGGTCAGGTTGTTCAGGGGAAAGAACTGAGTGTTGTGAAATGAGCTAATCTTCCATGCTGTGATCAGATGGAGGAAGACAGAATCCACAATTTGTCTACATCATTGCTGTACAGATTTTTTTAAAGGGATATAATGACCCAATCTACTAAGAGATTTTCTATGTTTACATTTGTGTCTTAATTCCTGTGAATCTAAGAGTAGAATGTCTCCAGTAAATTAAAGTGTCCTTTAGGAATCCTTAGAAACTGCCCAAAGTATATGAATAGCCAATTCACAAAAGGGAAAACCTTTGTGTCCACTAAATATCAGAAACTACTCAGATTTACCCTTAATCATAAGAATTCAAATGGAAATGACACGATAGCCTTTCTTATCCACCCTAAAGGCAAATATTTTTAAAAATCTCATTATGCCAGGTATTGGCAATAAGGTAAGAGGACAAGCACACTGATGAGTGGAATGTAAACTGGAACAGCTATTCAAAAATCTGGCCATTTTTAGATAAATTAGGTACGACTATGGCTTCCCAGTTGCTCCTAGTGGTAAAGAACTCTCCTGCAAGTGACATAAAAGATGAGGGTTTGATCCCTGGGTCAGAAAGATCTCCTGAAGGAGGGCATGTAAATCCACCCTAATATTCTTGCCTGGAGAATCCCATGGACAGAGGAGCCTGGCAGGCTGCAGTTCATAGTGTTGCCAAGAGTCAAACATGGCTGAAGTTACTGAGCATGCATGCACATGATCGAGAAATCTCACATGTGATATTCTGCCCCATAAAATCTCTCTTGTCAGCTCCTGACAAGTTTATATGGGGATATGTACAAGGATATTCAACAAAGACAGCATTTCTGTGACAATGGTGATTTAGAGATAAACTATATATCTACAAGTAAAAAAAATGGATAATTTAAAATGTGGGATATGTACTACACAGTACAATTCAGAAACAACATAACAGGTTTATAATAACATGGACAGATCTCAAAATCAGTGCTGATCAAAAGAAAACAAGATAAATAATAGCACATTGTTTATATAAATTAAAACTTCATACCCTCCAAACTAGCAATATATATTTTATAAGAATTCACATAGATGTAGAGACACATAGTATGTATTTTAGAGAGACTGTCTTCAGGAAGAGTGAAGTGAGCCTGGAATTTGGAAGTAAAAAGGAAATAATGAATTAAAACGACGCAGGGATTTCTGGGACAAATAACAGAAGTCTGTTATATGCTGAGGTGTATGATGAACTCACATTTCTGAAACCAAGAATCAAAAGAAGAAAAAAATAAATAAAACTTTATGTTATCCCACTAAGGATTATTTAAATACAATCCTTTCTTCTTATTAAGTACCATAAAAACCATAAGAGTAAATATTAAATAAAGGAATAAAGTAAAAGATCAAACCTTTATTGGGTAACTTTTCATTAAGCATAAGTCACCACTAGGAAGGCACAAAAAAATCAGACATCCAATCAACTTTCAGGTACCCAATGTATACCAAACGCCAGGCAGGATACCGCTAAATGTAAAAAAGTAAAATACGAAACCATTGCTCAAGTTTTGTCACTATGATTTTATCTGGCAGGAATTAAAGTCTCAGAAGCATATACGAAGTTTATAAAATTATGAGAATATATACACATGCCTGAGAAGATCAGTTATTCTAGCAAAGCTTGCAACACAAATTTTCCACAAAAAAAAAAAAAAAAATCAATTCATTTAAGAGCTCTTCTTCTGTACCTGCCTTCGAAGTCTCTGGCACTGTATTTTTTAAAATTCTCAATAGTAGTAAAATTTATATTTGAAAGATGTAGTTCACTTTTAAATGATTATTGCTGAAATTATAAATTAACTTCTATTAGTGCAATTCAAAAGAATTACAGATTTTATAGAGCATATTCACAAAGTCTAGCGCTTGTGGCAATGTATTTCAGAATCATTTGAGTTAAAAAAAAAAAAGGCCAGCCAAGGATACTTTTTAAAAGACTTTGTCATAAATAGTGAAAGTGATTTTATTAACACACCACAAAATGAATCAACTGGCAAAACCAAAACTCTTCCAAATTCATTTTAAGCAATGGTTTCAATAACCTAAAAATAAATGTACAGCCTTATAATCTAAAGTAACAAGATTAGATACTTAGACTCTGGCATTTTTGTGTTAAAGATATACTGCATTATATTTTAAACACTATGAGTGTCCACACAACTGCTATCCATAATAGTACAAATATGTAGAGAAAAAAATAGCAATGTCAGAAGGCCTAGTTTTTATTCTTTTTTTCCAATTATAGTCAGTTCTTCTATAATACATGTTTTGAAGGCAGATGGGAGTAAAACACAAATTTGGCATTTTTATATGCACAATTTTGTCCATCAAAAACACTACTAGGTAGATGCAGAATTTGCACCCAGGGAAGCCCAGCCATACAGAAAGATATAAAACAGACACACTTCAAACATCTACCAGGAACCAGTTCACTGCATTCTCCTACAATACTGTGCTTTGATATTCCTACACTTAGGAGCTTGGTTACATGAAAAAAACACTCAACATCCTATTTATGTTGAAGTATCCAGATTCAAAAATGCCAAGAAGTGTATGCAAAAGAAAGTTTTAAGTCTTGAGGAAAGCTTGAAATAAGCATTTTGAAGGAAACAAGAAATCATGCTGTAGAAAGGGATCAAAGCTTGTACAGAAGGAAAACTCTGAACTTACCTACTCTCATGAATTCATCAAGTTTACACTTACATATAGAGCAATTTTTCCTGAAGACCTGAAGACTTGCTGAACAGTTTCTGCACATAGAAAGACCACATAGAAATGGATAATAAAGACAAAGGTACAGGATCCACAGGAACCCCATCACCCCCAAGAAGTCACCTGCAATACAGAGGGACATTCCAGATGGAATCCACTGCACACTCCTGAAATTTGAGACACAGAAAAAGCATGGCAGTTTAAAGGGCACATGGACTATATGGGAAGGAAATTCATATACTAATTTTAAGTATCTGCCAAATGGACAAGGAACTGTTGGAAGTTTCTCTGGGATGAAAGACACCAGCAAAAATGTAGCGCTTGTAGAATACACACAAAAGTAAGCAACAACCAACTTGAGATAGAATGCTATAAACACAGACTGTTAAATATGAACCTCATGGTAAACAAAAACTTATAAAAGACAAAATTTTTAATGGAATATAAGCAAAGTACACAAAATTTTTAATGGAATATAAGCATAGTACTATCAAATCACAAAAGAATTAGAGAAGAAGAAAAAGACAACGAGGAACTACAAAAACCACCAGGAAAAAACTAACACAATGGCAACACGTACATAAATATAAATAATGACTTTACATGTAGAGATTAAATGTTCCAATCAAAACACATAGAGTGGCTGCATGGATTTAAAAAACAAAACAGGACGCATTTATAAGATGCTCGTAAGAAACTCACTTCAGAACTAAAGACATATACAGATGGAAAGTGAAGAGATGGGAAAGGCATTCTATGCAGATAAAAACATAAAGAAAAGAAGGACAATGACAAGCAGAGCAGGCATACTAGACCTTAAAACAAAGACTGTAATAATAGATCCAAAAAAAGGCATTACATAAAATGAGAAAGGGATCAAATCAACAAGATAACACCAAAAATATCTGTGCACCCAATATAAGGACAACTAAATACATAAAACAAATTAACAAAAATAAAGGGAGAAACAGATAGCAATATAATAATTGTGTGTATGTGTTAGTCACTCAGTCATATCCAACTCTGCAAACCCATGGACTATATAGCCCACGTGGATCCACTGTCCATGGAATTCTGGAGTGAGTAACCATTCCCTTCACCAGGGGATCTTCCCAATCCAGCAACTGAACCTGGATCTCCTGGATTGCTGGTAGATTCTTTACTATCTGAGCCACCAAGGAAGCCACACCCATAGTAATAGTGGAGAACTTTACCTCAATTATATCAGTGGATATATCATCCTGAAAGGAAATTAGTACGGAAACTGGCCTTAAAGGACACATTAGACCATTAATAGATATTTACAGAACATCCTATCCAAAAGCATCAGAATTCTTTTCATGTGCACACAGAAACGTTCTTCAGATCCCATGTTAGGCCACAAGAAAAAGATGTATAAATTTAAGAAGACTAGAAATCATATCAAGCATCTTTTCCTACCGTAACAATATGAAACTAGAAATCAATTACAAGAAGAAACTGGAAAAAGAACAAATACATGGAGACTAAACATAATGCCACTCAACAATCAAAGGATCAACAAAGAAATCAATGGAGATGTAAAAAATATATATTTTAAGACAAATGAAAATAGACACAAAATTTTTCATAATCTGTGGTACACAGCAAAAGCAGTTCTAAGAGAGAAGTTAATAGTGATGCATGCCTACCTCAAGAAATAAGAAAAACTGCAAATTTTTTAAAAATATAAATTTACATTTAACAGAAATAGTAAAAAAAAAAAAGAAGATCAAACAAGCTAAAAGTTAGTAGAAGGAAGGAAATAATAAAAATCAAAGAGGGAGTAAAGGAAACAGAGAATTAAAAGAAGAAAAAGAAAAAACTCAGTGGGACTACATAGCACTTTAAAAAATAAACAAACTCCTCAAACCTTTAGTCAAAATTATCAAACAACAAAGAGAGAGGACCAAGGCAAAATCATAAGTGAAAGAGAAGTTTACAAACAACCACATAAATACAAAGAATCATAGAAGAATAGTATGAACAGTTATGTGACAANAAAAAAAAAAAAAAAAACAAACTACTTTTTCCCCTAAATGTATCCTCTTTGTGGTGAATGTCAGGTTGGTTTTTGAAGATTCCCTGTCTCACCCCTGCGCATTCCCATGGGTGCTGTGAGCCGGGCAAGGAAGCTGGTATGTTGGAGAGAAAGAGCACAGAAACCTCAGCTTCTTACTTCTGTTTGTCCAAACGCTATTTAGTGCTTTGGGAGGAAATGGATTCTGTATGCTGTCAATCCAGCTGGAATGTCATGTGTCAGAATGCTGGGAGCACACGAGTCTAAGACAGTGCTTCACTGTCCTTGGAGAAACGCAAGCTTATTGGGCTTACTCTGTTAGCCCGTAACTCGGTGCTGGAAGACCGACTTCTTTGTAAAGGAATTCTAAAATGTTTTAAACAATGGCTTGACTATTTACCTAATAATGTCCTCTAACATCAGCTAGAACTGCTGAACTTTTCTCAATGAATTTAGTTAAGACTGTTTTTAAATTGGAAAAGGGACAATGGTAATGATATTTCCTGAATTTAAAGTTCTCTCAAAGTTAGTTGTATTGGATACAAGACTGAGGCTATCCTCTTCCCAACACGGTAGGTCTCACTGCAACTGGATGTCAGAGCGTTAAGGAAAATGAAGTCTTCCTTATGGGAGGGAGAGGTATAGTGTGTGTGTGTGTGTGTGTGTGTGTGTGTGTGTNTTTTTTTTTTTAAGTATTGTCTACTGAGTTCAAATGAAATGCACAGCAGTATTTCAATATCTCACTAGTTTTGGAATGTGGATTCTGGATAGCAAATCTTACATTTATTTCTATTTTCTTTGAATGGTTAAGAAACCATGCATGTGTGTTCTTTCAAATTTGCAGTCAACCCTGAAATTACAATGTAATAGCTTTAAAATGGTTCAAAGTGCCCCTCACGGGAATGAATGATAATGGAAAGTATCAAGAAAGGCACTGAGCATTATTTGGAATGCGGCTTTGTTTCTGTCTTGGTTTATCCTTTGCCAATGGCTCCATTAGGGTATCACTCAATCAGACTCTCTGCTGGATGACAAGTTTACATTCATCCATTCACTCCTCAGTCAAAGGAGAGCAGAAGGCTCCACTCCTGGAGAGCTGTGGCCCCTTGAGAAGAGAAGCTTTCTATTTCATAGTTTTTAATTCCACCAGTGGTAGAAGTGCCATATGGACAGATCCATTGCTCTTCTCATGAAATGTATTTCATGCCTCCTCTCTTGTCCCTCCTATAAGAGCTCCATTGAACATCAAGACTAATAGCCTTTTCTAAATAAATAAGAAGATATTTCACACCACAGGGTGTGATGAAGTGATGTGCTACTTAATTCTTCAGCCTTCAAGAAGCACATGCTATAGCTCTTGATGATGAAAAATGCAACAATAAAATTAATATTGTTACTGAAAGGTGTGGGATCTAGCTGATAACCACTCAAAAGCCAATAAGCAGGCCAGGTTGGTGGAAAGGAAAGTTTGGTTTTTTCAGATACTGGCCACTTGCGGGGGTTAGGGCAGACTTCTGTCCAAAGGCCAACTCCCTGCACTGACAATCAGTGGGAAAGAGCTTTTACAGGCTGAAAGAAGGGGGCTACATGCAGAAACAGTATAGTCAGCACTGACAGTTATCTTCACATTAGTCATCGGTGGTCTGACAAGCGTCACTGTGGTCGTTGTGCTGTTCATGGCTGTTCAGCTGCTAAGTCGTAGCCTGCTATTTGCCACTCCACTGACTGCAGCCAGGCTCCCCTGTGCTTCACCATCTCCCAGAGTTTGCTCAAACTCATGTCCATTGAGTCACTGATGCCATCCAACCATTCCATCCTTTGAAGCCCCCTTCTCCTCTTGCCCTCAGTCTTTCCCCACACCAGGGTCTTTTCTAATGAGTCAGCTCTTTGTATCAGGTGGCCAAAGTCCTGGAGCTTCAGCATCAGTCCTTTCAATGAATAGTCAGGGTTGACTTAGCTATATTTAATCTTCAGTTCCAGGGTCAGTTTGTTTTCATTTCTATGAAGCCAATTCTTGGAACTGTGGCAGCTTATGTCATGGCTTCAGTCGCTCATCATGTGCTTAACCTCTTCACTTGGTGAAGGTTTCAGTATCCATAAGATAGTTCACAGGTTAGGGCTCAGAATATTGTGTACAGCCCTTGAGGAGGAACTAAAGGTGCTTGACTACCCTTAATGAGTACATTATTATCCTCTGGTCTCCTCCGACTGCTTTCCTTTGTTTCTGCATTTAACATTTCTCTGATTAGACTTATTCTTTGACTAAAGTTTTCCATAGACAAAAGTCAGGCAGAGAAGATGGGGGAAGGACCACAAGGCCCTGCTCTGTTCCAATATAACAGAATAGGCACTTACAGTTCTAAAGTACTTATTACATACTAGACACTGTGCTAAATGCTTTATATACATGGGCTCACGGAACACACACACTCTCTGTAGAGAGTGGTAGTGTCCCCATTTGATAGATGAGGCAATTAAGTCTGAGATAATTTAATCAATTTCTGAAGATCACAAAACTAAACCAGATGGAATCAAGTTCTAAGTACAGTCTGATCCCTGAGCTGATGCTCTTAGCCAGGCCTATATGCTGACAATAGTCCAAAAACCCCTTGGAAAACCAATAAGTGTCTTGGAATTAGTACAATAAGGAAAAAGCAGTTGATTAAATAGCTTTCTGAAAAATTTCTCTCAGGGACAAAACTGCCTTGATTATGCATACATCTCAATTTTTTAAAAAAGTTAAAAGAATGAAAGTTTGCCACTTGCAACAACGTGGATGGACTTAGAGTGCATTATGCTAAGTCAAATGTCAAGCAGATACTGCATGATATCACTAATATGTGGGATATAAAAAATACAACAAACTAGTGAATATAACAAAAAAGAAGTAGATTCACAGATATAGAGAACAAACTAGTGGCTACCAGTGGGGAGAGGGAGCAGGGAGGGGCAACACAGTGTACAAGATTAAGAAGGGCCAACTCTTATGTAAGAAATAAGCTACAGAGATATATTATACAACACAAGAAATACAGACAATATTTTATAATAATTGTAAATGGAGTACAAACATTAAAATTGTAAATCCTTATATTGTATACCTGTAATTTATATAATATTGTACATCAACTACATTCAATTCTAAAAAGATATGAGATAATAAAAACACAGGTTAAGATTTAAAAGGTGCTTAGTCTGGGGCTTCCCTGGTGGCTCAGTCAGTAAAGAATCCACCTGCAATGCAGGAGACCTGGGTTCGATCCCTGGGTTGGGAAGATCCCCTGGAGGAGGGCATGGCAACCCACTCCAGTAGAATTGCCTGGAGAATCCCCACGGACTGTAGCCCACCAGGCTACTCTGTCCATGTGGTTGCAAAGAGTCAGACAGGACTGAGTGACTAAGCACACACACACATACTCTATGCCAGGCATTTCATTTCATTCTAACTCATGAGATCCTCATTACAATTCCTATCTTATATCATGACAGTGACCATTCTACGAAGGAGGACCCTGAGGCAGCAGAAGTGAAGTAGCCTGGAGAAACCACAGAGCAGGTAAAGGTGGAGACTCAATGTGGAACCAGCTTGTTTGGTCCTAGACCCATCCTCTTCCCACGACCCTCTGCTGCCTCCATCTTACTCATTATGGACAGGTTTCATTACAAAAATAAACTCCTAGTGACAGAACCTGAATGAGAAAAAGCCAGACAATGAAACAGCTAAGCTGGGTCTGTATAAGAAATTAACAGGAATTGGGAAACTTGGATATAGAGCAAAAGACAAAGAGGGACCCAGAATCATCACAGGAAGCTGCCAAGCAAGTCCAAAAGATGAGTAAGAAAAAGTTCAGAGATGGAATAGACATAGGATCATTCAAAAAGGAGATGTGTCGAATTTTAAGTTGCTGGCTGCAATGCACTGCTGAGTAACCATGACTCATAGAGCCTTGAGGGAGCACTTTGGACAGTAAGGGAATTGAGATGGTGTCTGGTAGAGAGCTGCCGTAGAGAAAAGGACCACCAGGGAGGGATAAATTGCAAAAGGTCAGCAGAGATGTCTGGGAGAAAGAGAACCATCCTCCAAAGTCCCACAGAGATGAGATGACCCACCATAAATGGAATGGAGACTCAGTCTTTTTTTTTTTTTTTACTTCACTTGTAGGATCTTAGTTCTCCAACCAGGAATTGAACCCACACCTTGTGAGTCAGAAGGTCAGTCTTAACCACTGGACCACCAAGGAAGTTCCAATTTCACCCAGTCTTAATGGACAATCTCACTGCAACAAGCTGGAAGACTTGGGGACACCCAGAGAGCTGACATCTGGGTTGGGTTAGACTTAAAAGCTTCTGATTTCTAAAATTAAACACCATTCAATAAGTATTTACTGAATCCCTACAGAACACCAGATCTTATTTAAGATACTAGGGATAGAAAAACAGTGAGCAAAACACACTTGACTCCTGCCCCACTAGAGCTTATAATCTAATGGGAATGTTGACAATTAAGCAAAAAAAAATGCACCACAGTAAGAAAATAAGTACAGTAAGAGAGATCCAAATGCTAGGGGATGAGATAGCCACAGTCCCTAAGCTAGTAGAGAAGTTGTAACGCTTATCTTGAATTGAAAACAAGAGCAACAGGAAGAGGTCTGCTTATACAATGGAAGGAAGGGGAAACACTGAGGGAAAAGAGCCCCGCATGTTTTGGAATGGACAGGAGTGCACGTCTGGAAGATAAAGGGAGTGGTGGCAAGAGATGAGGCTGTCGGAACTCCCCTGGCAGTCCAGCGGTTAAGACTCTCCTCTTCCACTGCAGGGGCCAAAGGTTTGATCCCTGGTCAGGGAACTAAGATCCTGATGTCCCAAGGACTGGCCAAAAAAAGAGAGAGAGATGAAGCTACAGAAGGTACGTATGGTCAGGTTATGTGGGGCTTGGAAGGCACAGTGAGAAATCTGGAGTAATAAGAAGACAATCCAAGGGTCTTCCATGGTGGTCTAGTGGCTACAATGCCACACTCCCAATGCAGGCAGCCCAGGTTCAATCCCTGGTCAGGGAACTAGATCCTATGTGCCATAATCAAAGATCCCACGTGCTGTGACAAAAAGATCCTCCATGCCACAACTAATACCTGGCTAGTTTAAAAAAAATAAATATTTTCTAAAAGTTAAACATTTTCAAAATGAATTTAAAAAGACAATTCAAGTGTTGAACAGGGTAATGATATGTTTAAATGAGAACTGCAAAATTTCTTAAAAATTAGGTGACAAGGGCATTAAAGTTATATTTTATTTTCCTGAGCTACAGGTCTGGGATGTTTTTCAGTTGATAATAAAGTTTTCACTTCTGCAATGAGATTTATTCTGAAAGCATATCTAACCATCTTTGCATAGGAGGCAAATTTGCATGATACTAATCAGCAAAGGTCATTCTCTACAATATGGGGACTGAGCCCATAGTTATCACCCTTCCATCTACTGCATTGATTCAGATTCCCCAAAATTATTTTACCTATTCAAAATACAACTTCAATAAATAAATAAAATACAACTTAAGTGTCAGTCAAAAATTCTTCTAAGAAGTTTTCAAATATTCACTCATTTAATCCTTAGAACAACTCAGTAATCCTATTATTATCCCCATTTTACAGATGAGGAAACCAAGGTTTATAGCAGTCACATAGTTCATAAGTAGTAGATGATTCCAACCAGCAGACTGACTTCAGAGCCCATGCATTCAAACACTACCCCATGAAGGCTAAATGACAGATTTGGGGAAAACTGAACTGAACTGAAAGACAAAACGGTCAGATGTACTTGAAGTAATTCAGGATTCCTCATTCTTGGCACTCTTCTGATGCTCGAACTGGCTGCACGGGAAACTGAGCAAGACCACAAGATGGGCTCTGGTCCTATCCATCCCAGCCTCCCCTTTTCCAAGCCACACTCCCCTACTAATAAAGTGCCAAGTGCAATCAGGAAAAAAAGACAACAGGTCCAGAGAAAATACAGACCAAGGTAGGCATGACATGCAGTTGTCATTTAAACGAATGTTTATTGAGCCTGGGCCAGTCTGGAATACAGTCTTGAATATGGCCTGGTCCCTTCTTTCCCCACCTAGAGCACCCAATCTAGCAGGTGAACAGACATTAACCCAAAATAACAACCCAAGTGAAAAGAGTGATGAGCGGAGAGAGTGTTAATGCATAGCAGGTGGCCCTTTCACTCCCTTTGGGGCGGAGGTGCCACTAGTAGAAAATTCCTACAGAGGATGATAGTAGAGCATCCACTGAATGGTAGGTGAGATCTGACCAGCTGGGCAAAGAAGCGAAGAACACACAAGTACACGGTGACTTTAAGGAACAGAAAATTGTTCAGCTTGGCTACAAATGGGATCACTGCAAGGAATGGCAGAAAATGGGATGGGAGAAGTGGGATGTTCCAGGCTTGTCTGAGCAGGACTGTGCCCTGATAAACACTCAGAAAACAGCCATGTTCTCAGAAAGCACACGTCCTGCTCATATAACCAATCTAGCGATACGTATGTATACCCTGAGAAGAGAGGCTCAAAAGTCTCTGTGGATTTTAAGGTGTTTCCTTGACCAGAAACTTTGGCTGAAATCTTCCTCCCCAGGGTCCTGGGTCTTTGCCCTTGGGCCCAATTTTGAAACTGTAACAGCCCTCAGGTTTCCTCCCTTTGGACCTAGCATCAAAGTCTTGTGAGTAATTTGTAGATTATTCCATGTGAGACAGAGCAAAACCTTATGAAACGGTGCTTACTTCACCTCAGGACTTCCATCCCTTGGAAAAACAGCTGAACTCTGTGCCAAGGATAAAAACAAATCCCTAAATCCTAGCACAATCATTTGGAAATACAGTATCAGTTTTGTTCACATCAAATACCCAGAGGCCTGTTTCAGACCTGCATGCATGTGTCTTCCAACAACCTCCAAGCCACTCTGAGTTTTAACATCTCTCCTCTAATGAAAATAGTCAAAACAATTCCACTTTTTAATTAATTGTTTTTATTTTTTTAAGTATTTTGCCTGGAAGAGACTTTAAGCCAAGAACATAATTCAACAAACCTAATTACACACTTCATACATAAAATACATATGTATGTTCAAATGAAAAGGCCAGGTTGGAATTGAAACCATATAAGCGTAAAATTAATTAACATGACTGTATGCTATTCTCTATTTAACACATAGAGCTTTGCAATAACTTATTCTTGGTGGCTTCCAACCACCTCACGGGGAGCACTAATACCATTTTACCACAAATATTGCAAATAAAAGGGGATCTGTAGAGATTACAAGGTGGCCATGGTTTTGTGTGAAGTGAAGCAGAATATTGAGACAGAAATCTAGGCAATTCAGGAGAAAGAAATGCTAATGGGGGAAAAAAAAAAAAAA
>SJYV01049578.1:1056622-1087297 GCA_006410875.1 Neotragus pygmaeus
GAAGTAGCTCAGTCATGTCCAACTCTTAGCGACCCCATGGACTGTAGCCCACCAGGCTCCTCCGTCCATGGGATTTTCCAAGCAAGAGTAGTGGAGTGGGGTGCCACTGCCTTCTCCGATCTGTATTCTAAGCCACTGAAAAACATATATTCTGTGGTTCAGAATACAGCAGCACCTCCACAATTTTTTATTTCAAAATTCAAACTTCTGTTGGTAAAAAACCAAAATAACAGAACTTGTCAATTGGGATATAAATAAAAATTTAAGTACCAGAATACTTAAGTTTTTTAAAGAAAAACCAGAGCCAATATTCTATATGTGATTAATGAACTGAAAATAGGAGATTATCAGAAAAGTTACCTTTTTATGAACTTATCTAGCTTGCTGGATAAAAACTGAAAAAGAGGACTAAATCCACCCACTGGTGAAGTGTGGCTAATTCTATAATCAATCACAGGCACCTCACTCAATAATGCAACATGTACTCAAGTACTTGTTCAGCAACAGTTATATGCAGGACATTGTGACCAACGCTAAGGGCAAGGCAGGAAGGGATAAACTGGATTTATAATCTCACTGCTCTGTTTAAAAGCCTAAAAACCAAATTCATTACATGACTTTAAAGGCCTGACTTTGAAGACTCCTACTTTTCCCAACATCATCTTCTGCCACTTTTTCCATCAATCTCTTTCTTCCAGTCAAAGTCCTTTTTCAGATACTTATACAGAGAAGCACTTTCTTGCCTCAAGGTATGTGAATAGAGTCCTGCTTGATATTCCATATGCACGGAATGTTGTACCCCAACTCAAGTCACAGCTGGCTGGCTTCTTTCTGTCCTTTAGGACAATCTTAAAATAAATGTTACCTCCTTAGCTAGATTTTTCCTAATCTTACCCCCTTTCCCCTACTACCCTACCTTACCATTATTTTCTTCCTCAGTCTCATGTTAGTCCTCTTCCCAGAGCTTTTCCTATGTTGTGATTATTCTATTTGCTTGTCTCCTTGGGCTTTGTCTGAGTCTGGGAGAAGGCAGGGATATGGTGGGGGATTTTTGTTCGATGCTGTGTCTTCAGTACCTAGTACATCACCTACTACACAGATATCACACTAAGATTCAGAGAATGAAAGAATGGAAAAATGAGATTCATGTATCTACCATAGCTAAAATATAAAATAGTGTATATGAATCATTTACATAGTAGGGGGGGAAAAAGAGATTCAAGGGTTACAAACAAAAATGTCAAAGAGCAGAACAGCGTGAATGAAAAATCTCTCATCAGCTATATGAAAGGACACAGCTGGTGAGGCCACATCATGCAGGGTCTTGAGGGTAAAACAAGGAAATCTGTATTTATCCCATGAGAACTGGGGACTCATATAAACTTACTATTATCTCTGGGTTTTAGGATTACTCTGCTACCAGTAAAATAAATAATGGATGGAGACTGGGAAGAGGGCAGTGCCCATAGGCCAGGCCAATGCATTACCAAAGAGTAGAGTCAAAGGAAAGAATGAAAATGTGTGAAAGACATTCTGCGACTAATTAGATATGGAAGGCAAAAGAATAAGGAAAAGAAGATTTTTTTATACACCAAAGTTGAAACTACAGAATGCCGGGAAGAGGGAAGGCTTTGGATTAGGAAAGGAAGATGATGGTTTTAACCCTGCCTACCATATAAAACAAAATAGAAAAAAACAGACTACATGAGCTTATTACCTGCAGCCATGTTCCCCTTTTGCTATGCAAGTCAAACACTCCCTTTCTTTCTTTCTAGATTGGAAAATGCCTTTAGTTTTTTTGGCTGTTTATACAAATAATTTAAAATGCACGAAATACAGATGTGCTTCAGAGAGAAAGTGAAATCCCCTATATTCCATCCTCCATAATACTTCTGTTCAGTTTGGAATACATTCCAACAGAATTTTTATGTATATATTAACACACCTTAAAAATATAGCATAATGTTATATATGCAGTTCTATAAGCTTCTTAATTTTTACTTCAGGTATCATTAACACTTTCTGATTAATATATATAGATCTTACTAATCTCTTTAAAGGACAGTTTGGTATTACATTGCAGCATGTTCCATAATGAATTTAATCAGTCCTCTATTGAGGGTATTTAGGATATTTTCAGTTGTTGTCATTGTAAGTAATACCTGAATGAGCACCCTTGAATACAGATCTTTGGGCAACTTTTTGGTTATTTCTGCAAGCACGTGGCAGAAGTATTAAATGGGTCAACCTTTCCAGAAAGCACAATAGGAGGATCAGCAGGGCTAAGCTGCGCAACAGAAACAGATTCTCTGGCTCAGCAACTCAAACCTGTCTTTATAAAAGGATAGCATGCAAATGAAGATGAATTCCTGCAATGATTTACTTCAAAGTCAAATAGGTCTTTATGCACCAAAGAGAGAGCATTCACCCCCACCCTGGCCCTTCAGAAGATAAAAAATATTTTCTGTAAAATAAGGGCAAAACTTGAAAGGACGGATTCTCACAGTTTGGGGTCTGTTTGCTGTTTTAGTTTTTATTGGAGGATAATCACTTTACAATATTGTGCTGGTTTCTGCCACACATCAGCATGAATCAGTCACAGGTGTGTCTGTGCCCCTCCCTCTTGAGCCTCCTACCCATCTCCCAGCCCATCCCACCTTCCAGGGTGTCAGGAGCACTAGGCTGAGTTCCCTGTGTTGCAGCCAATCCCCAGGGGTTATCTATGTCACATATGGTAATGTATATGTTTCCACGCTGCTCTCTCAACTCATCCCACCCTCTCCACACACTGTGTCCACGGTCTTTTCTCTATGTCTGCGTCTCCACTGCTGCCCTGAGAATAGTTTTCTACTTTACCCACAACACCATGACTAACACAATCCGACTTTCCTGAACACTCTCAGTTACCTGCTCCTGAGTGTTCTCAAGGCGTTTGGCTCACACCTCAATTTAGTACTATTTCCACCGACAACTGATTTACTTACCCACTTCCCAGTCTAGATTCTGAGCTCCCCAAGGACAGGGAACTCCTCTTATCCACTATTGTATCTCACGACCTAATGCCAAACAGACCCTCGACAAGTATTCACCATATGAATGAATGCACTGACAAGTGTATAAATGAGTGAATGCTCAAGCGGCCATATAGCAAAACTATTTCCAGTATGACTAGAAAGTTTGGGGGAATTAGAGCTGCTGCAGTTGTATTTTTAATATCCTGCCGCCATCAAATTCTCACTGCATCTCATAAAATTCAAGGATCTGGAGACTGACCTTAAGAGGCAGTTGATACGCCTTCCACAGGCTCCCACAGGGAGGGTCCTCCTCAGCCACTCTGCTGAGTGTCACAGCAGGCGATGAGATCCTGCAGAAACTGCATCCAGGAGGCCCCACCTACTTCCAGGGCACTGCTGATGGCTGGTATTGAAGGGTCAAAGTCACACACGTCATCAAACATAATTTTGAGCATTCACACATGCACGGGGGCCACATGTAACTAATGGGAACAAGGTCAGGAGGGTGAGTGGGATAGAGAAAGACTGAAACCATGCCATACAAGAGGCGGCTGAAGAAGTTGGGCCTGCTTGGCCTGGAGGATGGAGAGGGAGCTGTGCTGAGTGTGTTCACTCCCCACACACATCAGAGGCCCTCCTTGGAGGGCAAGAAATCAGATCCACTTAGAACACAGACTCTGGAGTCAAATGGGCTGGACTGAACTTGAACCCCAGCATTGACATTTATTATTCTGTGACTTCAGGCAATCACTTAAGCCCCCTTCCTTTCAAGGTGCTCATCTATAAAACGGAGTAATAGTAATTATCTTATAGTGTTCTCGGGAATGACAGAATATCTATAAAACTCTTAACACAACACTTTGATTGCTATCTTTTAATTTAATAAATGTTAATATAACTGGTAGGTTGGACAAGATTCAAAAGGTATAGTCATAAAAGCAAATTTATGTTTGAATACCACTGCCCCTAAAATATGTTTTGTGGTTTAGCTAAAGTGCTACCCTAGATAAAAATGTAAGCTGTGCAATGACATTGCCGATCATTCTTAGGGAACTTTATCATTAGACTCATTATCAGTTCTGAAAGTCTAGTCTTAGCCAACAAACACACACCTTAATCTTTCTCAAATGGACGGCCTCTTCCCTTCTCCTTCCACCAGCCACAGCCTTGCTGTCAATGGACCATCTGTTACTGAGAAAGGAGTATGTTGCCTTTTGACTTTTTCTCTCCTGTTTATCTCTTTCCCCTCCAGTAGCTTGTGTGTATGCTCAGGCGCGTCTCAACCACTCTGTGAACCCATGGACTGTATGTAGCCCACCAGGATCCTATGTCCATGAGATTTCCCAGGAAAGAACACTGGAGCAGGTTGCCATTTCCTCCTCCACTGTCATGGGCTTGGCCCTAGGACTTGCTTTGGCCAAGGGGATATCAGCAGACATGCTACAAGCAAAAGCCTTTGATGGCCTTGCACAGCTTCACCTGGCCCTTTCCACTCTAGTGACTGGTCACAAAAAGAGCCTCCCTGAGTACCTGCTGTGCCCTCAGGCTGAGCCCCAGAATGGACAAACACAGAGCAGTCCTGAGCACAACTTTCAACTTGCAAACCCATAGCTTCCCAGCCAGTCCCTGCATCCATCAGCTGAGTCACAGTGGACTTGTAAAGCTGAACTTGTTGAGAAGCATTCCATCTGGGTATTTTGTTTTGTTTTCTTCACTTTATGGAGCATTTAAAGGGCAAGCGCTTACTGCTATACTATCTAATGCAATCGTCTGCCTATTGGTCCTTGACCAATAACCTTTTGATTCTTCTTAACTCTTAGAACTCTCCAGAATTGTCTTTCCATTTTCCTACTACTGTTTCCTCATCAGGCTGAGCTTACTGAAACTTGGAATCTTGCCATTCTTGTAGAAAGTATTATATTGCCTGACATAGAGTAGCCATTCAACAAGCATTTGTAGAATTAACGATTAGTTGCTGGGTTAGGCAATTTTGAAAAGTATAAAAAGTACAAAGTGAAATTTTTTGTTTCCCTCCCTGAAGTCTCTCTTCCCAAAGGTGACCCTTCTAATGCATCTTTTCAGGAGAAGAAAAAATTCTGTGTACAGGCATAGCATGGGGGAGAGTAAGAGAGAGGTTCCTAACTGAAGGAGAGGGAGAGAAATAAAGTGGAAGATGATTACAGCTTTTATAGAGTTTAGGGCTGTTTTCATCCTAAAGGGATCATATTATCCATCGTGCCCTCCATGTTGTTGCAGTTGTTTTAATTTGAAATGCGTGTTGGAGACCTTCCAATATCAGCTCATCTGCTCATCCACATCAATGGCTCAATAATACCCACCCTACCCCACTCCTTTATTCAGCTACTCTCCATCTGATGGGTCTTTAGTTCTGTTCCAATCCCTCTTGGTTTTGCTATTACAAATGATGCTTCTAAGACCAACCCTGTACATTTCTCTTGAACATAGCCCATCACATTATAGACTAAAACTCTGGCCTAGAAATAGGAACATTCACCTGTTGGGAGTTCCTGACTTTAGGAATTTCCTTCCTAGCAATCAAGATTTTATAAAGCTTAACTCTCTACAGCTTGGTTCACAACACAATATTCATTGATTTTCATTTCTTATTTTAGAATACTGAATATGCCTTTTTCAGCAATTAGTGGCCCCTCTTCCCTCCCACCTTCTACTTCAAGGTTCTAATAACACATCCTCTAAGAAGCCAGCCTCCCTGGTTCAGAATCGCTATTCTAAGACATCATCAGGTTGATTATAATTCCTTCAGCGCTGAGATTAGAAAGTTCAGTACTATCAAGCCTTCAAAGAGCAAGAAGATCAAAACCTGGGGCAGGTTACAATGATTTTAATCCACGTAACAAGAGAGTTTAATTGAAGAATTAAATGACAACAAAACAAAAGGGAAAGAACAAGAATCAATTATACTGTTCTGAAACAAATGCGAGGGATCACTCAGTTACAGGAGAGATTTCTACTCTTAGCACATTATCTTTCAGCAGCAGTTGCCCAAGTCCAGGGTGCCATTTCAGCTCCTCTACCGACAGTGTCTGCAGGCAGGCACAGAAAGGAGAAAGTGCAAATCGACAATGTCTTTTGGCTTTTGCTGTGTTCTTGACAACAAGGATCTAATTCACCTACTCAAAGTACTCCTTATTCCTAAGTAAATACACATTGTGCTGCAAAACTGGAAATAAGAGAAATAAAGAAAACTATGTATTGGAAGGAATGCTATAATACAGAGAAATGTATTATGATACACAGGTATGTTTTGATGAGTGATATAGGTAAAGACAAACTTTTAGTGCTGCCATAAAGATTAAATGAGAGCCTGGCACATGGAAATTGCTAACTAGCTGATAGCTGTAGCTGTCATTATTATTATTAAAATATACAAAGGTACACTCCAAAATGTAAAGCACCATAGATCATACTGTTATCCTCATCAGACAGCAGTTTTATGAGAATCAAAATTTTTGTTGTTTTCCATAATAAGAAGCAGAGAGGTCAGAAAAAAATCAGAGAAATGTTTACTGGAAGGAACATCATTTCATTTAGATGTCTTTTTTTTTTTTTTTTCAGATGGGTAACCTAAAATTCAGATGTGATTTGGCCAACTTGAGCTAGACAGCACTTGTCCACAATTGTCATGTCTTGTATTTGCTTTGTCCCTCCCCAACAAGTCTAGCTGTGCCTGGGAAAGGGACAGGGGGAGTGAGGAAGAGGATGAATAGTGTAATTGCAGAGTGATGCTTGGCATAGGTTTCAGAGCCAAATAAAACAGGCATTCCAATCTAGCTCAGCCATTTAGTGACTATATGGACTTTTTCAAATAATTTCACTTTCTTGACACTCAGATGTCTCATTTGTGAAGCAGGGATAATAATACTTGCCTTCTAGAATGACATGAGATAGGAAAGATACTTAGCAGAACACGTGACACATAGTAAGGGCTCCATAATTAGTGACATGATGATGGTGATGATGGTAATGAAGGCGATGGTGAGAATGATGAAAATGCTTTGTGCATCAGTTCCTGGAAGGGGCTTTGATATAAGGCAGGCTGATGAAATTTATATGCAGAGACAGGACAAGAGTTACCTCATGGGAAAGCCCTGTGTCCTGGTAGCAGAGCCAATGGCTTAAAAGTCTTATGACCCAATGAACTTATAACTGCTGAGCAGTAACTGATGCAACTAAGGTCTACAGGTCAAACAGAGGGAAAAGTTGAGGCCAGATGACTTCTCCACTGGGTCCAGGTGAGGATGAGAAAGAAAAGGATGTGTGCTAAATTACAGCATTTCACTAATCAATAATACATTTAGTCATTTACTTCCTAATAGTGAACATCTCACCATAATTACTCTTGTCAATGTATGGATTCAGAGAGGACGGCACCCTTGTCAACATAACCTCTGTCTACAAGTCCTAACTACTAATACTACAGATTTCCAGAAAGTCTTTAATAATAAATATAAATGGTTATGGTTATTCTGCAATTTATAATCTGTGAAGAATGTGTTACATCCTGGAAGGAAGAAGATGAAAAAGGAGTGTAATAAATAAGCAGTAGATGCATCTTTTATAAACTTAAAATTGGAGAAAAAAACAGTGGAGATCCAAAGGGGCAGGAGACAGGAGAAAAGAGAGGTGATGTAATTCACTTGTAATACAGTAATGTTCTGTGTTACACAGAACTAAAATATTAATTTCAGCCCCTTGGCTATGAAACTGAAAACATTTGCTCAACTAAGGTTAATGTCTAAATCGTCTAATGCAAATTCAGTACCAGAAAGTTTTGGACAATTTGGAGCCTTCTTCAAATCTTGGGAAGTTTTTCAACCATAGGATAAATATTACAGTCAACTGACTACCAGCTTCCCTGAAGATAACAAAGGCATAAAAAAATAGAAGGCTATTAGCCTTTCACAAATGATCATATCCATGAAGAAAGGTGGGAAAAAGTCAAAATCAGTCTAGGCTATGTAAAATGAGAAACCACACTTGCAAATTATCATTTTGCAAATTTCACTCATGTAACATGACAAAACTCTCAATGACTTCAATCATCAACTTTCATGCATACTGTCCTCCTCCCAGTAGTTTGAGAAAATAGTAAAACAGGAGTAGGCACACATCTGTAGAACTGGCTAACAATCAGGGAAGTCATTCTATCATGGTGGTTATATCCTGGCTCTGTTGATAAACTCAGAGTAAAAAGTAAACATTACTGGGAACTTCTGCTGGAGAAAACTCTTGAGAGTCCCTGAATATTCAATGGAAAGGCTGGTGCTGAAGCTGAAGCTTTTCCCTTTGGCCACGAGATACGAAGAGCTGAATCACTGGAAAAGACCCTGATGCTGGGAAATATTGAAAGGAAAAGGGGATGACAGATGTTGAGATGATTGGATGGCATCGTTGACTCAATGGACATGAGTCTGAGCAAACTCCAGGAGATAGTGAAGGACAGGGAAGCCTGGTGTGCTGTAGTCCATGAGGTCGCAGAGTCAGACACAACTGAACAACTGAATAACAGTGGGGAACTTCAAGATGTTCACTTAGGAGACAGTATGAGCCAAATTAGGATCAGATGCATACCAGGCCATAGATGAATAGGCTCAGCAGGCCATGCAAGTCCACAAAGTAAGTTTGAGAAAATAAAAAGAATTCTGATTCTGAGGAAGGCCCACCAACAACCCAAGGCATGTTCCTTAAAACCGCTAGTCTCAACCATACAAAATGAGAGATGAGATAGGACAGAGTTGAAGTTGGGTGTTTGCCTTTTGGTCTCAGAGACACTTGGACTCAGCACTCAGCTCTGCTACTTAATAACTAATTGTGGCTGAACAAATCATTTAAGCTCCTTAAGGTTCAGACTTTCCACTTGCAAATATAATATCACCAGCCCTAAAGGAAAGTTATAAAAATTAAATGAGGTGATATATGCAAAATCTTTAGCATATATAGAGCAAATGAAAATGGGTAAAATATTGCTTAATTTGCAGGGCTACTGCCAAGAATTAACTAAGTTATAATATATGAAAATCACTTAGTGTGGTGCCTACGAACTCAATAAATACTAGGTAGTTGTTATTATAGACAAGATAAGTCCTGAGCCTTCCATGCTCTGAGTCTTGCATAATTCTATAATCTCTGTCTCTTGTAACTTAAATGCCAACCTAGGTTTCTTGTCTCCCAGCCCAGCATGCATGCTAATACCCTGCTCAGAAATTGAGACAGAATATACAATTTCAAGGCAGAAGCCCCAGTGAGGAGCCAAGTGCCCATCCCTGCAGAGTCCTCCATCTCAGCCTGTGGTCCACGTATGACAGACAGACTTGGTGTCAAGCAATACTTACTGTGCAGAATGACTGACAAAACACACATCCAACTTTGGCACTTACCTCAGAAACAGAACTGAGGTCTGAGATGCTTTAAGGATGCTTTGAGGAGGGGTCACTTTGATGTCATATCAATGCAGCCAACACCTTACCCATACCACTGTGTACAACCCATGCCAACCTCAGAGTTCCCATTTGAGGTGAAGGTGAATGCCTTGGGCAGCTGCTCAAGGAAGTGGTTAATATTAATAAGGCATTGCTTAATGTTCTGCATTTCTCATAAACCAGTAGTGTTTATGTATTAATTCTAGTCACATACAGTTGCAACTATGGCTGGGAACCAATGACAAAAACAACAGTCAACGCTTATAGATGCTTAACTATGTGCCAGAGATCATGCTCAGTTCTTCAGAAACATAACTGCACAGACTCACTACAGCAATTCAATCCCCAGGAGCAAAGGTTGATGGTCACCAGGCTGCATGTGACATTCAAGGAAAAACATGTCTTTGACTGACCAACATCACAGTAATTTTTGTTTGTGAGAAATGAGTGAGAGCATGGGAAGTGGGGAATCTTTTAAAACTGTCATCTAACAACAAGACAGAGAACTTTCTATAATGAAAATAAGTCTCATTACAAGTAGAACTTAAACCTTCCCCTCCTTCTGAACTTCCAAGCAGCTGATGTGTGTCTGAGCCACGGTCCTGTGGTTAAGCCCCTACATTTCTCAGTGAAGTCTCTCAATCCACTCACACTTTAGCATACTGATCTAGGATTGACCAAGGTTGCTTTATGTAAGTGAGATCAGCTTGCTCTTGAATTGCTTCCATTTTATAGATGAGAAAACTGAGGCAATTACATTCAGAAGCACAATGCAATTCTTACCATAAAAGAAAGAATCCTAAGACGCAGTCCTTTTGAATTGACCCATCACTCTGCATTAGATGGAAAATCCTCAGTTGTGACAACACGCTGGATGATCTCCTGATTTACACTAAAGGCCAAGAGTATGTGTTTCCCACAAAGTAAATGACTCCCCAGTAAATGGTTTTATGATGTTAGACTTGAGAGTTCTGATGGTTCTATTAGTCTCATACCATAGGTCTCAGAACAGTACAAACAAACAGAAATAAAACATTGTGTCCTAGGTTATGAGAATGTTATTTTCATTGTTTATGTGAATCAGCCAGGTACGGCACAGTAAGTTACTAATCTTTTTTGTTTTAATAAACGTGTTTACCAGTGAGGAGAAAGCAGCTTGATTCAATGTCTCATAGAGCACTCAATTTTGGTAAATAAAAGTTAATAACATTTCTCTGTGAGCTATGATAAGACCTCATGGTGAATCACAAAGAAGGGGCACCAAGTTGTGGGGAGATGCAGAAATGGGGTGGAGGGCCCCTTGCATGCTGGCAGCCTCTTCACTCGAAGAGACAAAGGCCAATGTGCCTCTCATCACAGCTCAGAGACAGGCAGCTGTCCGTCACCTACTTTTCTGTATTCTATCCAGCGTTCATGGCTGCAAAACTGTGCAGACTTGAAGCCAAAAATTGCATCAAGAAAGCCATCAAGTACAGAAAGTCGAGGCAGAATTATAAATAGAGGTTAGAAATAATTACAAATGCATAAATCGTCACCAGACAACTCTGCAACTACTACTAAGCATGAAATTAAGTCTTCTGAAATGAAATGCATTATCAATACTTTCAGTTATAAATTAAGGCTAGGAAAACTACATTTCCTCCCCCTCATTTGTTGAAGAAAACTAGAGCTCACTACTGAACAAAGTTTTCTCAACACTGTGAAGTGGTCTAAAGATAGGGAGGTTTATGTTCCACTTCATAATTGATGCCATAACATATAACTGCAGACCAATGCACTACATTGTAACATAATTATTTGCATAATTAATGCATAGTTCTCTGAGACTCCATTAAAACTGGAATCTCAATTTCCCCACTCCTCCATGCTGGGGATTGGAAGCAGGGCTCTTCTCCCTTCATGCCTGTGTGTCCTGATGCTGTAGCTCTCTTGCCATTTTAATTAGTCCTCTCTTTCTGGTGGCAGGGGCCAGAAATTATAGGGCAGGAGGTTCATGACCAGCTTGCTCTGTCTCTTAATTATAGTCCTTTCTCCTTGAACAACATGTCTCCATTTACTAAATACTATCATGTGCATGATCTTATTTGATTTTCACAGTATCTCTGTGAGGGAGTCAGAGCAGGGATTATTATTCTCAATTAATAGATGAGGAAAGATAATGAAGCACTCAAGATCACGGGTCTTTATCAGGTCAAGAGCAAACTCAGAAGAATCCAAATGCTAACTCAGTTCCCTTTCTAGAATATGACATTGGCTTCCTATTTCAAGAAGTATGTTTCCCTGGTATTCCATACATGGTCTACAAACTCAAAAGTGGTGAAGGAAGTAAGATCGAGTGAGTCAAATCAGAGCAAGTCAACAAGGGAATGACACGGAGTTCGGCAAAGTGGTGGGTGTTTTTTTTTGGGGGGGGCGGTTTCTGTCTAAACACATGTCCATTCAAAGCAATTTTAAATGTGACATGTGACAAAAAGCACACACTTGGGGATGGGAGGGGGGGCAGTAAACTGGGATGTCTGGCTCCTAGTAGTGATCCCTGCAGTGTACATATTTGTCAATTAAATTGAAGGCATAGGAGAGCGCTTACACAGATGCTTACCTGGGAGGCATATCCCTCCACAATGGAGAAATGAGTTCACAAAGGGAAACAAGGCACTTGGCATTGAGGGCCTCACAGTCTACCGGGAAATGACTCCCTCAGTGAAGCCTCTCATCAACTGCTGCTCTCAGTCAGTACAAAGTAGACTTTCTGGTAGATTCCCACAGCCTTCTGTATGCTTTGCAATGAGACAGAATTGTGTGTACAATGCAAGAGGAATTGTTTGTATAGCTATTTCACTCCGCAATGTTGACTTCCTTACAGTAGCATGCCTGATCCTTCTTAGCATTCAATAAATGGTTGATCATGAGCTGCAGAAAGTTTTGATACAACCCATGTACTTGGCAAATAATAAAACAGAGCAAGTTAAGATGAGCCAATTTCTAACCATGAGGCAAGCAACACTCCTTGCACACTTATACTCAATTCTTTAAGAGACAGCAAAGCCTAGAGTTAAAGAGCACAGGATTTATATGTGAAGTAACCTGAATACAAACTACAGCACCACGATGAATAACTCCATGCAATCTTAAGCAAACACTCTGTAAGAACACTCTAAGTCTTATTTTTCTCTTGCATAAGAAAGAGACAAATAACAATCATGTCACAGAATCATTGTAAGGATTCCATGGGAAGAACATAGGCTCTCCCTGATTCTCAAAAATTAATTCATTCAACAAATATAGATGGAGGGTCTAATATCGCAGGGCATCTACTAGGTCCTGGGGATACAGACCTAGTCCTTGACCTCATAGGGCTTTTACTATAGCAGATAAGGTACATATTAAACAACCATACAATACAACAAAAATAACCATTAAACAATCAAATAGTCATACAAAGAAATATAAAATTATAATTACATTAAATGTTTTGAAGGAGACATATATGGTAATATGGTACACGAGATTGAGGGTGGGAGGAATCAGGCCTGGCTGGAGAAGTGGAGGGGGCAGGTATCAGGAAGAATAGGAAATAGCTGTAGAGAAGTAGAGATATGAAACATGTATTAAGTATTATACATATTAAGAAATATGAAATAACTATCAAGCAGCTGGGAACAGGAGGAAGAAAACTCTGAGAAGAAAGAATGGCTTGTGTAAGGGTTCTATGAGAAAGGAGACAGTTGAGCAAAAGAATGTAAGAGCAAATGTAAGAAATCACTAGGCAGGTCAGGATGCCTTGACTGATGGGGGCTATGGGGAGCAGGACCACAATGAGGCTGAAGCAGCAGCAGGGGCCACACCAGGCAGAAACCTGTAGACCATGTTCTAGGAGTGATGGAGCATCTGAAAGGCATTAGCAAATACTCGTGAGATCATAGTTGCTTTTTGAAAATATCACTTTAGCTGCATGCCATGTGAGAATGTACAATGAAAGGGAGTAGGGAGGAGGGGTACAGTTAAATGGATATTGTGTTCTAGTAATAAGAACCTGAATGGTCCTTTAGACCATACTTTTGGCTATGAGATGGAGGAAAGTGAGAGAATAGTGCTTTGTAAATGCAAAATAATTTTGTTATTATCATAGATATTATTATTGTTGTTCAGTCACTAATCCATGTCCAACTCTTTGTGATCCCGTGGACTGCAGCACACCAGGCTTCCCTTTCCTTCATCATCTCCCAGAGTTTGTTCAAACTCATGTGCATTGAGTCAGTGATGCTCTCTAACCATCTCATCCTGTGTCACCCCCTTCTCCTTTCCTCAATCTTTCCCAGCATCAGGGTTTTTTCCAATGAGTTGGCTCTTTATATCAGGTAGCCAAAGGACTGAAGCTTCAGCTTCATCATCAGTCCTTCCAATGAGTATTCAGATACAGATATTATTGATACATACATTATCTCATTTAATCCTTATAAAATCTTAGGAGGGAATCTCAGACTCATTAAGCAGACAGAAATCAAAGTCTTAGAAACCTCAGTGATCCACTCAGGATCAAAAGGCTGGCCATAGACTTGGCTTCAAAGTACCTGTATTATCCCAGATTGTCTCTGCAGAGGTTACAAAATAAATAAAGTTAATAATGCCTTAAAAGATGGCACTGAGTTAACAATGTATCATGAAAAAGAGTGGAACCTTGGCTCTTGGTTGAACAAAAGAATGTTCTTTTTTTTTTAATTTTAGAGCTTTTATATCAAATCTGTACCACAAACAAATACAGTTATTTCAAAGTTCCATGGTAAGTTAGAGACAGAAGCTGTTAGGATGCTCAAGTACATGGATCGAAGACTATAAAAAACACATGCACTCACATCATTGATAATCTGTCAAGTTCAAAACTGTTGAATTCCTGATGGCAAATATTTTTACTAGCCACTCCCCTAAAACTATGCATTTTGGCAATCTCTTATCATCATTATACATAAGTATATCTATTATCTAATTGTGTATATATTTAATCAAAATATTTTGAACTTCTATTTACACACAAAAGTGCTAAGCAGATCTGAAATAATCAATGAATCACATTTGGCTAAAAAAAAAAAAAAAAAGGAAGAAAAAGAGTACCTCCTAAATATAGAGCTAAAGAGGTTTTGTAGTTATTCCATGGAGGTGTAATCATCTCGTCTCAATTTTTTTACACTGTTCAGAAGATCATCCTTCTACTTTTTACCCCAGAGGTTACAAATCCAAATACTTGCAGAAACCAGTCAGGAACAGTGAATATACACAGCAACCTGGAAATGTAAGGGCTGTCACAAATGAGTGAACACACACCCCACCTAAAGGGCAATCAACTTTTATTCAAACGCACACTCACACGGAAGCTCCAACCCACGTCACTTTGACCAAGGGCTAAAATCAATCTACCAGCCACTCAGTGTTTGCTATCATATAGAGAAAGATCCCTAACTGCTCACAAATTATTAAGTGCAATGTCTTTAAAAAATCTATTTTGTAAAGTATGAAGGTTTTGGAAGTTCTTATTCGTCAAGAAAACTGTCATTTTAAGACGCCATTCTATAAATATATTTTAGGAAGGGAATCTTTAGAGAAATATGGTTCTTCACACGCTAATTAAAAGGGACAAACACCAGTTGTTTTTTCCTCCCAAATTAAATGCAGCTTTTCATGCATTTCTCCAGAGTGGTTTCCATCTACTGTCTAGTAGATATAGGAAAATTGTATGTGGAATATGCTGATCTGGTCTCTGTTTAAATAAACTCTCTGCCCTTGGGGGTAAAAGATGCTAAGGAATGAGTAATGTATTAACTTTCTGTGTATCCTTTGAACAATTCTCCCACACCAAAACTATTATTTATTTGAATTGTGTAAAAATATCTTTTCTATTTACAGTACATCTGTACATTCATTTTAAAGGCAATCAATTACACAAAATTGTTACTAGTACCCAGGTTCTAATTTAACAATAAAGATTTGCTTTACTACTTGCTTTTTAGGTTTCTAGGACTCTTCTCCTTCTCAATATTAACTTAAAAATTGAAATCATTTTAGAATCTTTAAGTGAGAAGAAATGTATTTCTCTCAAACCAACAAGAATGAATCAATATCAAAGGCAGTGTTAACTAAAGTTATTACAGGTTCAAGAAAAACAATTCATGCCAAATTCACCTGAATTTAAATAAGCTTACTAGCCTGGCTGAGTAATAGAATTCATAATTGTGGAATATATAGTTTGGATAAAGAATCTGCTAAAATTTTTCTTTATAAAGTTATGAATGAGATGGAAAAGTGTGTGAGATAGATGATGATAAGATTAGGGTAGTAGGCACATACTAGGTCAACCCATCATATACAAAGAACTTCAATTCATGATTGATATAAAATTGGGTAAGTTAAAGAGATGAAAGCATATCTCAGAGTGTGTCCAAGGCTCTGTTTGTTTGCTTCCCCTGTTTTATGCCCCTTTTCTATATCTTTTCATCAAAAACTAAGAAAAAATCCTAGAAGTCAGTTGTGCTTGTCAAATGTCTGAATATCAGGTTGAATGCACTGAACGAAATTCTTAAGTTTCATAATGATCCAAACACACCTGGGTCCATACCACAAATAAATGCAAGCAAGGTTAAACATGTATTTCTGCATCTGAGTTCAAAATGAAATCCACTGCATAATCATACAACAGAGAAATAATGTGACAATTCTTCAAAAGGAACAAAGACTTATACCTGGATTCGAGGTTCATCTTCGATTGCAAGTGTTTTAAAATAGTACAAGGGAGAATGAACAGCAAGCGTTTCAGTGTTTGACCAGTCCCCCATACTCTGATCCTTGGAAGCTACTTAATCCCAGAACTTAATCTAAGTCTTAATTTCCTCCTTCATAAAATGGCAATAATAATGACTTCTTAAGGAGTAGTAAGGACTAAATGACATATTAAATGTACTAATAACAAATAATAACAATGATGGTAACATCTATCACTTATTTGAATTATTGAATTCTACCCTTATTGAGTTATACATGCATCATCACATTCATCTGTATTCTAAAACAGTATTTGGTACACAGTAGGTTTCTAATAAGGGCTTCCCTAGTAGCTCAGCTGGTAAAGAATCTGCCTGCAATGCAGGAGACCCTGGTTCAATTCCTGGGTCAGGAAGACTACCTGGAGAAAGGATAGAGTATCCATTCCAGTATTCTTGGGCTTCCCTATGGCTCAGTTGGTAAAGAATATGCCTGGAATCCGCCTGCAATGAGGGAGACCTGGGTTCAACCGCTGGGTTGGGAAGAGTCCCCGGCGGAGAGCATGGCAATCCACTCCTGTATTCTTGCGTGGAGAATCCCATGGACAGAGGAGCCTAGCAGGCTGAAGTCCATGGGGTTGCAAAGAGTTTTGGACATGACTGAGTGATTAAGCACCTCCCAGGTTTCTAATAAGCCATAGTCCTTGTTATTAACTAGTTGGCCTTCCAGCATTATCCGGGAAAATCATTCACAAGCATTTAATTCAGATTTCACCACTATTCCTTACTCCAGACCCTATCTAGAATCTGTAGCTGCCACATAGACTTTTGCCCTTGAGAGGACCAGTTCTATCACAAGCCATGCTTACAGCACACAAAATTTTTTTTAAGTAGAGCTCTTCTATAGAACTGCTGTGTGTTTTTTCTGTTCATAAGGTCTCAAGAAGCATGGCCATATTCCACTGTATATATGTACCATAACTTCATCCATCCGTTGGACATGTAGGTTGCTTCCGTGTTGGGGCTGTTACAAATCATGCTGCCGCGAACTCTGCAGTCCATGTGTCTTTTTTAATTATGGTTTTCTCAGGGCATACGCCCATTAGTGGGATTGCCAAAAGGAACAAATTTGAGTCAGTTCTACTAAGATGGATGAACCTAGGGCCTGTTACACAGAGTGAAGTAAGTCAGAAAGAAAAAAAAGTATTGTATATTAATGCACATATGGAATTTAGAAAAATGGTACTGATTAACCCATTTGCAGGGAAGGACTAAAGACTCAGACATAGAGAACACACTTATAGACACAGCGGGGGAAGGAGCAGGTGGGACAACTTGCAAGAGTACACTGAAACATGCATATTACCATACGTAAAATATATAGCTGGTGGTAAGTTGCTATATAACACAGGGAGCTCAACCTAGTGCTCTNAAGAAATGAAGTACCAGCCTATGTTCAACACAGAATACAGGATGCTTGGGGCTGGTGCACAGGGATGATCCAGAGAGATGATATGAGGTGGGAGGTGGGAGGGGGATTCAGGATTGGGAGCTCGTATACACCTGTGCTGGATTCATGTCAATGTATGGCAAAACCAATATGGTATTGTGAAGTAAAATTAAATTAAATTAAATTAAAATAGTCCCATAAAAAAAACAAAAAAAATCCCAGCTCTAGCTCTTTGTAGGTGGCAACTCATAAGCAAATAGTTAGCCATCCTTCTCTTTAAAATGGAAATAACATCACTGAGCTCATTAGTGCCAATAAAAGGTCCCAACTCTCCAAGGAAGACCAGTTGTTCTGCAGCCACTATCAGGGGGTTTAAAACCCATACAGAAAGATTAGGGGCAGTTTTGCACTAGTACAAAAGCTTCCCAAACCTAGCTAAGCAGTGAGAGTCCCTCTTCTGAAAGTCAATTCCAGTAGCTACACTTTCACAGATGAAAGTCAGCAAAACCCCTAAACCCTTTGCTTCAAAAAGATGGACATCCCAGGACTCCATTTATCACATCCTCTTCCTATTCCATTCAGTTGCCTGCCTCCAAGAAGAAACCACTGTCATCCATATCCTGAACTTTGTTTACGTTTCTTTCCTTTAAGAAAATAAAAAATAACTTTAGTGTTCCTTGAAGGAAACACAGAAAGTTGCTATAGGTGATATATCATAAATAATATAATTTTTTTCATAAATAATGTAATTTTATTCAATGTTTTTATATTCATCTCCAGGTTAGTGTATATAGTCACAACTCACTCATCTTCTCTGCCATATAACCCATTGCATAAATAATTCACAACTTATTTATTCACTCTCCTATTAATGCAGATTTTCTTTATTTCCATTTTCTTGCTATTAAAAACAGTGCTTTTATGAATATTCTGGTATGTGTCAACTGTGACACACGTACAAAATACCTGGAGGAGATATACATTAGGAGCGGAACTGCTGAGTCATAAAGTAGACCAATGTTTAAAGTCACAAGCAAGTGCCACAGGATATTTCTAAATGATTGCATTCCCCAAATCAGTGTATTAAGGTTCTCTCTAACACTTTGTGTTTTCAGACTTCTTAATCTATTCTAATCTAGCAAGTATAAATGAGAATTTAGTGATGTCTCTCTTTGCATTTCCCCAGATACTATGAGGTCACATAATTCTTCATATGTATAATGGTTATATGTTTCTTTTCAGGGTAACTCCTATTGAAGCCCTTTGCCCATTTTTCCATTAGGCTATTTATTTTTTTCTTATTTAATGATAGCTTTTTATATATTCTAGTCATGACTTTTCATCATTTACATGTTTTTCAAAAAAAATTTTTGGTTCACAGCTTATCTCTATATGTCTTTTGAAGAACAAAATAAAGGATCTGTAAACCTTTGAGATGTCTCATAAAATTGACAAGTTTCTAATTAGATTGATGATATGCACGCCCGTATTTTAAATAATTTCCTTTTATTCCCTTAAAGAGTCATACCAAATTTTTAAATTCTATATGTGATCATTCAAATACTTGAAAATTTCAGGGAATTAAGTCTCTTTTCTGTTTTGTCTCCCTTCTGATATTCTCACTGATAATGGTTGGTTTTCTTGTATATTTCTACCATCTTTGATTGTGGGATCACTTTTTTTAAATCTTCCCTGTGGGGCTTCTACAGTCCCAAACAGGGTATGCTTTTCTCTAAAGAGGAATGGTGGATGCTCTCCCTAGAGGACTAGGGAGGCTACCAACCTAGAACCACTTGGTCCCCTTCCTTCCAGGTCCTGATACTATTTGCGAGCCAGGTTCAGATTCCTTACCTTCTAGTTTACAACTGGCTTACTCAAGGCTGATCCTCAGAAACAGAGCTACAAGTATCACATGCAGAATAATTCTGGTCTTTCTTACTTGTTCTTTACTCAGTATTTGTCACTGGGGGTTCAGTTCAAGGTTTGTTGGGTACATGAAGGGCTAGAGATCTCCCTTGCTTGCTCCAAGCATAGTAAAACATTGAAATGTAGGTTTATACATGATCTAGATGCTTTATAGCCTTTGAAGTAGGCTATATCAAGTGACAGTATAAAATAATCATTTTTAGTTTATTGTTGCAAGAGTTCAGGGTGTGTAATAACATCATGTAAAACTGTCCCCTTGGATGTTACATGGTGGTTCTCTGATGACACGTTGGAAATGTCACCCAATCATGTTGCTCCTAGCTAATCACTTCCTTCTCTGAATCCTGGTGAATTCATTGTCCATAACATCCAATTTAACTCTTAATTATGTGCAATAGTTTAACATTCTCAATCTGCTCTGGGTAAATAGATGCCACCTCCAGGTTTTCCAAGGACACAAAGCATTGTCTTCGCTTGTCTTTTATCCTCCTAAGGCCCCAAGCACAAAAGGTTCTTGATCAAAAAATACTCAGTAATTTCACTGTATAAAAAAATCATGCAACTGAATTAAAAATAGAATTTTTGACAACAAGCCCCAAAGACCTACAATTAGAGATCTACTCTTTTCCAAAATAATCCATCCACTTATCACAAGTAAAATCAACAATGAGAAATAATAAATACTTACTATCCTTCGTAAAACTACAATTTCAGCTGCTTTTGCAAAAAGGGAAGGAAGAGAAGAAATGGGCAGAGAAATGCTATCATCACTGCCTTAAAAGAAGATGAAACTCTTATTTTTGCATACAATAGATTACATTTGTTTCCATATGAATCTCTCTCACACACTAGCTTAAATAAGAAAGGGGACCAGAAGTATATTTCCTCCTCCAGGTTTCAAAATCAAAACAGACCTAATGATACAAGCACAATCCCTCAGTGAATAAAATTACAAAGAGTCTAGCTACTCAGGACCAATTTGTAATCAGAGCATCAAGCCATACTGTACAAAAATGTCAATTCTGGTGCAGCTCTGATGAGCTAAGATTGAACACACGGGCCAGTTTATCATATTATCCTGACTGCCCTCTTTTAAGACTGGCAGGCACAATTTGAGTACAAAAAGGATTGCAGTGTGAGTGATCTTGCATCTGAAAAAGAACTCACCCAGACTGACAATGTTTTTCATTACTATTTATTTAAGAGAATTAAACACACAGAAAGCATCCAATATAAATATTTTCTCAAAATCAAGTGGTCCTTTATAACACTTTTCACTATGATGCATACAAATAAAAAGCTAGGCATTAAGAGATACATTTTTTGTTTAAAAAGTGTCATTCAAAACAATACTGATACATTCCAAGCATTTTGATACAGCCACTTTCTATTTCTTTGAGCTATGGAGAGTAACACTGAGACAATCACACCAAAACCTTCATTAAGTAGGGGAGGATGGATTGGGGGCAGGAGGAGAAGGGGACGACAGAGGGTGAGATGGCTGGATGGCATCACCGACTCGATGGACATGAGTTTGAGTGAACTCCGGGAGTTGGCGATGGACAGAGAGGCCTGGTGTGCTGCGATTCATGGGGTCGCAGAGAGTCAGACACGACTGAGCGACTGAACTGGAACTGGAATCCTCTGTGCTGTTTAATTTTGTTCTACTGCCATCCAAACAACTGATTTTAAAAAGGAAAAACCTGTAATTTTGAGTATGAAGTAAAATTTCCTCCCCACTTTGGCTGGTATGGCATATCCCAGGTGATAAAACGCTTCATTCAGAAACTTCCTGCCTTCCAATCAGGATGGAGTTGCCTGTCTCTTCCATTATTTTTCACAAACCAAACTAGTGAGTTCACTTTCTAATTAGTTCATTTGTTCAAGTGTATGTTCCTTCATTGAACACCTGTTTCCCGGGTACATTTTTACGCTTCCTTCAAACTCACTAGGATAATAGGCAGGAGAGTTATGCTGAAAAATCCTGGACTCTGTAAAGTAAAATCTGTTATCTCATACATTGGAAATAGTCACACAGCAAAACCTAGCTGAGGCAGGTTAGATGGAATACTCCTGTTACACGCCTGTACATTAGGAATCAACATGTGCCACTGCAGCCTCTATTTCAGGCACCACTAGCTTCCCTGCTGGTTTTTGACCGTGACACTCACAGCCCCACTCCAGGGCCTTTGTATACGCTCTCCTTTTTTGCAGGGAATGATCTCATAGCAGATACCTCCTGGACAGCACGTGGCTTAAGTCTCAGTAACACACAATTGCTCATAATTCTCGAACTGTTTGGAGTAAATAAATGATGGCTCCGGATTCTTTAGGAATAAAAGCAATATCTTCACTTCCCCTATCTTCCCAGGATCCCAAAGACAATACTGCTATTGCTAAGTCGCTTCAGTCGTGTCCGACTCTGTGGGACCCCAGAGACGGCAGCCCACCAGGCTCCCCCATCCCTGGGATTCTCCAGGCAAGAACACTGGAGTGGGTTGCCATTTCCTCCAATGCATGAAAGTGAAAAGTGAAAGTGAAGTCACTCAGTCGTGTCCGACTCTTAGCCGACCCCATGGACTGCAGCCTACCAGGCTCCTCCATCCATGGGATTTTCCAGACAAGAGTACTGGAGTGGGGTGCCATTGCCTTCTCTGCCAAGGACAATAGGTCTTCAATAACTGCTGGTAGTTACATGGTACAAAAAGCCCCACAATGTCCTTCCCTCCCCTCCCCATTCTCTCTCTCTTTCACGCACTCACACACACTCACACTCTCACACATGAGGCAGGTGAGCTCCATAGTTACTCAATCACTACACTTGACTACAGCTAAATAAATCCCAGTAGCTCAATATAAACTTATGTTAACTATGTAAACTTATGTCACTATGATGTACAATTTAAATTAAAAGAAAAAAGGTATAGCATACATGTTATATAAGTGAAAGAGAAAAAACACATGCTTTTTGTTCCTACATACAGCAAAGAAAAATCAGAAGACTCTGGACACATGCTTGCACTAGGAAAGGAGGAACTGGGATAAGAGAGGAAAGAATGCTAATATCTTAACAATTTGTAGAGTTTAGATTTTTACTACTCATATGCAGTGTTTAAAAAGTTAAAATTCACCATTAAAAAAAATCCTGCCCCCATCCCAGCAATCATCAGAGTTTCTAGAATAAGGGTCTTTGCACATGAAGCATAGGAAAACCAGACTTTCACTGGTGCTTGCACAATGCCTTTAAATGTAAGAGTAATGCCCTCTGGGTTGTGAAGGGGGAAGCGGCCTAAAGAGAAACATGTATAGGAGTAAAAGACACCCAAGTTGGCATCAATGCTTCTTCCATCCCCCAGGATCTTATCCCGAGGCATTTGGTCAAAAAGTCTATAAAGGTTCACAGAAGAGAGCCACAGGCCCCTCATCACTGATCCTGCCCCTCCATAGAGCCTTTCAACTACAAATAGAGTTAGTCACTCAGTCATGTCTGACCCTTTGATATGCTATGGACAGTAGCCTGTCAGGCTCCTCTGTCCATGGAATTCTCCAGGCAAGAACACTGGAGTGGGTAGCCATTCCCCTAGGTCCTTAATAAACACAAACATTAGCGGCATCAAGAGAAGCAGTAAGTGTATGCTGATGGTCCTTAATACTTGTCAAAATGGTTCCATAAAATGAGATGTATAGGGTGGAATGTTAGGTCTATACAGCTAAAGCAGCTAACTGATATCTACACAGGAAGTTTTGCATTTTAACAGAAGACCATGAAAAATCCCAAACTATTTCAAGCAGAGGAACTGCAAGCACCCAGACAGGCTAGAGAAGGGAGCAATTCATTCTGGTGCTAAGGCTACAAAAAGAGGTGCCTCTCCCCTGCACCCAGCCATTGGACAGCAAATCAAAAACAGCACATTGCTGCCCTGAAAATAGGTTAATCAGTACCATCTTTCTAGATCCCATACCCATGCATTAATACACAATATTTGTTTTTCTTTTTCTGGCTTATTTCACTCACATGTAAAATAGATAGCAAAAAGAGATGTGCTGTGTGACTCAGGGAGCTCAACCCAGTGCTCTGTAACTAGAGGTGTAGGATGGGGTGGGAGGTGGGAGAGGAGTTCAGGAGATGGGGAACATATGTATATCTGTGGCTGATTCATGTTGATGTACGACAGAAATCAATGCAATATTGTAAATCAATTATCCCCCAACGAAAAACACAAAATACAACACCAATAATCTCAGAATGACTACAGTTGAGGGGCAAAGTGAATTCTTAACTGTGCCTTCTCTCCTTGAATAATCAAAGTCCTGTTACTTTGGGTTGACTTGGCAAGCCTTTTGGGAGTCAGGGAAGGTGCTGTGTTGAGCTATTTCTACTGCCTTGTCAGCACTAATTATAATGTTTCCAAAGGATCATCCACAATATATCGCACCAATGATCTGTGTCTTAACTGTCTCCATAATATTGACACCATGTGATAAAGATCTGTGTGTTAACAACATCAGAGTACACTGCACACATTTCTGTGTCTGAGGATATATTTAGGCTGGTCTATTTAGTCAGACTCCAAGGCACCCCAGAAGTAGAGAGAAGGGTTCTAAGGTGACTGCGTCCATCTTTTAAAAACTGAAAGCACTAAAAAGGAAGGGAAGAGTGATCTGAAACTGTGTCAGGGGCTTGGCAATGAACTTCCATACATCTTCCATGTCTCCTTGAAATATCACCCTCTATGACATCAAAGGAAGATCCCTGTCAGGTCATATTTCCTTGTTTGGAAGGCAGACTGGGAATCCCAGAAATCCACAAGGCTTTACCAGCGTAGGACCTGCCAGGATGCTCTTTCACAAACATCTCTGACACCTGGGATTTGCCCTAGCTGCAAGTCATTTAGTCCCGCTTTCCTCCTTCTCAATATGAGCTTTATCGTGAAATTTTGCAAAGTTCAGGCTATATACATGCAGAAGGCTTGCAAGCATGCCTTCAAAGCAAACAAGTGGCTCACCATTGATATGTTCATCACTCTCGGCTGTGCATTAAGATCCCTGGGCAATATAAATAGATACCTAATAAGGAACTACTGTATAGCACAAGCAACTTGACTCAATACTCGATAATAGCTTTTATGAAAAAGAAGCTAAAAAAGTGAATACATTGATAATTGATTCACTTCACTATACACCTGAAACTAACACAACATTGTAAATCAACTATAATAAAAATTAAAAGAAAAAAAAAGAGTCCTGAGCAAGCAGCCAACACCTCTGGCTCTCACGGTGCCTCTGGCACTAACTCGCTGGGTAACTTCAGGCAAATCTCTTTCCTTCTCTGAATCTCAGTTTTCTCGTCTCTTGTACAAGCTGGTAGAACTAGATTATCTCTGACCTTGGTTCTAACTCCAGGAGCCTATTAATTTTTAAAACATTTAGGCTGAGGAACAAAAGTGCCTTTCTGAGAAACTAATTAAATGTACAGATAAAATCACATTAACTTATAAATCAGAATGTCCCTTCTAATTACATCTTAAGCAACATCAGGATGGAACTTGCCCAAAGCTACCAAGGTAGTTAATCAACAACTACTGATACCATAACATCCCTCTTCCATCTAAAGAACTTAAAGCCTCTGGGGACACGTTATATAGCAAGGTTTTCAATTCCAACATTTGTATGTTATCCTTTTAAAATTTAAGGACAATGGCCACTTTTTCTGGGACATCAAGAATTAGCTCAAAGTTTCAATGAGACGTTCAAAAATATTTTGTAAGTTTTCTATATGTCACATACTATCCTAGGCACTGAGGATATAACTTCAATTAAGACCATGTCCGTGATCTCAAGAAACATTTACAGACTGAGTAGCAGATATAAAGAAGTAAATGGGTACATATTACAATGTAAGTGAAGGAACATATTATGAAAACATTTAATTCAACCCTTAAAGAGTCAGCTTTCCTGGTGGCTTAGCCAGTAAAGAATCCGCCTGCAATGCACAAGACCCAGGTTCAATCCCTGGGTCAGGAAGATCCCTTGGAGAAGAAGATGGCAACCCACTCCAGCATTCCTGCCTGGAGAATTCTGTGGACAGATGAGTCTGGCAGGCTACAGTCTTATAGGGTTGCAAAGAGTTGGACATGATTAAGCAACTAACACTTGAAGAGTCAAGTGGAGATTTTTTAATCTACAATGAGACTTTTAAAACAGGTAGAAGTTATCCAAGCAAAAGCAGAAGGGGATGGATACATGAAAACTCTTCCAAACTGCTGGGTAATCAAAAGCAAATATTTGGAAGAGATTTAACCACCTAAAAAGTATCCCCCCAAATTCAAAAGATCCTCACTAGAACAGCTCTGACACTCTACTAATGGGTTTAATTAAAATACAAACCAGAGTATGCTTCATATGCAATACTCCGTCTTAATGTTTAAGGAAAGAACAGTGACTCATATCAATATAGCAGTAAGTCAAAAGAATTTAAAAGGACAGATCTGGGATGCAAGTTGGGGTCTAGCACTTAAGATGTGGGTGACCTGGGCAAGTTGCTTAACTTGTGTGATATCAGTTTTATCCTCAATTTAATGGAACCTGGCACGTGACATCTATTTAGTAAATACTAGGTAACAAATGAGTCATTACCATGTGCCAGACACTGGGCTCAGCACTTCAATCATTGACCAAGATAAGTCCTGGCAGCATACATAGAAAGGACATCTTTTTATCATCATCAACGTCCAGATAAGAAATGGGAGACACGGGCAATTCAATAACCAGACTAAGGTTATAACAACCAACAAGGTATAGGCAGGCCTTAACCTCTAGAGGTCTGCATTCAAAGCCCAAGTCTTAACCATTCAGTGTTTCTTTCCACCTTGTACTTCTACCAGCCATGGCAGAAAAGCAGCTTTGCCCTCTGAAGTAGTCAAAATATTCCTAGATTATTAAAGATGGAGACACTGTGAGTGTAAGAGTATAAGATCTCCTCACTTTGCAATCCCATTCACAAACAGCTGTGGTTATTTATAACACATGTATCACACAGCTGCCTATTAGTTCTACCTCAGCTCAATTACCATCCTTGAATAAGAGGTCAGGGTTAAAAGCAACAGATTCAGAAAATAAATTTGGACCTGAAAAGGGAAAAATGACAAAACAGTTTGCTGGACAAGCTGTCTGGCACCTTTGGCCACTTTTCAATGAAACAGAAGGGAAAAGATGTTGAGGTTACCAAGAAAACAATTTAAGTGTGCTAGAAAGAGCGTGGGTGTGATGGCAACTTGTTACCTGCAAAAGGAGGCACTGACATATCCCAGAGGAGTCAAAAGCATGATAATAAAGGGGAAGAAAGCGGTTTTTCTTATCCCACAGCTAGATCCACTAAACTGGGATGCAGGGCTTGACACTCTGACACAGCAGCACATTGGCCTGGCTCACCATGTCATTCTGTGTCAAGCATTACTAAAAATACTGACACTGATGCACTGAAGCAGCATTTGATGCTTCCTTAAACACTTTCAACTTGGCACAGGAAAAACCAAATCTAACAAACATCACTACGATGGCTACACCCCTCGAAGAGCTCTCAAAGTTGCCTCTAGGATGACCAGCTTGTTCCCCTATCTGTGGTACGTCAGTGTGGGCTGCAGCAGGCAGAGAGTATACTACTTCATGTGTGTTTTGCTAGAAGTGGGAGGTGCTTGGAGTTCTCCTCTCGAAGCTGTTTGAAAGGGATCCACGGCGTCAGATGCCAAGAGCTAGAGAATAACTGGGGCAAACGGTACCAGGCAGATGCAGAGTTGAGGCAGGGACCAAAAATACAGATTTCTGGGCTCTCTTCCCAAAGGTTTTGATTCAGTAAGCCTCTAGTAGGGTCTGGGCACTTGCATTTTGATTAAATGTTCATTTGACCTCAAGGATCAGCCAGATGTGGCAACCATTGGTGTAGTGCTGAGAAGGCTGGATTAAGACTTGAGATAGCAGGGTAGGTCCCAGTTCTGACATCTACTGGTTGTAGGGTCTCTGGCAAGTCTCTTTACAGTTCTTAAGCTGCTTCTCAACTTCCTCAATTGATAAGGTGGGGAGAGAGAGTGCCTGGAAAAGATCTCTGAGATCTTTGATTCCATCAGTCTACAATGGAGTAAGTACTAGGACTAAGAGACAACACAGTATGTCATTAGAACCTTGAACCCAGGTTCAGTTCAGTCGCTCAGTCGTGTCCGACTCTTTGCAACCCCATGAATCAGAGCACGCCAGGCCTCCCTGTCTATCACCAACTCCCAGAGCTCACTCAAACTCACGTCCATTGAGTCGGTGATGCCATCCAACCATCTCATCCTCTGTCATCTCCTTCTCCTCCTGCCCCCAATCTTTCCCAGCATCAGGGTCTTGAACCCTGGAGTCGACCAAATCCAGGTCACATTTCCTCACTGCTGCTTCCCAGTTGCTGGGTCACAGACAACTTAACAGGGACAAGTAATAATTTAAGTCTCAGTTTCCTCAACTATAAAATGCTGACAACAGTAACGATGCCTATGGCACGGATTTTTCTGAGTTTTAAGTACACAGTGCACAGACTGTCCAGGACAGGGCCCCGCCGAGTGTCCGACACCTGTTGGTTGTGAACACCCTGACAAGGTCAACCAGAAGAGCTGTCTGCTGTCCCCTGGAGCTACTGTGATTAATGAGGTTCAGAGCAAGGTAACCCTGGCTGAGCAATCCTTAGGCTTGTCTTTTATCAAGAGAAACTCACAAGAAAAAAGCTTCTCTGGGGAGGGCGGATACCAGAGTGAGGCATTAAACTGTGTCTCTTAAGAGGAAACATGGGGACAACTTAGAGAAGGGTGTTATTCCACCTACAGTATGTTTATCAAAGTGTGATTCAGGGATACCCTGCTTTAGAATCAACAGGGCACTCATTAAATTAGCACATTCCCGTCCGTATTGGCTCAAACCCCAAGGGGAAGCACGTCCAGTACTGTGCTTTTCTCAGAAGCTACCAAGAGACTCTTCCTTAAACAGGGTTTAGAGAATCAGTGGCAAATGCTATTCATGATACAGCCCCCTGCCCCTCAATTCTCCAGCCCTGTGTTTACCCAGGAAAAAAAAAACAAACCACTGAAGGCAAATGAACTTGTGCATCTGTGTGTTTACCAAAAACCTAAACTTCTTATCCTCTTGTCATCTCCAATGCAGCTGGGTTCCAAGCGGGTGTCCAATTTCGCATAATGCATGACTCCCCAGAGAAACAAACACTAAGCCAGGGCTGGCTACTTAAGGATGTGGATTATGTCAACATCCTTGGAATGGCAGTGTGGCTTCCAAAACTTCAATACAAAAGCAAGTGCCTCCTGCTTCCTCTGCCTCCTCTATTCTCCACCCTTCCTCTCCACCCCACCTGGCTTCTTTACCTGCTTCCCATTCCTTTCTCCTTAGGCTTTCTTTGCTTACGTTCTTTTCTTTGTCCTTCTTTTTCCTTATTCCCACTTCTCTCACTCCACACTCCTCACTCCTCTTAAGCTTTGCCCTGTCCACCCTCTATCTTCCTTCTCTCTTTCCGGCTCTCATTTTCCCTTTGTATATGATTGTCTCTCTCCGATTCCTCCCTTGTTCTGCCTCTGTGTGTCTCTCTGCCTCTTCCTTTTCCTGCTTCTTGGTTTCTGTACATCTGTCCATGTATCTCTCTTTCCAGCCTGTTATACACAACACCTTGCTGCCCATTCTTCTTCTTGATGCCCCAGCTCCTGGCTCCCCTCCTAATAAGAAACCTCCAGGAGTCAGGTTTCTGGGCAGCCACACAGGCTGGCCCTGTGAAATCAGCAAGCGTCCTCTACAAATCAAGGGGCTCACTCTACTTAAAAACCCTTGGCAATCTGCTGCCAAAGTCCCGGAGTGAGGAGGATAACTCCTCGGAAGGGACACTAAATGGGGGCTGGAAAGATGCAGTAGCAAATACAGAGTGGAAACAGCAAGGCTAAACTGCTGTAGTACTTAGAGCCTCCCCTGAAGGAGAAACTGCTGGACCAAGCACAAGCAGCGGAGGGCTCTTTTTGCATTTTGAGTGTCCGTCACTTTATTTCCACAGTACAAACAGCTCGCTGGCAGGCATCGGAGTGGCGGTGCCAAGGGGGTGATAGGAAAGCTTTAGCTTTTCAAAATCTCCATTAATCTCCTCAAAACTAATCAACCTCCTCCAAACACAAAATCTGAGTGAAAAGTGAGTGTCTCCTATGCATGGTGCCTCCAGACAACTTGTCTCCCCATACACCTCTTCCCCAGTGGCTCCCCCTTCTTCCAACCTGACATCCATCTTTATATCTCCTTTACAGACAGAGAGGCTTCTGCCAGGAGCAGAGATAACTGTCCCCAATCTACCGATGAACAAACTGAGGGAAGAAGCCGCACAGCTGACAAGGCAAGATGCCACTTTGGAGTGCCACTGCTTTCAGGGCCCCGGGAATATTTTGCACATTCACATTACTGGAGGGATGGTGCATTCAAAAGAAACTTTTTCAAAGCGCTGCCCCGCCCTCTGTCATTGTGCATCTCCGTGGGTGGGGGATACACGGCCTCTATTCTCTTTCTGTCCAGCTCTCAAACGACTTGTCCTCACAGTGACCCACGAACACCACCTGTCCAAACCCTTCCCAGGCACTCCAACCTAATATCTCCATCTGAGTCTTAGGATAAAAGTGCAGCAGAGAGGTAAAGAAGAATAAACTCGTGCCTGGCCCGGGTGTTTCTGCAACAACCCCCCTCCCCTTCGGGGAACATAGAGGAGCAAAACGCTGAGGTCTGGCTCGTTGCCCAGCCTACAGAACTGGAATACCCGCCACAGGGGCCACGAAGAAGGCCGGGCTGGCATCTGAGGATCAGCCAAGTCCGCGTTGCCCCAGCTGAATGCCCCCTCAGTTGCCTGCAAGTTGAAACCGCAGTCAGGCACACAATGAGGCCGCTGTTTTCCGACAGGAGGCATTTGGATGCCTCACACACTCACCCCAACTCGGGCCTGAGAGCAGAGAGCTCATTTCTTTACCCATGTTCAGATGCACCCCCCCCCCCCAGCAGCAGCCTCGGCCCTG
>SJYV01049578.1:1087378-1125909 GCA_006410875.1 Neotragus pygmaeus
GGTTCCCCTCCCCCGCGCCCGGCTCCAGGAAGCCCGCGCAGGCCACCTGTTGGACTCTGTCCGGCTGCCCCAGATCTTGCGCCCCCAAACCTGAACTACGGAGCGGGGCACCCAGGGTACCCTACCCGTCAGTGATAGATAAATTTCACTCGCGCCTTTTCCTGTGGCTTCGTTTCCCACTCCCAATCACCCATATACACAGTTCCTTGTATCCCAGCTGTTGCCTATAATGGAGCACGCTTAGATCTCCCCTAGGGGCGCGGGCTGCCCGGGGTCTCTGAGAGAGCCCAGGTGGCTGGAGATCTCTAAGCGCATACGCTGTAATGCGCGGGCAGCTGAAAAGCCCCAAATGGCAAATTGATTGGGGAACAGTCAGGGGCCTGCTCTAGGGAGCCCCCTTCTCCTTGGGAAGCGGAAGAGGTCTCCCTCCTTGGTTTAGAAATGAAGGCATTCGGGGAAGCCCCGAAGGCAATCGGATTAGAGAACCACTGTTGCGTTCCGCTGCCAAATCCCAGGATAGGTGCAGGGAGACTCAACTTTCTCCAGTCTCCCTGCCTTGCCTGCAAGCAATTACCTAGGGGGAAAGGGCGCCGCCTGGGCCGACCCAGCTACTCACCCTTGGGTATGGACGCTGCCCCGCAGGAGACCCCAGCAGACTCGCGCGCGCGCGCACGCGCGCGTAATCCACGAAACGCCTTGGTGTCTCGCTTCTCTCGGGCCACGCGGCGAAGGCTACGCGCTCCAAGCGGGGCAGCCGAGGGCGGTGGATCCCATGAGTGGCGAGTTGGCAAAGGGCGCGCCGCCCGGCTGGGGGCGCATCGCTCCCAGGGCTGGCGCAGGCTGCGGCGGGGAGAGAGGCTCCCGGGGAAGTTGGCGACACTGGGGGCTGACTTCGGACTTCGCGCTCGCTTCAGCTCGGGCGGCCGGGCGCGTCCTCCGGGATAAACAGGGACTAGCCGGCGGAATGGGGGCCGGCTGCGGGAAACCTCCGTTGGCCGCCGCCTAGAAAGAGTGCAGCGGCGTCGTGCCGCCTGGAACCCCTAGCAGCGCCTGGAGCAGAGAGCGAGCGAGAGCGCCCGGCTGCCTCCTCCCGGCTGCGGGCGCCCCTTGCTCAGAGCCCGGCTCGCCCCGGCCTGCCGCGCCCCTCCTCCTATCCGTGTCCTCCCCTCCGCGGCTTCACCGGCTCGCGGGGCTGGGCTCCGGCCAGAGGCAGAGCGCAAGGCGGCCGCAGAGCCCGCAGCATGGAGGGTAATCTCGCCGGCTGGGGCTCGGGCTTGGGCTCCGGCAGCGGCAGCAGCGGCCGCCGCCTCCCGCGCGCCCACGTGCCGGAGCCCCGGTGTGCGCGCTCCGGCCGCGGGGCTGGAGGGAGGGAGCGAGGGCGAGCTTGCGTGGGGGTGGCGAGGAAAGCCTGCACACTCGCGCAGCCGAGGGGAAGCCGCTGAGAGGCTCGGGAGGGCACGGGGCTCTTCGTCTGCAGCTCCAGCAAGACTAGTGTGCAAGGCTTCCCCAGCTCCTCCCTCCCTTTGCAAAGCGGAGGGAGCCTGCCGGGGGCGGGGGCGCTCCACTGCACAGGATCCGCCGCGAGTAGCGGCTGGAGGCGGCTACGTGTCTCCGCCAAAGGGACAGGTTCCAAGTATCCTTGAACACCGTCACGTCTCCCCCCGCGGAGAATGGGTTTCAGAAACCCCGGTTGAGAGATATCCCTGTTTCGGCTTGCCCCACCTTACCCCCAGAGTAAGGACTTTTCCGTTAACCCACAGATTCAAAGGTACTCCTCCTTCCAGGGAGAGAGAAGTTGTCTTGCAAGATGGGCCTGACAACCTCCAATCAATTGACCGATTGTGAATGAGGCTCACTTTGAGCCATGTCCTGGATCATGGGGCCCTCCGTGGTTGGAAGTTGCGTTGTCCTCTCTGCTCTGAGGACCTTTCCATAGGCCCTCCCTGGGCCTCATTGCTTCCACAGTTAAATGAGGTTCCTTCCTAATGGGAGTAAGGAAGACAATCTTGTGTGAGAATTTTAAAATTATAAAAAACTTTAAAATATGGGTAATGGTTCAACACTAAACGAGAAGTATGATTAAAATAAGGAAAATTATCACACACACACACACAAAAACCCACAAAATGTGCATGTCACTGGGCACACACGCAGTGACTTAGAACTCTTAGGCTCCAATCTGCTCGTTATCTTGATGGGGAAACGGAGGCTCAGAGAAGACACGTGGACGGTCCAAGGTCACACAGTCCAGTGGTGAGACACTTCCCGTTTTGGTCTCTTACTGCCAAACCTGTTTTGTCTGCCATGCACCAGTACACGAATTATGTTCAGCCTTGTTGTGCTGAGACATAGCAAAAAGAAAGATTAATTCCCTTTGAGGTTTCTCAAAAAGAAAAAAAGAAAAAAAACAGGCTTCGTGAAAGAAGTGGAATTTAAGCTAACTTCGAAGGAGTAGACAGAATTCAAATATCTAGAAAAGCCAGATCCTTCAAGGGGAGGAAGAGAGGTCACTTAAAGATGAAGAAGGTCATGTTACAGCAGCAGCAAACAAGTTTGGCAGGAGCAGAGTGCTTGCCTAGGCAATGGGGAGCCACGAAGAGTTTTTAGCAGTAAAGGAAAATAATGAAAGCTTCGTTTTAGGATGATCAATATGTCCCTGTACAGGATGGATTAGAAGGGGAAGAGATGAGGGAGAGGGGAAGAAAGAAAGAAAAGAAATTGCCAGCGGAGAAAACCATTAGGAGGTCAAGACAGCTATCAGGTGCAGGTGATGGAAGCTGCATGAAATGTAATGGCAGGTAAAGGTGAAACAAATGAAACTCTTCCTATCCTTGCTCTTAAAAGCTTGTTTCATAGTAAGTACTCTGCCATTAATTGCAGGGGACACTGTATGGAAAGGCACATGTGCTTGAGAAATAATTGAAAACTGGGGCTAACCCTCAGAGACAACAGCAGAGCTTTTCACAATAACTGATCTGAAGCTTATCTGGTCCTTTGGTTTCAACATTAAGCAACTGGGAGCAGCTCAACAACAGACTTTGGAGAAGAATGACTAAAGATTTCTATCAATCTACCAAAAGCAAAAACCAGAAAGAGAAGGGAAAATCTTGTTTTCTTTTATCCCTTGGATGCTCTTGAAGTCACAAATGAATGGCTTCAGGGGTTTCCTCAGGTTCTTTCACTGGAAATAGTCTTTCTGACACTCTAATTGTCTTATGTGGACCAGCAGCAACAGTATTACCAGGGAGCTTACTAGAAAGAGAATCTGAGGCACCATCATGCACCAACTGAATCAGAACCTTCATCTTAACAACATTTCTAGGTGATTTATATGCACATTAAGTTTGGGAAGCATTTCTCTATCTGGTCAAGTCTTTATGGTTCTTCAAACTTTTGAGTATAGCATATAGTAAAAACAAACAAAAAGAAAATTTACATATTATACCATGGCTGTACACACACACACACTTACTTACTTACAAGTTAAATAAAAGTTTCACAAAACTAACATGTGATTCACTTCTGTATATCCTATTTATATTTTTAAAAAATGATTAAGATTTACTGATTGACTCCATGATCTTGTAATCAACTGCAATGTGTGGTATGAAATACATTGAGCTGTATTCTTTTTGCCTTGAGTTTGGTTGTATGTTTGTGTATCTTACCTCTTCCGCTAGTTTGTGAGTTGAACTTGGAGGGCAAGGTTCAGATATTTTTTATCACTGAAATATAGGTCAGAGGTTATCAGAAGGTTTTCTATGTAATAGCAACTCAGTTAATATTCAAGAAGTAAATCAGTCAGTGAATGTATGAATGGATGGCAGCCAGGCGTTGGGGGAAGGCTGAGGGAAAAAAGGAGAGAAGTTTGGAATGTAGGAAAGGATTAAGCCAAGAAAATATTTACCCAAATCTCCAATTCCCTGAAGTAATATCAATGGACTATGAGCAGAAAAAGTCATTTATAAAACAACCATGCATTCAAATGTTCCACTGGCAGCCAGAATCTTATTTTCTAATAGAGCTCACCTTTATCGCTTCACAAAATTCCAAACCTTGCTTGGTTATGGCAGAAAGCAGCTGAATAACTAATGTAGATTATTAGAAAAGGATAAGAAATGGAGAAGTGGCAAAGACCAGTGAGTTCAAATCTGACACAAAAAAAGGAAGCTATTCAGAATCTTGTCATCTTGGGACCCAGGCCACTGACTAAGGGGAGGAAAGAACTAGGATTAATTACTTGGGTTGAGGTATATTTTGTCTGACTACATGGGATCCTTGGCAATTATATCTTTCCAAAATTCAAAAAATAATTTTTTTGCAGGCAGCAATTTCCTTGACACAGGATATATATCACAGAAAATGGAAAAGTACTTATTGTTCACCTATCAAAGAACTTTAGAATGGAGAACATTATGACTTATTTGAGATAAACAAAACCATAACCTAAAGTGTGATTATTTGAGTCAGAGCATTTCATACTGTAAAGAGATCAAGTGTCTACCAGTTCAACTTCTCATTTTATGAAAATCATCATAGATTCCCTTATTACAGGGTACACCAGAAAGCTATAGATCCAGGATTTGATCTCAGGCTTTCAAACTCAGTCACCATGACTGCCTGTTATACTTTACATCAAAATGCTACAGACTACACAGTTAGGAAACTTCCCTGGTGGCTCAGACAGTAAAGCGTCTGCCTACAATGTGGGAGGCCTGGGTTCGATCCCGGGGTTGGGAAGATCCTCTGAAGGAGGAAATGGCAACCCACTCCAGTACCCTTGCCTGGAAAATCTCATGGACAGAGGAGCCTGGTAGACTACAGTCCATGGGGTCACAAAGAGTTGGACATGACTGACTTCACTTTCACACAGTTAGGAAGGGCTTCCCAGGTGGTGCTATTGACCATGAACTGGCCTGCCAATGCAGGAGACATAAGAGAAGTGGGTTTGATCCCTGGGTCAGGAAGTTCCACTGTAGGAGGGGAGGGCAGCCCATTCCAGTATTCTTCCCCAGAAGATCCAATGGACAGAGGAGATTGGCAGGCTCCAGTCCAAAGGATCGCAAAGAGTCAGACTTGACTGAAGTGACTTAGCATGCACACTGGAGAAGGAAATGGCAACCCACCCCAGTGTTCTTGCCTGGAGAATCCAGGGACAGAGGAGCCTGGCGGACGGCCGACTATGGGGTCGCACAGAGTTGGACATGACTGAAACGACTTAGCAGCAGCAGCAGCATGCACACACATAGTTAGAAAACCCTGCTTTAGTGTAAAGACTGATTGATGAATTGCCTGAAAAGCCAGTGAGTGAATAAATTTATTGAATGTCTGCTATTCAGAAGGCACTGTAGCAGGTGCTTTGTTTTATTTCATAAAATCTGCATTTTAAAAAAATCCATGAAATAAGACTTTTTAACCTCCACCTTGCAAATGAGGAAAGGAAGGCTCAGAGAAGGTAAATAATTTGCCCAATATTTTAAGGCTAGAAAGCTCCAGAGAAGGTTTTTAAGCAAAGGTCTCTATTACCTCTGTATCCATATTCTCTCTTTTCCTTATGCTTTGCTTCCAAATCACGGATGGTTTAGAGCAAAAACTGGCTGGGAGATGGAAGGACAGAATTCTGATTGGGGCAGAGGATTGAAATAGCTGACTTGATAAGTACACCCTTGTGCTGAGATCCTGGGATGTTTTGAAGGGTTGTTCACATCAAGTTAAGTACTTTGAGTACCCCCTCCTGTGTAGAATCCACAAACTGACTCAGTGGTGGCCCATCACACTTGAAAGCTACTGTATAGCACAGGGAATATCTCTCAATATTCTATAATAACCTAAATGGTAAAAGAATTTGAGAAAGAATAGATACATAAATATGTATAACTGAGTCCTTTTTCTATATAGCTGAAACTAACATAATATTAATCAACTATGCTCTAACATAAAATTTTAAAAGTACCAATTGATGCTGCTATTGAAAACTGCATTGCCATAGCTCAAAAGGAAGTTTTGCATCAGGAGAATTTTGTTGTCCATGTAAATTAGTGTCTTTTATTTGTTAAGAGCAACAGACATCAACCTAAGCTAGCTTGAGGGGTAGGGAAGGAAACTCATTTTAAAGAACCAAGAGACACAGGGAAATTAATGAAACAAGGCCTCCATAAGGGACAGGAATTTGGGGATGGGGCCTTGCTAAATTTCATATTCTCTCTTTCACCTCAGTGTTGCTATGCTTCTATTCCTTGTCTCTCTTGCTACAAAAGTCTTCTCTGCTAATGTGGCAGACAACACTAATCACGTGCATTTCAAATAAATTTTGCAACCTGCATCTCTGGGCCTTCAGTCTTTTTATCAGGAGGGGATATCTCATTGTTCAAATGTTCACCTTCAACCATATGACAGAACCAGGAGGGTGTAGTCACGGTAGCAACAAATCTCCTAGGAGCTTAGCTCTATGAATTAGACATAAAGCAGGCAAGGTGTGTTGGAGTACATGCCAGTAAAAGTATAGAAATACAGCTACACTGCTCCTTACAGTCTAATGCTTTAGAAGTGGAATTGAGGTTATTGGTATACACACACTGGAGTGTTAAGTAGAAGATCACCAAGGAGAAATGAGGATTGGTAACATGACAGCTGGTTTAAAGCTCTAAAATGCAATGGAGCTCCTTTTAAAGATCCCCACAAACCTCAAACCTGTGCAGATGAACCAGAACTAATGAAAGTCCCAGGCACATATATCTGAAGATCCATCTCTGCTGGGTTTCCTAGAAAGAACACTGAATCAGATTCAGAAAATCTGTGTTCAAATCCTGCCTCTGCCCTTGCTTTTTATGCTGTTCTCAGCAAGTGACCTCACTTTACCAAAATCAGGGTTAATAAGCATGCCTTGCCTACCTCAGAAAGCTGTTTCAAAAAGCAAATGAGATAATATCTGTAAAGTTAGCACTTTATAAGATCTAAAGCACTGAGCAAATGTAACAGATTATTAGTAATATAAGAAATCACAGGAAGCCAATGAGTTGTAACACTTAGGTTACCTTTGCAAATATCTATTCCACCATGCTCCTCTTAGCTTTTTAGAGTAGAAAAAAAAATCATGCTTCAAGAAATGTAATGAATGTGAAGTATATTTATTCTATTTTTATGAGGCATGGTTGGTTGAAAAAGATCAGCGCAGCTCAAAAGTAAAGGATTCCAAAGTCTGTTCTCTATTTCTGCATCTCTGTTACTGCCCTGCAAACTAGACACAGCAGGGAAGAAGACGGTGGGATGAACTGAGAGAGTAACATTGAAACATATAGATTATCATATGTAAAATAGATGGATGACGGGAAGCTGTTGTTTAACATGGGAACTCAGTGCAGTACTCTGTGACAACGTAGAGGGATGGGATGAAGTCAGGGGTGGAGGGGAGGTTCAAGAGGAAGGGGGCATATGTATACTGACTGCTGACTCACATCGCTGTATTGCAGTGCATCCGTGCTAAGCTGCTTCAATTGTGTTTGACTCTTTGTGACCCTATGGACTATAGCCTGCCAGGCTACTCTATCCATGGGATTCTCCAGACTAGAATACTGGAGTGGGTTGCCATGCCTTCCTCCAGGGCATCTTCCCCACCAAGGGATCCAACCTGTGTCTCTTATGTCTCCTGCATTAGCAGTCAGACTCTTTATCACCAGCACAACTTGGGAAACCCATTGTATGGCAGAAGCCAACATGATATTGTAAAGCGATTATCCTCCAATTAAAAATAAGTTACTTTTTAAAAGTGAAGGACTGAGAGTATATAATTTTTAAGAAATAACTAGAGCCTTGAGAGGGCAGGGTAGGGGAGGAGGAAGAGTGGTAGTAGAAATAGTAGCAATAATAGTAGGCTCTTGAGAAACCTGTATGCAGGTCAGGAAGCAACAGTTAGAACTGGACATGGAACAACAGACTGGTTCCAAATAGGAAAAGGAGTATGTCAAGGCTGGATATGTCACCCTGCTTATTTAACTTATATGCAGAGTACATCATGAGAAATGCTGGACTGGAAGAAACAAAAGCTGGAATCAAGATTACCGGGAGAAATATCAATAACCTCAGATATGCAGATGACACCACCCTTATGGCAGAAAGTGAAGAGGAACTAAAAAGCCTCTTGATGAAAGTGAAAGAGGAGAGTGAAAAAGTTGGCTTAAAGCTCAACATTCAGAAAACGAAGATCATGGCATCTGGTCCCATCACTTCATGGGAAATAGATGGGGAAACAGTGAAAACAGTGTCAGACTTTACATTTTGGGGCTCCAAAATCACNCCCATCTATTTCCCATGAAGTGATGGGACCAGATGCCATGATCTTCATTTTCTGAATGTTGAGCTTTAAGCCAACTTTTTCACTGTCCTCAATCCAAAGTTAAACCAAATAACCAAGACACTATTCTCTATTTTATATGCTTAGAAGAAAATTTGATAAATGTCAAGTTTGGGTGGTAACAAAAACTTTTATATAAAGGAGAGCATCTGACAATCAAAATTGTTCAATCATAAGTCCCCATATTTTTAATGCATGGTACTTTTCCAATGAATATGAATGATTTCTAAACACGACTAATATAATCACTATATACCTATATTAATTACTTAAAAATGACAATACCAATTATTGTTGAAAATGCTGAATAACAAGAGCTTTCATTCATTACAAGTGGAAACGTAAAATGGAATAGCCACTTGGAAGACAGCTTGGTAGTTTGTTAAAAGTTGAACATAGTCTTACTATGCAATTGAGTAATTACACTCCCTGATATTTATCCAAGTGATTCAAACACATCTCCACACAAAAACCTGCAGGCAAATGCTTATCACAGCTTTGTTCACCAAAAATTAGAAGGAACTAAGATGTTCTTCAGTAGGTAAGTGAACTCAAGATGTATATCCATACTATAGTACAGCGTACCTAAAACTCTGAAAAAACACAGGAAACATAAACTTTAAGAAACTGTCAAAGCCAAGACACAACAAAGGAGACAAGATGACTAAAGTAATGTGGTATCCTCGTGAGATCTTGGGAAAGAAAAAGGACATTTGATTAAAAACTATGATATCTGAATAACATGGACTTCAGCTAACAAAAATGTATTGTTTCATTGATTGTTAGAAGTCTGCCATACTAATTTAAGATGTCAATAATAGGAGAAATAGGGTAGGAGGTATACTGGTATATGAAACTCTCTGCACCAACTTGGTAATTTTTCTGTAAATCTAAAGTCAAAAGTTTAGTTTTCAAAATGTAACAATCCAAACCAAACTAAACCAAAACAAAACTATAAAGCCCCAAGAGATAAGCTATAGGGAATATATAGTATTCTTTCCTTGAAAAATAAAATAATGAAACCAATACAACTCCAAAGGAGAACAAAACTCAATTAATTTAGACTCAACAGTGAGAAAAAACATAACAGTTAATTTTCCAAACAGGTCAATGTCCCCATCTGAAATCATTAGAACCTTCATGTTGTGGTCAAGAACAATCTTCTTCTGCATTTTTCTGCTTGCTAGACCTGTTCTGTTCATATTTAATAGCTATTTAGACATCTTTAAGATAATATTGATCTGTTTCTAAAGTGGAATTGATTATTCAGCCACTATTAAAATGTCCCTTTATTGTATAGGTATTTACCTCAATGCACATTAATGCTATTTTGTCAACAGCATGTATTCAATGGCTAATAGATTCAATCTCAGCTAAGCAGATAAAGTCAAACTTCATGAAGAAAGTTTCATTTAGTTTTAGAAACCAATATAAAAAATGCAAGTACGGATATAGAAGGCCATGTGCCAATTTATTTCTGGAAAGAAAAATAGAAGTATCCTTTAAAAAGATAACTGTTTTCTATCATCTGGAGATTACTTAATAGAGAAAAATGTGTGTATGCTAACTGCAGACATTTGAACTGAGTAAAACAATTAGGAGGTGATTCAAATCCTGTTTTGATCATCTATTCATTGACTTGTTGGAAGAGAGAACAGCAAAATGAAGATTTCAATCCAGTTCAGAATCATTAAAGGAAAGGATTCTACATTCTACAATTCTCACCCACTATGGCAAACCAGGCAGTACTGAACTATTCTTTTGGACTTCAAAAACTGTATAATTTTTCCACCAATACTCCTTCAGTACAGTATTTTCTTTGGAAAACATATTTAATGTGAATTCTTTCTGTTGTGGTAGTAGTTTTGACTAACACAAATATGACTTCAATGCAAGATATTTATTCTCCCAGAAAGTGTTTCTAGAATAAAAGTTTGAGATATAGCATACCAATGGAACTGAATTATGTTAGCACTCTGGAAACTCATGAGATTAAACTATACATGTAAGATTTGAATTTTTTGAATTTAACAAATGTAATTTATTGTTAGAAAATATAAAAATAAGATATTGAAGGTTTAGAAACCAATTTAAAAGCTGTATGTGTATATATAGAAGACCATATTCCTATTTATTTCTGGGAAAAAAAATAGAATCCTTTAAAAAGATGACTATTTTCTATCATCTGGAGATTACTTAGTAGAGAAAAATAATATATATCTTAAGCAGCCATTTTAACTGAGTGAAACAATTAGGAGGTGATTCAAATCCTAATTTCTGTCTTTCTGCTCATCAATTTATATCATGAAGTATGACCCAGAATTCCATTCCTAGGTGTAAATCCCAAGTTGGTATTCAAACAAAAATTCATACTTCTATGTTCATAGCATCACAATTCACAATAGCCAAAAGTGGAAACAACTCAAATGTTCATCAGCTAATGAACAGATAAATAAAACATAGTCTGTCTATACAATGGAATATTATTCAGCCACAAAACGCATGGTACATGCTACAACACAGTGAACCTTGAAAACATGAGACTAAGTGAACGAAGTCAAAAACAAAGTTCACATAGTGTATGAGTTTATTTGTATGAAGTATTCAGAACAGGAAAATTCATGGAGACAAAAACACAAATTAGCGATCTGAGAGAATGGACAAAGTGAGGAATGGAAGGTGACTTCTTCCTGTGGAGTGATGGCAGTGTTATGGAACAAGATAGTGATGATGCTTGCACTTTGTAAATGAACTAAAAGCCACTGAACTGTGTATTTTAAAATAGTTAAAATGGTGAGTTGTATATTATATGACTGTTCATCGAAAGAAACTTATATAAATAAATGCATATCATGAGGACATGTGTTGGAAAGCACAGGTACTCTGAACCACTAGCCTTGTGTAATTGTAACTACACATTGTGTTCATGTGGAAGCTGGGAACAGGGACAGTGATGAGAAAACAAGAAGTGTGGACACTGCCTGCTAAGCCAAAAGAACATGGAGAAAAAGAGCTGCCTTTGCTCTTAAAGGGGTAATAGGGGACCAACTCCCTATCACCAATCTGCCACTCAGCTGTTCATTACTACCAAAAACAACAAAAGTAGAGACACAAAAACAGCCTGCCGTCAGGCACGGGAGCACTTAGAACTGAGATGGTCTACCCTAGTCCTGAGTCATGCATGGCATCTGAGAAGTGCATCCAGAGTATCCTTCAAGGTCTGCAAGGAGATCAAACCAGTCAATCCTAAAGGAAATCAACCCTGAATATTCATTAGAAGAACAGATGCTGAAGCTGAAGCTCCAATACTTTGGCCACCTATGTGAAGAGTCGACTCATTGGAAAAGACCCTGATGCTGGGAAAAATTGAAGGCAGGAGGTAAAGGGGTTGTCAAAGGATGAGATGGTTGGATGGCATCACCAACTCAACAGAATTTAAGCAACCTCTGGGAGATAGTGAAGGACAGGGGAGCCTGGCCTTGCATGCTGGACGGGCATGCTGCAGTCCATGGGGTTGCAAAGAGTCAGACATGACTGAGTGACTGAACAACAACTGCAAAGCCAGTTGGTCTGGTCAGACTGTAGGTGAGGTTGCTTAGCAGACCCACAGATATGAAACCTTGATGGGAAGGGTGGTAGACAGGTAGCTGACCAGTGAAGAAGCATAAACATGAGAACGAAGGCAGGTTATAAACAGGAAATTATGAAGTCAGGTAAAAGCAGCCTTTGCTGAATACATTTGGTCTCGGTTTCCCATTTTGGGAGTGCTGGAATCTCTCCCACTATCCCTCAATTCATTTCATGAGTCACAGTGCTGTGCAGATGAGGTAGAGGCAATGATAATTCATGAAGTTGCAACATCAGCACTGATTACACTGATGAGCAAAGCAGTTTCCATTTGCTTAGTGAGGACTATGAGCCAGGCCTGAGCTAAGAGCTTTCAAAAGATAATCTCTTTTAGTGCTCACATACCCCTTAAGGCAGGCATATCCCTCTCAGTGAGGACTTGAGAAAACTGAGGCATGTCCAGGTGAAAGAACTCTCTCAAGGTCTCCCATCTAGTTTCCAAACTGGTATTTGAAAGCCAGGAGTCTCATTGTAGAGCTCTTATAATCACATGTGTGTGCATGCTCAGTTGTGTCCAACTCCTTGAGACCCCGTGGACTATAGCCCACCCGGCTCCTCTGTCCATGGACTTTTCCTAGGCAGGAACACTGGAGTGGGTTTCCATTTTCTCCACCAAGGGATCTTCCTGACCCAGGTATCAAACACACATCTCTTGCATCTCCTGTACTGACATGCTGATTCTTTACCAATGAACCCCCTGGGAATCTCACAGACACCCTCAATAGCAGTAATGCTTGCAGAAAGTTTTCAGGAAAAAGCTCAGAAGCCCTAACCTATACTAATCTGACCTGAAAGAAAATGCAAACTGATTTTGAAAGGCTCAGTAGCAAATGAGCAAAGACAGTGTGAAAACCAGGGTATGAGGCAATGTGAAGTAGGAGAGAAGGAGGTACCCCCCAAATAGACTGAACATGCTTTAATGCCATCATGTGTTTACACAACAGTCACCCTCACTAAACTGAGAGCCCCTAGCAGGCTGGATTCCTGAGTTTTCATTCTGGTTCATAGGACACTGTCTGTTTCCATGAGTCTTTAATAAATATTTTTTGAATAAATAAAATTATACTTCTTATAGTATAATTATCAGTATAGTGACTGATAAGAATAATAGATGCTTCCCTGGTGGTCTAGTAGTTAAGAGTCTGTAATTCCGCTGCAGGGGGCATTGGTTTGATCTCTGGTCTGGAAAGGTCACACAGCCAACGAACAATCAGTTCAGTTCAGTTCAGTTGTTCAGTCGTGTGTGACTCTTGCGACCCCATGGATCACAGCACGCCAGGCCTCCCTGTCCATCACCAACTTCCGGAGTTCACTCAGACTCATGTCCATCGAGTCAGTGATGCCATCCAGCCTCTGTCATCCCCTTCTCCTCCTGCCCCTAATCCCTCCCAGCATCAGAGTCTTTTCCAGTGAGTCAACTCTTCGCATGAGGTGGCCAAAGTACTGGAGTTTCAGCTTCAGCATCATTCCCTCCAAAGAAATCCCAGGGCTGATCTCCTTCAGAATGGACTAGTTGGATCTCCTTCCAAAAAAATAGAATAAAACAAATAGATAAAAATCAAATTTGCAGATTTGAAAAAAAAATAATAGTTGCTACCACTTACTGAGATTTAACTTATGCTTATAAATGTGTACTTTACAAAACTTATATCTCATTTCTACCTCCAAGCAAATGAGGCTAATATAATTATAAGGAAACTAAAGCTCAAATAACTTTCCCAAATTCAACTATCAAATTAAAAGTGAACTGAGTTTCAAACCCTAATCTTTATGACTCCAAATCCCAGGTGCTTTAACCTCTTCTATTTTCTATAATAAATGATCCACCCTTTAGTGAGAAGGAATTAGTGATTATGCAAATTTTAGAAGAGGGAAAATGAAAATTATAATGTAGTATCAGCTTTTAAAAGAATGAATGAAAGATTATACACGAACCTTGATTACAATTGTGTAAAAATTCACAGCATAAAAGGGAAACAGCAGGAAGTCTGGAAAATAAAACAGTTGTATAAAAATGGTGAAGCTATGGATAATTTTTAACATTGCGCTTAATTTTTTCTACAATGTTATTTTAAGGGTAAATAAGATTTGACGATAAATACAAGTGTAACAAAACAAATTATTATATGCACAGAAAGTGATTGCTTTAAACAGCATCATTGCTTTTGAGCTATGATTGTAGATCCAGGATAATTATATGACATCTTGGGTACCATATTTTCCTAAAGATATGGCAAAGCTCTGTGAAACAGGAATTTTGAATCTTCTTGAATTCTCTAGTTAAGATTAAAAATTTGAAAATATGATATACTATTCTCCTCAGCAGAACATTCAAAAATATCACTTGCTGTGAATATACTTTCAAACCAGTTTCTCCTTTCATATAACCTATGAAATACTCTCTGTCTCCATGTATACTGTTTTATTAGTTCTGAAAACGTCAATACTACCATCAGTCTTTCATCCTGGGCCCAGCTATCTTTTTAAAAGCCAGGTCAATATATGGCATTTCCTTCCTTAAGAACCCTCTAGCACTTCCTATTACATAAAGAATAGTCAGAAATTTAAGTCCTAATCTCTATTCCCTCCTACCATCCTCCTTAGACCATATGCTCTCCTCAGAATTTGCCATTCACATTCCTCACATTCATGATTTCATGCCTTTCTTGTAACAGTAACTTAGTTTCAAATGCCTTGCCTCACTTATCAAATCTTGCCTCATTCCTCAAGATTTGAGGGTATTGCTTCTCTTACACCTTTAATAATATTGCATACCCTGGTTTAAATGACTCCACATGCTGTGATCTCAATTCATAAACTTTGTATTGCTACAACTTACTATATTCTTTTATAGTATAATAATAGCAGATAACATTTATCAGATATATTAGTTCTGCATTTTGCATGTATTTGCTCATTTAAAATAATAATGCTAGGAGCTAAGAACTAAGTACTATTTTTTTTAAAAAAGGAACCAGAGACCCAGGGTGATAAAATTCTTTACCTAGGAGTGTAATGAAGAAGCATCAGAGATGAGCTTTGAAGTCAGGTGTGCCTGAGACAAAATCCTGTGCTCGTAACTACTACCTTTAAAAAGTTGCTCTCCAAATTTCCAGTTGTTGCTCTGGGAAATTAACTGGAGGCAAACGGTTCGGGATGGCAGGAACCTATGCATTTGAAGTATATGTCAAGTGTTTAGCTCCAGCCCATGCTAAGTCCCAAGGAAAAAGGAAAAATCAGTATCACAGATCCTGTCTTTATTTAAAATTTGGTATCTTTTTAACCATGGACTTCCTTGCATTTATTTTGATATTTAAGATATTATGTAAAATATTATTTATCTTGAATCCTGAGTTTCTTGGAATGCCTTCAGGTTCTGTACCCTACTCCTGGCCCTGCTTAACTGACACATAGGGGGCACTCAAAAACTCTGCTTATATTGTGTTTAACTTCTATGTCAGTCTTATCCACATGACCTCAAAAATCGAACTCCTTGAAGGCAGTGACTGTAGGTGATCCCTTTTTGCCATCTTACTAAACCCTAGTCTCTATCTTTTCAGTTTGATCCTCAAAAAAGTGTTTTGACACTCCTCTCTCACTTTCAACTGTGATAGACTCATACTTCATAACGCCAATTAGAAGGTAACCCTTTATTATGAATGACTTCCCAGGTGGTGCTAGTGGTAAATAACCAGCCTGCCAAAGCAGGAGACATGAGAGATGAGGGTTCGATCCCTGGGTCAGGATGATCCCCTGGGGGAGGCCATGGCAGCCCACTCCAGTATTCTTGCTTGGAGAATCCCATGGACACAGGGGTCTGGAGGGCTACAGTCCATAGAGTCACAAAGAGTTGGACATGAGTGAAGCAACTTATCATTCACATATTTAAAATGAAAATCTTGCCATCTGACCATAGTTTTAACTTTTCATTAGATGCCAAATCATATTGTTTGTGAGTAAAAAAAAAAATAAGAAATAAAAAGTCAACTGTGTTTCCTCTAAATTTTGCCCCACAGTTCCTCTTCATGGAAAGTTTTGAAGAACTATTTTTAGTTTCTTTCAAGGATGTCTTTGTCACTATAGTTAATCCTCCAAACACAACAATGGAACTCCTGTTGTTAATGAGTCATGATACTTCATGGAAAATATAGGCCAAGGATTTGTTTCAAAGTTTTCAAAGATAATTATCTTCCTTGTGTACTCTTAGTGTTGGTATAGCCATTTGACCAAGTGAAGATCCTCTGCAGTGTAAAGAAGCTGTGAATTCATAAAGCCTAGGTTTACATTCTAGCTCCATCCCTTAACAGCTGTGTGGTATTTGCAAGCAACAGAATCTCCCTAAAGTATATCTGAAAAATTTAGACAATAATAATAACAACACCTCTTCAAGGGAAAATGCTGTGTCTAGCAACCAGAAATTGCTCAATAAATACTAACTCTTATTTTTCATTGAATGCATGTATATTAAGAACTACTAAATGCTAGGTGCTGGTCTAGGCATTAGAAATAAAAGTTAGACCAAGTGCAAAATCAGTGATTGTTAAATTAAGCTATATGCATTGAGCATCTACCATGTAAGGCAGTCTACCAAGAAATGTAGGAAAACAGAGGAATGAGACAAAATCTTAACCTTTAAGACATTAGTATAGAAATGTTATTCATTTAAGACAAAAAAGGAAAGGCTACCAATAATTTCAGAAAATGATAAATGTGATTTTATTAAGGATGAACCAAACAATATAATGTTATTTCCAATTTAGTGTAAGGCCTGCAGGGATTTTTTCTTTCTTTCTTCTTTTTTTTTTTTTTTTTTTTTTTTTTTTTTTTTTTTTTTTTTTTTTTTTTTTTTTTTTTTTTTTTAAANAGCCTGGCTTGGAGAATTTTGAGCATTACTTTACTAGCATGTGAGATGAGCATGGTCAAACCATAGGGGAGAATAATTACAACTACAAAGGTTCTCTCCGAGGAATAAGGAGTCAGAGAATAATTACATTGCAAAGGTTCTCTCCAAAGAATAAGGGGTCTGAGGACCACATTGGATTCCCTAGCCCAGGTTGCTGCATCAGGAAGATAAACGTGCAGAACAAGTTTGGTTTTGAAGGCCAGCATGGTTTTCTTTCAGGAGACCCAGAGCACTGTGGGAAACAAAGACCTCATTTTTTAAAATTTTATTTTTACTAAAGTACAATTACTTTACAATTATAGTCCATATAGTCCACAAGGTTGCAAAGAGTCAGATACGACTGAGATGATTTAGCATGTACACACAGCCAAACAACCACATGAATCAGCCACAAGTATACCTATGTTCTCTCCTTCTTAAGCCTCTCCTCTAGGTCATCACAGAGCACCAAGCTGAAGTCTCTCTATCATACAGCAGCTTCCCACTAGGTATGTATTTTAACCATGGTGGCATATATACATATCAATAATACTCTTCATTTCATCCCACCCTCTCATTCCCCTGCTGTGCCCGCATGTCTGTTCTCTAGGTCTGCAGCTCTATTCGTCGATAGATGAATGGATAAAGAAGAAGTGGTGTATTTATTTACAATGAAATATTACTCAACCACAAAAAGGAATGAAGTCGGGTCGTTCACAGGGATGTCAAAGAACCTAGAGTCTGTTATACAGGATGAATAAAGTCAGAAAAAAGAAAAAACAAATATTTTATGTTAACACATATATATATGGAATCTAAAATTATTTTCTAGATTCATTTTTAAGACTGAATCAATTTTTAAAGATTGCACATAAAAGTTCCGAGACTCAGAGCAGAGCAGTAAGTAGTTTAAAAGGAGCCTGGGGCAGGCCCACCTGCTGATCCTGCAGACTCTCTCAGACACGTAGGAGGCTACTCGAGCTCACGGTGGGGACACAGATGCTGGAAGCAGCCATTTGGAGAGCTCACACTGCTATGCAGACACAGGTGCTGGCAAGTGCCACTTGAGAATCCTCCCTCTAGCTTGTTAGCCTCTGGTCCCAGCCACACCCCTACTGCCCAATCTGTGTGCACTAGTCCTGGGATGCCTCAAACCAAACAACTGGCTCGGAGGGCCACAGACCCAGCCATCAGAAGTCAGGCTGCGTTACAACCTCATGAGCTCACAGCTTTCCCTGGATATGACCCTGTGCATTAGAGCCCAGGACACAGCCCCAAGCACCAATTGTGCAGGCACTAGACTTAGGACCACTGAGCCCGTGTATTCAGAGAGCCCAGGACCTGGCCCCACCAATAGGCAGCCAATGACCCCAGGATATCATGGGTCCCGGCCCCACCCACCAGCAAATGGATATGGGCCCCAGGACAACCACATCCCTGCAGCCTGCTGAGGCAGGAACCAGCTACCCCACCAGGGGCCAGCACCTGCCCTAGCACCCACTGTACCCTGGTCTTGACCACCAGAAGGCCAACAACAGCTCTAAGACATGCTGGCCTCCTCAGCCAGCAGCCTGGGGATCCGGCCCCCTGAACCAGGGGTCAACCCAAGTTTGGGACACCACAGACCTCCTCCACATCATATGTGTCAGGAACTGGCCCTACCCACAGTGATCCAGTACCAGCTCTGGAACCGTAGGGCTCTGCACCAGAGACCCCAGGACATAACTCTGCACACCAGTGGACTGGCATCAATTCCTGAAGTCACCTACCAGTGGGCTGGGATCTCCTGAGCACTGACCCCACCCACCAGCAGACAGACACTGGCCCCCTCCACCCCTGACCATAGCAGTCCCACAACTTGCCTTGTCAGGACCCAGCCAACATACCTACATGCTGGCATCTGCCCTGGGACCCCACAGGCTCCAACCCTGCTCACCACCAGGCCAGCTCTAGTTCTGGGACAACTTGCACCCCTCAGGCAGTGTCTCTAGGAACCAGCCCCACCTACCAGCTGGCTGACATCATCTTTGGGACACTCAGGGTCCTATCGTCAGAAGCCGAGGGACACAACTCCACCCCACCAGTGAGCTGGCACTCGTATGGGGACCACCACACCAGCCCCACTTACTAATAGGCTGACACCAATCCAAAAAACCGTAGGGCTTGGTCCCACCCACTAGGGGTCAACACTAGCTATGAGATACCATGGACTCCACAGCCAGCCAATCCCAGATCTGCCCCACTCGCTAGCAGGCCAGCACTAGTTCGGGATACTATAGAAACCACAATCAGCTGTGTCAGGGACAGGCCATACTCCCCAGCTGATACTAGATCCAGGAACCCCAGCACTGCAACCACATACTCCAGAACTCTGCTCTGCCCACCAACGAGCCATCACTAGGTCTAAGACCCTCCTGGGTTTAGCAGCCTGCCACCCCCGACCCAGCCAAGTTAATCAGCTGCCAGCAGCCTCTGTACTAGGCAAGACTTGGCAACCAACCAGACCAGGGGCCATCTACCCCTATGAAACTACCCATAACAGTTAGCCCACCAAAACAGAAGTACCATACAGTCCACACTGGGGCATCCCAGGACATACAGCTCTGGTGAATAAAGGGGAATGTGCTACTGGAGTGCGTAGGACATCTCCTATAAAAGGTCACTTCTCCAAGATTAGGAAATATAACCAACCTACCAAACAGGTAGAAATGGAAACAGTAGATTAGGCAAAAAGAGGTAATAGAACATGTTTCAAATGAAGGAACAAGATAAAACCCTAGAAAAGAAACTAAGTGGAAAAGGCAATCTACCCAATAGGAGCTCAAGGTGATGATCATAAAGAAAATAAAAGAAACTTGGGGAAAGAATGGATGAAGGGCGTGAGAAGTTTTTAAGAAAAAAGTTAGAAAATTTAACAAACCATAAAACAGAGATGAAGACTACAATAACTGAAATAAAAAATAGACTAGAAGAGTAGACAGTAGATTAAATGATACAGCAGAATAGTTCTGCAAGCTGAAAGACATGGCAGCAGAAATCACTGAGGCTGAACATAAAAAAGAATGAAATGAGGACAATTTAAGAGGCCTCTACCATACACATACAGCATGTGGTCAAGCATGCTAATATTCACATTATAAGGGTCCCAGAAAGAGAAGGAAAAAAAGGGCAGAGAATGTATTTGAAGACACAATAGCTGAAAACTTAATAAAGGAAACAGACATCTAAGCCCAGGAAGCACAGAGAGTCCCAAACAGGAGCAACCCAAACAGGACCACACAAAGCCATGTTGTAATTAAAATGACAAAAATTAAGGCAAAGAGATAATATTAAAAGCAGCAAGGGAAAAGCAATAACTTATATATGAAGGAACTCCCATTATTCTATCAGCTGGCTTTTCAGCAGAAATTCTGTAGGCCAGAGAGAGTAGCATGATATATCTAAAGTGATAAAGGGGAAAACCAAGAAATAGTCTATCCAGCAAAGTTTTCATTCAGCTTTGATTGAACAATCAAAAGTGTTACAAACAAGTAAAAGAAAAAAGAGTTCATCACTACCAAATGAACTTTATAAGAAACGTTAAAGAAATTTCCCTAAATAAAAAAGAAAAGGTAACAAGTAGAAACATGGAAATTATTAAAGGAAGAACCTCATCAGTAAGGCAAATATATAGTAAATATATAATAGTAAAGGCAATAAATCAATCACTTGCAAAGCTAATAGGAAAGTTAAAAGACAAAGTAGTATAACTGTCTATGTGTGCAGTAAGTAGTTAAAAGGTACATGAAGCAAAGATATAAGTGTGATGTCAAAAGCAGTAACCATGAGGGGAGGTGGGGTGAAATACAGGGTTATATTGTGTGTAGATTCCAAATGTGTGGCAGCCGGAAGCCATCAGCTTATACACTTCTTGCAGGAGGCTCTTTCCTGGAGGGAAATTTGAGTGGTGTGCCTCCATGACTTAAAATGCTAAAGAAAGTTACTTTCATTTCCCTTGGTACTGCTGCTGCTACAACTGCCACTACTGAGCCCAAATTTGTTCATTCACTAAATAGAGGACAAGAAGGATGAGGCTGGGTCAGACACTAGTGGGCTCCAGAAATCCCATCCCCATAACAGTGCTACAACATAGCCCTCTGCTATACAAAGATAAAATGTGAAGGGTCCTCTCTGTACAAGATACTTTGATAACTGACCTACCATGAAGCCTACCATTTCACTGCTAGAAATTTGTCCATGTGGTTTAAGATGTGTGTTTCCAGTAATCTCTAACAATACTAGATGTATTAACATCAAACCTGTGTTTTTAACTGCTATACTATTTTGGCTTTAGGGAAAACTATACAATTTGTATAGGGAAAACTATACTATTTGGCTTTAGGGAAAACTATACAAACTAAAACAATTCTTCACAGGAGAAAATGGGAAAGTACACATGAATGGGAGCATGCATTCCTATCACTTTTGTGATGTATTCAGTAAAATTTANATTAACATCAAACCTGTGTTTTTAACTGCTATACTATTTTGGCTTTAGGGAAAACTATACAATTTGTATAGGGAAAACTATACTATTTGGCTTTAGGGAAAACTATACAAACTAAAACAATTCTTCACAGGAGAAAATGGGAAAGTACACATGAATGGGAGCATGCATTCCTATCACTTTTGTGATGTATTCAGTAAAATTTATAGTCAATAAAGGCCAATGAAGTCTTTTTAGCTGGTAACAATATACAGAAGATAAAAGGAGAAAAATAAAAGGTCTAATAATTTTGATAGTTTAAGAAACATTACTATAGTACAATCCAGTTCTGAATTTATAGTTTGTCCTATAAGCTGTGAAACTGGACCCCTGTGAGCTCCCTTCCCTTGAGGCCCTCCAGTTATAGAGAATTAATTATTTGTTTAACATGGTCATTTTCCTTAACTAGAAAAGATAGTCTAGTTTGTTAAATATATTTTGATTAATAGTCCAGTATTCTTGCCTAGAGAATTCTAGGGATGCGGGAGCTGGTGGGCTGCCATCTATGGGGTCGCACAGAGTCATGCACGACTGAAGTGACTTAGCAGTAGCAGCAACAATGAGGTTAAATATATCCTGACTTGGGGCAAGTGGTTTTCAAATATTTTAAGTAAAACTAAATAACCTGCTTTAAAAGATTTTACAGTATAAATTATATTTTTGTCTTATGATTCAGTAGGCCCTTGGGAAGATTGAATTGCCCCCAAAGTCACTATGAAAAACTACTAAGAGAAAGTAGGAAAGAACTGACATTCATTGGGAACTAACTTCGCGCAAGAAACTGTATAAGGTACTCCCTACATATTATCTCACCGACATCCTAGATCGGTTCAGTTCAGTTGCTCAGTCGTGTCTGACACTTTGCGACCCCATGAATCGCAGCACGCCAGGCCACCCTGTCCTAGATGCCCCCAAATTTTTATATAATGAAACTGAATCTCAGACACATAAATGATAGGCTTGGAACATCATAGTTAGAGAAGGACAGAATCGAGAGGCTTAAACAAATTGAGTCTGGTTTTTATTGTTTAGGAAATGTGGTTGATAGTAATAGTGACAGTGGCTAAAACACAATAACAGTTTTTAAAGACTGGCATTTTACTCTCGCAGAAATAAAAGTCCAGAGATAAGCTGCCTAGTGCTGGCACAGCAGCTCCATGAGGTGGTTATGGATCCAGAACCCTTCTATCTTTCTGTTCAGCCCTCCATAGTACTGGTTTCATTATCAAGAATGGATATGGATGCAAGAGTGCTAGCCATTACAACCATATTCCAGGGAGGGAAAAAAAAAAGAGAAGACCAAGATACCCCAAGGGTAAACCTCTCAAGTGAGCCAGCACCGTTTAAGATATCCAGGACTGCCCTAGTGGTCCAGTGATTAAGAATCCATCTCCCAATGCAGGGGACATGGGTTCAATACTGGATCTAGGAAGAGCCCACAGGCCATGAAGTGACTAAGTCCAAATGCCACAACTGCTGAGACTGCGCTCCCGCGCTCTCCACAAGTAGCAGCTACCACAGTGAGAAGCCCGCCTACTGCAACAAAGGTAGACCCTGCTCGCTGCAACTAGAGAAACTACTTATGACCTTTCAACTGCTTTGTCTGCATGCAGTGGCAAAGGAGGCTGGGCATTTTGCTACCAGAGTCAAGTTGGAAGAGAAAAGGAAAAAAAAGAACATTGTGTAGTCTGCCCTAGGTGCACAGCACATGCCTTATTGGCTTTCTCACACTGTTAAAGGATACAGAATGTAGGGCGGGCTGAAACAAGGATTTTTCAGCTGGTGAGATGACTCCTTCCAGTTGAGAATTGTGTTCTTATTAAAAGTCTATTGCTTATGCACATAAATTGTAAATTTTAGGTGTTTTGATGGGGAGACAGCAGTTGCCTGACATATTTTGAGCAGAAATTCTAGTGACCTTGATGAGTGAAAAGGTAACTAAAACTTAAATTCCTTGAACAATCTCCAAATCCTTTAATTGACTGGCTACCCAAGGAACTTTGGAGAATATACCTAGAAAATAAATGAGACTAGAACTGTTTCACTTTATAAATTAGCATAGTTAAATAATCTCATTTGTGGTAACCTAATGTCTCTCACTAGGAACAGGGAACTGGGCTTTTTTTTTTTAGCTTTAAAATTAGATAGCCCAATTTAGTTACATAAATGTAGAGTTTTATAAATATCTTAATTTTATATTATGCTTATATGTGCTTTAAATGCAAATAAATGTTCTTGTAAGGATCATACAAGCAAAGAATGTTGGAACTTCTAGGATCCACTTTCTGATAAGCATGAAGAAGAAACAGACAAGCCCCAGAGTCAGCAGAGACAGTGGTCTGTGGGGAGCATTGCATGCGGTATCTGTGACGCTAGATTCAACGTCTATGTCAGCAATTGTGTCAGCAGAATCGTCTCCACTGGGAGACACAAAGTAATTTGGGCATTTTTCCCAGGTGTATAGCCTCCAATCCTTTGTTCCCTATAAAAATTCTTAAAATAAATTCCTTTTCTGTCAGAAATATAAGTTCTATATATCATCAGGGATATACCCTATTTTACAGATGGAGAAAGTAATATAAATGTGGTTTATCACATATAGTGAGTGTGACGTGTTATAGAGTAAAACAGGTATGAATTAAGGGATTGTAACCAATCTGCTAGACAAAATGTGCCAGCAGGAGTCAGGAGGATATAGGTGTTGATGGGTCCTGGGGCTGCTGACAAGGTAGGTGGAACATAAAGTTGGATAAAGGGGAGTTCATTGTTAGAGAGGCCCTTTTCCATGAAAAGGAATGAAAATGAGGGCAAAGTTTTAAGGAGGTAATGATAACAGAGTTAGATGGCTCTTATAAGCTTGGAGAAAGCAATGACTCAAACTAAATGAATTAGAAATGCCCAAACTGTCATATTAGCTAATCAAACCAGAAATAAAAAAAGCTCAAAAGAGCAAGTATGCTTATGATGTGTATATTGTGAAAGCCTGAAAATCCAACAGCCAACTATGTTTTGTGTGAGGACATAAAGATCATAGAGAATGCTAGGTTATACAATGCAATAGGGAATACACTGATGAACGGGACACAGTCATTGAAAAGCTCAGTGGTGATTGTTTTTTTTAGATCAAGGCTAACAGGAAATGCTAGAACAAATGAGGCTTCCTAAGAGTGATAAGAAGGCAATGGCAACCCACTCCAGTACTCTTGCTTGGAAAATCCCATGGACTGAGGAGCCTGGTAGGCTGCAGTCCATGGGGTTGCTAAGAGTCGGACATGACTGAGCGACTTCACTTTCACTCTGCACTTTCATGCACTGGAGAAGGAAACGGCAACCCACTCCAGGATTCTTGCCTGGAAGATCCTAGGGATGGGGGAGCCTGGTGGGCTGCTGTCTATGGGGTCACACAGAGTTAGACACGACTGAAGTGCCTCAGCAGTAGCAATAAGAGTGATAAGGATGATAGAATATTGGCAGTAATTCCAAGTGGTACTTAACTGTTAATTGTGCCTTGATTGTGCCTTGATTCAGGCACAATTAACTTGGGCTTCCCTTGTAGCTGAGATATTAAAGAATCTGCCTGCAATGCAGGAGACCTGGGTTCAATTCCTGAGTTGGGAAGATTCCCTGGAAAAGGAAATGGCAATCCTCTCCAGTACTTGTGCCTGGAGAATTCCATGGACAGAGGAGCCTGGCAGGCTATAGTTCATGTAGTCACAAAGAGTTTAATGTGACTGAGTGACTAACACATACACACACACACTATTAACTTACTATTATTATAGTAAAATAGTGGCAACCAGGGAGATTTGACATGCAGAAAACTGTAGAAATAGTTAAAAGAACACAACATCATACAGCTCAAAAGCAAAACAAACAAAAAAAAAACCCAAATGATCTGATTTAAAAAACAGGCAGAGGATCCGAATAGCTGTTTTTCAAAGATACACAGATGGCCAACAGGTTCATGATAAGGTGCTCAGCATCACTAATCATTCAATTCAGTTCAGTTCAGTTCAGTCACTCAGTCATGTCCAACTCTTTGAGACCCCATGAATTGCAGCATGCCAGGCCTCTGTCTCCATCACCAACTCCTGGAGTTTACCCAAACCTATGTCCATTGAGTCGGTGATGCCATCNCTGGGAGCACCCCAGGGGGAGCATGGTCTCAGTGTGCATGACATGGCTCATCTGATGGTACAAGAGCCAGGGCCTATTAGCCAGTGACACTACTCAAAACTGGTCCTCTTAAAAGGTGACCTGAGCAGTGTACCTCCACTGATGCTAAATTCACTTATGTTTTGATATATTTTCTTTATTTAGTCATTTTAATGTGATATTTTGGAAAGAGCAGAGGTAAGTCTCTACGATAAATCAATCATATTTCATTGAAGTTCCAAAAAGCTACTAAAGTTGGCTAAGCACACATACACATCTGAAATCATGATGTTGCTCCAAGAAGAGCATAATTAACACGGCTCAGTTAAACTCATACACCCTCCAATCAACTTCCAAAGTTATGTGCACAAGTCTTAAAAAAAAAAGCTTACCTTTTAAAATGAGAAAATAGTTTTCTTTTATGAGAAAACCAACTAATGTATTATTGGTGATTTTCATTTTCTTCTGTCCTTTTCAGTAAAGTGAAAGTGAAAGTGAAGTCGCTCAGTCGTGTCCAACTCTTTGTGACCCCGTGGACTGTAGCCTACCAGGCTCCTCCCTCCATTGGATTCTCCAGGCAAGAGTACTGGAGTGGGCTGCCATTTCCTTCTCCAGGGGATCTTCCCGATCCAGGGATCAAACCCGGGTCTCCTGCATTCCAGGCAGACATTTTAACCTCTGAGCCACCAGAGAAGCCCTATGAGATTAAAAAAAGGAGGCTGTTTGGGATCTACAGTGAAACTCTGTTTTTATGCATATGTGACAGTGCTAAATATTTTAGAATGTAATAGGCTAAATGTCTGGGTCCCCCAAAATTCACATGCAGAAATCCCAATGGGATGGTATTAGAAGGTAGAGCCTTTGGAGGTAAACAAATCAAAAGGTTGGAGCCCTCATGAATGTGATTAGTGCCTTGTAAAAGGGACTCTTCAGAGCTGTCTGGTCCTCTGAGGATGGAACAAGGACTCAGCAGTCTGTAACCCAGAAGAGGGCTCTCAGTAGAGCCTGACCATGCTGGCACGCGATCTTGGACTCAGCCTCCAGAACTGTGAGAAATAAATTTATTCAGTTTATTAACATAAACCACTAGTTTATGGTATTTTGTTACAGCAGCCCAAATTGAGTAAGACATGGAGCTTATATTTGTCTGTTACCTCTGAGAAATGTATTTTTCTCTTTAACATATGAGATGAAATAGTTTTTGTTTCAGTTTTAGTTCTTTCAGTAAAAAATTCAATAAATACAGATAAAGCAAAACCTTTATCTATTACTTTTATCTTCACTCTCCAAGCCTTCCCCCTACCAACCATGGGTAACCATTGGTAGGGAATGTAATTTTCCAGCCCACATTCATGTATGTGTGTGTTTCTGACTCTCTCCAAGTTTGTATCGATCTCTTGATTGATAGATAAATAGACAGCTAGATATCATTGTTTCCCTGATTTTTAAAAACATCATTTCTATCTACTATAAGTATTTTTTTCTCTTTTCATACAAAAGTAAGCTTTGGAAATCTTGATATATGATTGTATACAGGTTTACTTCAATTTTAAATTTCTTATATATTATTCTTCCATTTGTATTTATTCTAATAGATTATTTAGCCATACTCCCTATGTTCCCTATAGAACATTTATGCTTCTTTGCTTTCTGCTGTAATAAATAATGTCACAATGTCTACCCTTATATATGTCTCTTTGTGTTCACATGTGACTATTTGTGCATATATGCTAGTGTTTTTCTATGACAGACAGCAAGAAGTGAAATTTCCTGATTTAAAAATTTGTGTGTTCAGATTCTAAGATACTTTCAAATTGCCCTCCAAATAGGTATGCACCAGTTTACATTGCATAGTGCTAATATATGTTTATTTTCAAGATTATAAAACCTTAATAATTACCTTGATTATAATATAGTANTGATTTAAAAATTTGTGTGTTCAGATTCTAAGATACTTTCAAATTGCCCTCCAAATAGGTATGCATCAGTTTACATTGCATAGTGCTAATATATGTTTATTTTCAAGATTATAAAACCTTAATAATTACCTTGATTATAATATAGTAACTCTAATATTTAACAAGGCATTTATCACATAATAGATTTTAAATACATTTTGGTAGAATGTATGAATGAATGAATACCAAGAGTGTTAAATACAGTTCTGGAAAGATAAAACTACATTATTTTTGTCAGCTAATCTGCATTAATACCACTAGCAATATCATTAGATTCAAAAGCCAAATCTTTCATTTATATTCCCTGTCATGAAATGAGACAAAATAGTAATTACATCAGAAAGAGCAAAATTTAATATGACAAACAAAAATTTAAAAGTCAGAAAACACGTTCAAACCCTGGATCTTCCAGGACCTAATGGTATGAACTTAGGAATATCATTTTTTTTTCCTATGTGTCACCTTATATATTTGTAATGGGGAGAATAAACTCCAAAGTTAAGCGAAAGAAAGTATGCAAAAGGGTAGGCAAATGATAGCACATTATGCAAGCGTTAGTTTTTACTCCCTCCTAAGGTCCCATTATTTATAAGTAAAGAGCTGGGTTCTGAACTGTTTGCTTCTGCCTGGCTATAACTTCCATGCTCCCTAACTCCATCCTCCGTAGCCCCACCCTCTCCACCCACCATCTTCACATGCTCTCATTCCTAAGTGGCCTCACTGCAACGTGGGGCGGCACATACCTCCAACCTGAAATGTCAACGAGTTTTCCAGATTAAAACATTAAAAATGTATGAGGTACCACTGTCGTGCAAAGAAGCTAATAATATTCATGATTTTTTTTATGAGCCAGGTTGTTCATTTCAAGAGCAGCGGTTATTACTATAATCAGTAAAAATGACTCTAATACCTCATATTGGTACACACAACAGGACACAAGGCACTTAATATCTATCTCAGTTTTGACGTGCTCAAGTACAACTGTGTTTATTCTACCAACATATTGCTCTAGTTCTTAAAAAGATATGAAGCATACAGCACCAGCTGTAAGCCAATTTATTATATAGAAATTGCATAGTTAAATATAATTTTCTTTAAATGCCAGCTAATATTCAGCAGGAAAGAGAAGCATTTTCTCTAGGAAATCTTCACATGGTTTAACCTTCGTTTTTGTTTTTGCTTTTTTTCCCGGCTCCTTCTGCCTTGTCTCTGCCCCCCTTGCCAGCCTGGGAGCAATGTTCTATCATCTTGTCAGCCCCCTGCCAGGGTGAAGCACATCTGTTACAAGATGCGTACTGCAACCAGAGAGGGCCAAACACAGTGCCACTTTTGGCTATAAGTTTAGGCTAGAGAGGCAACCACCAATTTCACATTGTTCAGCACTTATAACAGTGATAATCATGATATTTTTCATAGTATTTTACACATGCATTCATAGTGCTGAAGGGAATGGATTTGGGAATCAGACTGCGTGGGTCCTAAATATGATTCCTACATGGATTCAAACCTCTCTGTGCCTCAGTGTCTTCACCTGTAAAATGGGGTTGATCACTATCTACCTCATAGGGCTTTGAGAAGCACTAAATGGGTCATAGAATTAGCATGGCCAGGCACATAGGTGGATCTGTTCACATTTGCTTTGAGTGCTGTGCTCACAGGCCAGTCCAGGTTCAAGTGAAGGGGAAACAGACTATACTTCTCACTAGCAAGAGAATCTAAGAATTTGTGGTCATCTTTAATCTGTCATAGTAGCTAACTCTAGGAATAATATGAAATATGAAGTATGGGCAACTGGACTGAAAAACTATGAGCTCCATCTAATAGCCATTCCAGACTTCTATAGAATGCTAATTCCAGACTTCTATATCTTCCTCCCTCCACCTACTCCAAGTCCTTGATTAAGACGCTCCCAATATACCGTGGCAGGTGTAAGCCATCTTGCTGACATGCAAAATGATAATATTTTGCACAGCACCTTGATTGTGCCATTCATCCAATACTACCCAAGTTCTCTGCAAACAGTTAAGCCTCTGAACCCCTGTGATGCTCCATTATCTTCTTTTCATAGGTAAGGAAGCACTGAGCCCAAAAGAGGGAATTTGTCAAGGTCACAAGAATAAATGACAGAGCTGAGTAGGGATCCACAGCATTAGCAGCTTAGTCATCGTCTACTTTCCCCATTGCCACTGATGCCAGCCCTCAAAATACAAGGAAAGTCCTTGTTGCCCATTTTCCTGGTGGCTTATTGTCACTTTGCCCCTTAGGATCATTACTATCTTTGCTTACAACAGTCTGTCTGAATTCAAACTTCTCCAAAGTCAGATGTTGACCATCGAAAGAGCTGGAGAGTGCATGTTTCTCACTTCACACCCAAAGTCTTTCCCACTTCTTAGGAAGTCATGCACAATTCAACCGAGGCAGTGAGCAGAGCAAGGTATAGGAGTTGGGCTTTCTTTCTATACTGTGCATAGCTCATTTGCTTTGCTGACAAAAAGCAAGGAATCCCAGAGAAAAGAAACATAAAAAATATGGGTGTGAGGGAAAGGGGAGTGAGAGAGAGAGAGTGTGTGACTATAAATGATATGCCACATTCAAAAGGTATCATTAGCTTTTGGCAAACTATTGACTGCTATCTGATCTTTATCAAATCTTGTAAAGCAAGTGCTATGCCAGCTGCTAACGCTTGCTGGAGTCATTTAGCTTGTCAGATAAACTGGAACAAGAGCAGACACATCACCTTTTATCAGCGAACCTTCTCCTTTCTCTGTCCCCTGGCTCTCATGCACACAGACCTAGATCATGATGATCATTTCTGGGGAAATATTAATTTTTAGAAGTATACCTGATTTATAATGTTGGTTAGTTTCAGGTGTACAAAGTGATTCAGTTATACATGTATATATGTACCTATATATATTCTTTTACCTTAAAGGTTATTACAAAATACTAAATATAGATCTCTGTACTATACTATGGGCCTTTGCCAATCTATTTTATATATAGTAATGTATATATGCTAATTCCAAACTTCTAATTAACCTCCTCCCCCTTCCCCTTTGGTCACCATAAGTTTGCTTACTATGTCTATTGGTCTATTATGCTCTGTATACAAATTTCTTTAAATCATTTATTAGCTCAGCAATGTAACCTTTTTCCCATAAAATATTTTTTTAAAAAGCTTCTAGGGAGATCTATCCTTTTTACTGTTTTACCATGAGGCTCAGAGATTATTTTACAAGATATAATCCCAGTCATACATATGGTGATACTCATTGAAATGATCAAAAATACACAGACACACACAATCTTGAATCCAGCATTTTTTTTAGATTCCCCATATAATCTTTCTATAGCCATCTGCACCTCAAGTCACTCTATCTTACTAGTGTCAGTTTAAAATTAGAATTGAAAATTTTGAAGCAACAGAATTTAGGAGAGATCTCAGAAGTTCTCTAGTTTCCCACCTTCAGGTTACAGGTAGGTAAACAGAAGTGACACTATGACTTGATGACTTGAATACTTGGACCCAATATTTAACCTCTTTGAATCTTAGTTTTCTCATCTATGAGATGTGGATAACAAATAGAACTCATCTACTCTTGGGCTATAGTGAGAACTAAATAGAATCATGCACATTAAAGATTTGGAGCTGTGAACTATTTTACAGGAGAAAACACTTGCTCAAGATCGCACAGCAGGTCAATGACAGAGTTGGGCTTGAACCAGCACTTATAACTCCGACTTCATCGATCCACTCCATAAACTTTTATTGGGAGACTACCCTATTCCAGGCACTGTTGTGAGCACAGATGATTGACAGATGAACAAGACAGTCTTGGTCACGGCTCTTATTGTAGTTTACAGGATAGGGAGGGAAACAGGATTTAAACTTATTACAACAGTGGTAAAACATTAGAGAGGATCAGAGAAGGGGCCTATGGAATTGAATGAGAGGAAAACCACCCGGGCAAGGGCAGTGAGGCAAGATTTCCCTAAGGAAGAGAGATTCAGTTTGTTACTAAAGCGTCAGCAGGATTTGGACAAAAGCAGCTGGACCAGGAAGAAGGTGAAAGATCCTGAACGAGGAAGAAGAGAAAGATGTTCTCAGAACCAAGGAAAAAAGGCACTGCAGTTAGAGCATAGGTATTCCACTGGCAGAGGCCCTTTCTTGTTTCCATCAGCCCCTGTAGACTCTGTTTCTGCCCCTAAAAAATGTCCAGCCTTTCTTGATGCCTCTTGGAAGCCCTGGGTTAGAGTGAGAAAGGGGAAATCCACGGTTCTCTGCTCCTGTCTGGAGCTCTGTAAGCCTCTCTCAGTTTAACAGATGTCCATGGCTTAAAATCTTGACTTACTTGAAAAATAAATTAGGTGGCAGTGAAGTAATGTGTTAAGTGCTTACACAAACACCTTAGCCTCTGCTTGTCTCGTTTTATGCTCTGATCTCCGGATTGCAAGTTGAAAAATCAGCAAGTTACTCAGGAGGAGAGTTGGGAAAGAGACACATATTCAGCCAAGAGTCCACTGAAATTATACCAGTGGTTGTTTATTTCAAAAAAGGAGGGGGGCACACAGAGGATTATATCCTCTAAATGAACAGCTTTCATCCTGTCCTCAGACCAGTTATCACTTCTCTTTCCTGCTTCTTCTCTCAATGCCCCACACAATCCTGTTTCTTATCGGGTTCAGCCTGTGCTTAACCTCTATTCTGACCAATTCTTTTTCTATCTTTCCTATCTTAACACAGAAAGGAGGAAAGCTATCCCCAGAAACTCAGGTGCAGCCCTAGTGATGGATTTGTCCAGGATCAGGCATCAGTATTTGGTAAGGTGAAAGAGTTGATGCACTGAGCTAAGTGAGCAGTTTATTTTCTCAAAAGGAAATGCGCTTACCCTGTGCTCCCAGCCTTGGAGTCTATTGTTTGAGAAGATACCAAAGACTTACTCAAAGTTCACAATTACCAAAAAAACCCTGGTAACAACTCTAATTCACCTGGCCTTGGAGACACACGAAAGTACAAAAGAACTAAATGTAACATATAATTACTGGTTGAAACGGCCATGCAAACCAGCTAAGGAAATCAATTAATGGTTATCATAGTAACCATTATCATGATAATGGTTTATTAGACTCTTCGTCAGGCACTATGGTAAGGGATTTACACACACTGACTCATTTAGTCCTCCCAACAATGCATTTGTCCTGTTTTACAGATAAGGAAAAGATGCATCAGAAAAGTTAAATGATGTATCTAAGATCACAGATGCAGATAGAACTGAGAATGAAATCCATGCTGTATAATTCCCACCCTCGTGCATATAGTCATGTCAGGATCGTTATGATGAAAGGCAGCATGTAAGATCCGCACAATTCAGAGAGAGAATTCTGTAGGGCTAGGGTAAGGGGCTTCCGAAACTGCACAAAAGTGGCCCAGAATTTGAAGAATGAAGAGGCCTTAGATCAAGGTGGCTCAGTCTCAGTATTATTGACATGTTGACCCAAATAATTCTTTGTTGCAGGAGCAGTCCTATGCATTATAGGATATTTAGCATTATCCCTGGCCTCTACTCACTCACTGTCTCTCTGGCAATGACAACCACAAAAGTCTGCAGACATTGCCAAATGCACCTTGGAGACAAAACTGCCCAGAGTTGCGAACCACTGCTTTAGAAGAAGTCAGGGAGCCTCAGCAGCAGGAGAGGCCCAGAGAGATGGAGGCCATGCAGAGCCAGAGGAGGTCCACTGGACCAGAGAACATGTGTTAAAGAGAATAGTTGAGAAAAGATTAAAGCGGAGATTGGAGCCAGACTGAAGAGGGCTCTGAATGCCAGGGTAAGAAATCAGGAGCTAGGAGCAGGTGCAATTTTTCATTTCTGAGAATAAGGATGGTGGGCACCCCTTACTTCCTGTGCATTAGCCCGTGTCCTCCCTTCTGTTCTCCAAATATGACAAACAACTTGGGTCTCAGAACTTTCATATTAATTCCTCTCACCAAACTTATCCTCAGTTACCTGCAGAGCCCCTCTTACTTCCTTCATGTTTCTATTCAACATGACTTATGAGGAAGGCTGGCTGCACCTGTAACTCTCTATCTCCTTATCCTGCTTAATTTCCTTTTGTAGGTCTGCCTTTCCTGAATGCCAGACACGTTGTGTCATTCATTCATGTGTTTATCACTTTACCATCCATCTTCCCCTATTATTATAGAATGTCAGCTCTACCAGGACAAGCAGCAGAAACACTTCTTGGCATATGGCACATACTCAATAAATATTTATTGTATTAATGAATATATTCTCAAGAGAGTGTTTTAGGAAGTGTGATTCCTAGAAGCCCAGGCACTCCCATGTCCAAACTGTAAAAAGAATGTCTTGAATAAGATGGAAGGTTCACAAAGTGTGGTCTGTGTTCTTCCTGAATCAGAATTAATTAAGGCAGGGCTGTCTGTTAAAGCCTAAATTCCTGTGGCACGACCTAGAGTCAACAACCTAGAGTAAGTGCATGGAAGGACCTGGAAACTGCCATTGAATGCATCCTACGTGGCAAGCCTAACATTTTGTGAGACAATGCCATGAATGTTTACATTTTCGGAAGTCAAGATTCAGATGCTCAGAACTAATAAACATAAAGTTATAATGTAGAATATCTTGTGCCATTCTATTCCATACAATTGTTCCTCTTGCCTATTAAAACTTAAGCAATTATACTATGTTGATAAAAAGCTTAAATTCTCACAGCCCTTTATATCAGACACAACTTTTCACATGCCAACTTCTTCTGACCCTTACAGTAATCTTCAAGAAAGACAGTGGCTATAATTTCCTCCATTGTGCCACCTGATACAATGAAGACTCAAAGAGTTGTGGTGATTTGCCTGTGCTGCACAATTTATTAAATGCAGAGCAGGGGACTATCCACTCCTGGGCTATTTCTACTCCACCTATCAGTTGACCTGTAATAGGAATTGAATGCATTTAATGGCATATTATAGTTTACTAAAAATTTCCAGAAAACCTTTTGAAATACAGTTAGTTAAGTAGCAGTATCTACATTTTCAGATTGGTAGCAGCAGGTCAACATAGGCATATTGGAATACTATGGCTAAATTTTAAGGCTCAGGACTGAATTCTTAGCCCTGTTACTTGTTCCATGACCTTTCAAAGTTATCTAACTTCTATGAGCCTCAGTTTCCCTATTGGCAATATGGGGATAATAATAACTGTCTCAGGAATATTGTGAGAATTTAGTGTCATAATTTACGTAGATCAGACTCAAACAAATGTCAACTATTAGTGGCAGTGATTAAAGTTCTGAGGCTAATGAAAACAAGAATAATGTCTCATTGTTATCCTGGTGCATAATCCAATGAACAGCAAAGCAGGAATTCAATATATATTTGCCCAACCAATAATAAAGGAATGAACGAATGACTTCCTCTGGGTCATGTAACTGGTAAATAACAGAGTCAAGACCCAACCTCCTGTCTCCCAACAATAAATCTGGTGTTCTTTATACTCTACTGGTCCTTCAGCCTTCCCAACTTAGCAATGCAGTGAAAGCAAGGATTTATCTTACTATTGTACAAGCACTGTCTGAAAAGAATCTACATTCATGAGTATGGAATTATAAACTAAGACTCTGCTTCCAAAATGCACTGGACCCAGACAGCCAATCTAGGCTTTATCCTTATCATCATGTCTCCCTCCTTGATGCTCTAGTACAAGGAGCTGAGCATGTAAATATTTGTGTTTTCCTGAAACAACAAAGCCATTCAGCAGTTCCCTTCTAATTTAAAGATGCTGTCTGTGTCTGCCCATCCTTCTGGTTCAGAAATAGATTGGAAGATGAGTGGCTAGCATGTTCCAGTGAAGTAAGAAGAAAAAGAGTTATATAATTGAGATTGTGCTCTCACATGAGGTTAGTAAATCCCCACCCTTTTCTCCTAACCCTTCAATCACCACCTCTAACTCCTCCTCCTCCTCACTTCCTCCTGGTAGAGAACAAATACACTTGAACTAACCTAGTGCCTTTTCAATCACTTCTGATATGAAAATTACAGTGCTCCGAGCTCTTTATTCATGCTTATGCCACATCTGCATTGAACAGTAACTACTAATTAATGGTAATTTATTGATAGCTCAAGATCTAATTTCTTTGTAGCCACATGAATCACATGACAAAGATTATAGTATTCCTAATTCAATTTAAATATGATCATTATTTTGAAGATGAAAGAAACAATGAAGAATGCAGAATCAATGTGTGCTTTAGATTGCAAGGAGTTCTTTCTAAAAATAATAATAATACATTTTTATTATTTGAACTAGAATCCTAAAATGTTAAAAGTGATAGAGACCTTAGAAACCATCTGATCCAATCCTCTTTGTTTACAATTGTGAAAAGCGAAGCCAGAGAGAAATGAGAAACTTGTTCAGAGCTGTGCAATTTATTTCTTTATAGCTAGCATTGCATCTTCCCAGCCTATGCATCCCAGGATTTGTTTCTAAACAAGTCCTAACATATACACCAGGAAGCTCTATTTAATACAGTTCTCAAGCAGCAAGCATAGAGGGCTATTAGAGGTGATTAGAAGATAAGAAGACAGCCTAGGAGTTGACCCTCTGCTGCCTCTTGAAGACGCTCCAGCCTAGGAGACTGCAGGTGGAGGGAGGTTGCCAGCTCAGAGAGTGTGGGGAGAACAGGACTGCCAGTCAGATAGCAAAGATTAGAGGCACATGATAGAGCTTCTCTATTAACTTAAGTGATTGGACATGCTCAATCAGGCATCCCAGCTCTATCAGTTATAGATTATCAGTGACATCAGGCGCTTACATATGAAGCTGTCCTGGGCCCTCGATGCCTTATTGCTGGAAGATAAGAATCAGAATTCCAAATGCTTATAACCTAGCCTTCTGTGGCTGTGAGATACTGGCAGAGGAGTTTGGAAAACTGCCAAACACACACACACACACACACACACACACACACACACACAGGGAGGAGTGATGGCAATTCATATTAGCTTTTGGAAACCATCCTCTGAGTAAAGATGCACAGGACTGCTCAAAAGGCTTTCTCTTAATCTGCTTTGTTGAACCTTCTACCAAGGTTAACCAACAAGGGAACAACAGGCTCAGAGATTCTAGATGGAGCTAAATTGGTTACATTGGGGTATTGTAGAACAGTGGCCTCTAATTGTGGAGGGCACAGAGGAGCAACCGAGCCTGCCTACCACCGGGATGCAATTTCAGATAAAATATCACAGAGCTACCAACCGTGTTGCTTCTTCCCCAAATGTCCTGATATTAACATTTTACTGGCTAAAATAAAGACTAATTTCTTTCATTGGTGTTTCTCTCTTCCACAAGACAGAGAGAATAGAAGTGATAGCAGGAACATCAATTGAATATTACTGAGCTCTTACCATCCAACAAGCACTGTCAGTAAGTGTTTTGCAGGTTCTATCTCATTTAATTTTCTCTACCATGTGAAAAGTATTGTGAGTTTCTCCACTTTACAGATGAGAAAACTGAGTTGGTTAACCCCAAATTCACTGGGTGGTAGGTGGCAAAGTGAGATTAAATGCCAAGCGTGTCTCTCTTCTGAGCACTTGAGATTCAAGAAAGCTGTTTTATTTTCGTATTTTTAAAATTAATTTACTGTAAAATTGACTTTTGGGAGTAAAATTTTAGGAATATTAGCACAGATATAAATTCTTGTAATCACAACATTAAAAATATTAAAGTTTTATCACCTTCAAAACTCCTTTTGTAGTCAAGCTGTGTTTTTCATTACTGCTGCTGCTGCTGCTAAGTTGCTTCAGTTGTGTCCGACTCTGTGCGACCCCATAGATGGCAGCCCACCAGGCTCCCGCATCCCTGGGATTCTCCAGGCAAGAACACTGGAGTGGGGTGTCATTTCCTTCTCCAATGCATGAAAGTGAAAAGTGAAAGAGAAGTCGCTCAGTCGTGTCCGACCCTCAGGGACCCCATGACTGCAGCCTTCCAGGCTCCTCCGTCCATGGGATTTTCCAGGCAAGAGTACTAGAGTGCAGTGCCATTTCCTTCTCCAGTTTTTCATCACACCTCGGGTCTNAGAAGTCGCTCAGTCGTGTCCGACCCTCAGGGACCCCATGACTGCAGCCTTCCAGGCTCCTCCGTCCATGGGATTTTCCAGGCAAGAGTACTAGAGTGCAGTGCCATTTCCTTCTCCAGTTTTTCATCACACCTCGGGTCTAATCCTAACCCCTGGCAACTATTACTCTGTTCTCCACTATAGTTTTTTCTTTCAAGACTGTCATGCAAATAAAATCTATGTAACTTTAGGAGGCTGGTTTCTTTCACTTAGTGCAACACAATGCCTTTGAGATTCATCCAAATTGTTGCATTTATCAATACTTTTACTGCTGCACTGTATTCCATGGGGTGGATGTACTACAATTTGTTTATGCATTCACTCGTTAAATGCCTTGGGACTGTATATGATTTGGAATAATTATGAATAAAGCTGCCATAACCATTCATGGACCTGTTTTTGTGTGAATATAAATTTTTACTTCTCTTAAGTAAGTACTATGAGAGGGACCAATGGGTAATATGATTAATTTTATGAGAAATTGCCAAACTGTTTTCCAAAGTGGCTGATACTTTTTCATTACCTCAGGCATATAGGAGAGTTCTAGCTCTTCTGCATCCTCAACAGCATTTAATATTTTCAGTATTTTAATTTTAGTGGACTGGAAGAAACACAAGCTGGAATCAAGATTGCTGGGAGAAATATCAATAACCTCAGATATGCAGATGACACCACCCTTATGGCAGAAAGTGAAGAAGAACTAAAGAGCCTCTTGATGAAAGTAAAAGAGGAGAGTGAAAAAGTTGGCTTAAAGCTCAACATTCAGAAAACGAAGATCATGGCATCCGGTCCCATCACTCCATGGGAAATAGATGGAGAAACAGTGGAAACAGTGTCAGACTTTATTTTGGGGGGCTCCAAAATCACTGCAGATGGTGACTGCAGCCATGAAATTAAAAGACA
>SJYV01049578.1:1127195-1169741 GCA_006410875.1 Neotragus pygmaeus
GGAGGAGAAGGGGACGACCGAGGATGAGATGGCTGGATGGCATCATGGACTCAATGGACCTGAGTCTGAGTTAAATTCCGGGAGTTGGTGATGGACAGGGAGGCCTGGCATGCTGCGATTCATGGGGTCGCAAGGAGTTGGACACGACTGAGTGACTGAACTGAATGTTTGTGCACTCAGTCATATCCGACTCTCTGGGACGCCATGGACTAGCATGCCAGGCTCCTCTGTCCATGGGATTCTCCAGGCAAGAATACTGGATCAGGTTGCTATTTCCCTCTCCAGGGAATCTTCCTCAGCCAGGGATCCAACCCTAGTTTCTCGCCTCTCCTACATTGGCAGGTGGGTTCTTTACCACTAGTGCCACCTGGGAAGCCCATTCTAAAGGGCACATAATTACATATCATACTAGAGTTCTAATTTCTATTTCCTCAATGACAAATGAGGTTGGATATCTTTTTATGTGTTTGTTTACCACCTGCATAACCTCTTTGATAAAGTGTAAGTGTGTTGCCCATTGTAAGAATGTTGTTTTCTCATTTGTTTGCTGTTGAGTTATGGGAGTATTTATATAGTCTGAATACAAGTCATTGGTAATACTGTGTTTTGCAAATATGTTCTCCCAGTCCTCTTAACAGAGTCTTTGACAAAGCAAAAAGTTTTAAATTTTTGATAAAGTACAACTTATTAAATTTATTCATGTATCATACCTTTGGTATCAGAGCTAAAGAAATCTTTTTGTTGGGGATTTCCCTCAACAGCGGCTAAGACTCCATGCTCCCATGGGGCCTGGGTTCCATTCCTGGTAGGGAACTAGATTTTACATGCTGCAATGACGAGCCTGCACGCTGCAACTAAAAATCCCACATGCAGCAACAAAGACCTGACACGGCCAAATAAAAATAATACATATTCCTAAAAATATAAATACATAAATAAAATATAATCTCTTTGATAACTCCAGCTCCTAAATATTTTTTGTTTTTATGTAAATGTTTTGTTTTATATTTTATAAATTTCACTGATGATGCATTTGGACTTAATTATTNAAATAAAAATAATACATATTCCTAAAAATATAAATACATAAATAAAATATAATCTCTTTGATAACTCCAGCTCCTAAATATTTTTTGTTTTTATGTAAATGTTTTGTTTTATATTTTATAAATTTCACTGATGATGCATTTGGACTTAATTATTTTAAGAGGTTGAGGTTCATTTTTATTACCTTTGAAGGCTCAACTGTTTCAACACCATTTGTTGAAATGGCTAATCTTTTCTGCATTAAATTGCTTTTGGAATTTTGTAAAAAACTAATTGACTAGGACATGGAAGGAGTGGGTATGACTGCTAATGGGTGTGAGGTTTCTTTTTGGTGATGAAACTCTTCCAAAATCAGATTCAGATAATGGTAGCACTTCTCTGTAAACATTGCAAAAAGCTTTGAGTTAAATACTTTAAATGAGTAGATTTTCATAGTATGTAAATTATATCACAATAAACCTGTTAATTAAATAAAATCAGTTACCCAGAGTAGTGTGGGTCTACTTTAGAACACTAGTCCATCAATCTCTGTGTATCCCTCCCCCAACACCACAGTCTTGATTACTGAAGCTTTATAAGAGATCTTAAAGTCAGGTCATATGATACCCTCAACTTTATCCTTTTCAAAACTGTTTTAGCTTTTCTAGTTCTTGGCCTTTCTATATAAAATTTAGAATCAGCTTATTATAATTATTTTTTTTAACTGTTAGGATTTTCATTAGAATACATTAAACCTGTGGATGACTTTGGAGAAAACTGACATCTTTATTATGCTGGATCCTCCAAAACATGAACATGATATATCTCCATTTATTAAGATCTTTCATCCACATTTTGGGGATAGGTTTCAGCATAAGGATCGTACACATGCTTTCTTATGTTTACCCACATGTGCTTCATTTTTGAGTACTATTGTAAATGGTATGACCATAAATTTTTGATTCCCAATTGTGCATGGCTAGTGTACAGAAATATAATTGATTTTGTGCGTTTACCTCACATTCTATGATCTCATTAAATTCACTTATTAGTTCTAAGATGTATTTTTATAAATTCCTTGGGATTTTCTATCTAGGTAATCATGTTGTATGAAAATAAGGACAATTTTATTTCTTTCACTTCCTTCTCTTCTGATCCCTAAGACTTTGTTTTGTGTATTATTCTTCTCTTTCAGGTAAACTCTCTGAACTCAATTAAAGATAAGAATAAGGATGAGAGAAAAATGAGAGTGTTGGATACAGTTTAAATTGCACTAAGATTTATACCTTCCAGAGATATCTGAGACATCTTTAATGCCATCAATGTCTGGCTCATATCAGTTCACTAAATATTTATCTAGTTCCTACTGTATAGAGATATTTGAGGTAGATAGAACTAGAGCATAAAAGCAAAGTCCTTCATGGAAGTTTTCAGTAAAGTATGGGAGACTTATAGCAATACACATCATTTCATTGCAATGTAATAAATATTAATAAAAAAGTAGACAGATGAATGAATGAAAAGCATATTTACATGTTTACTGACTTAGAAGTTGTGGTTGGGATGACCAGATTACCCTGGTTCAAGCCACTGCCATTTCACACTTGAACAAAGCAACAGCCTCCTAATTTAGTTACACATCTCTAATCTTGCCTTCCTGACTATCTATTTTTTTAAAAGTCAGTTTCATTGACATATAAGCACACATAGTATAATTCATCTATTTAAAGCACACAATTCAATTTATTGTATTCACACAGTGGTGCTCCATCACCACAGTCAATTTGAGAATATTTTCATTATGCCAAAAAGAAAATGCATTTCCCTTAACCATAATCTCCCAAACTCCTAATCCCTCAGTTGTAGATGACCACTAATCTCCCCTCTGTCTCTGTAGATTGGCCTATTCTGAGCATTCCATTTGCATATAATCCAATAATATGTGGTCCTTTGTGACTGGTTTCTTTCGCAGAAAGTTTTCTATTGTCCAATATTTCATTGTATGCATATGTCACATTTTATGTATCCATTCATCAGATGATGGATACTTGGATTGCTTCTACTTTTTGAGTATTAGGATAAATACTGCATGTAGGATTTCAATACCTTTAGGCCATGGACTTTTTGTACCTTGTTTTAGGTCCCTGGATGTGTTCCAGGGTCTCCTAGTTTACAGTCTATGGGAACTTGAATAACATTTGTATCCTACTATTGTATGAAAATTATATAAATCTTAATTATGTTGAATTGGTTCACAGGGTATTTCAGGTCTCCTATATCCTACCTCCCTGTATATTCATTCCATCTTTGAGAGTTTGATATTGAAACTCCAATCAAAAATCTTAATTTATTTGCAAAAAATTATATAGTGGAACTGTATGTAACCTTCTTCTGTATTTTCCAGGTCTTCTTCAGTTCAGTTGCTCAGTCATGTCCAACTCTTTGCGACCCCATGAATTGCAGCACTCCAGGCCTCCCTGTTCATCACCATCTCTCAGAGTTCACTCAGACTCACATCCATCGAGTCCGTGATGCCATCCAGCCATCTCATCCTCGGTCATCCCCTTCTCCTCCTGCCNGTATCTCCCTACCGCCACCGTTCCTGACCTTCAATGTGGGATAGCTCCTCTAGGCCCTCCTGTGCCTATGCAGCCAGCATGTGTTATCATATTTTTATAATTTAACAAAATAAAAATTAAAAAGTATAAACAAGATAAATACTGTATAAACATTTATATGGACATGTGTTTTAATTTCTCATGGGTACATATTCAGAAGTGGGATTGCTGTAACATATGATAATTCTAGATTTAATATTTGAGGAAAAGCCAGACTCTTCCAAAATTATAGAACCATTTTACATTCTCACAGCAGTATATGAGGGTTGCAATGTCTCCACATCTTAGCCAACACTTGCTATTACTTACCTTTTTAAAATTATTGATTTGGCCAAAAAGTTCATTCTAGGTTTGTATACGCTCTTAAGAGAAGACTCAAATGAACTTTTTGGCCAACCCCAATATAATCATTCTAATTGTTGTGAAGCAGTATCTCACTGTGGCTTGTTCTTGCCTTTCCTAGATGGTTAATGATGATAAGCATCATTTAAAATTCTTATTGAACATTTGTACATCTTCTGTGGGGAAATATCTATTCAAGTCTATTGTATATTTTATTTTATTTTCCTGAATCCCCCGCCCACCTCCCACCCCACATTGTCTCTCTGGATCATCCCCATGAAACAGCTCCAAGCATCCTGCATCCTGCATTGAACGTAGACTGGCGCCTCATTTCTTACGTGATAGTATACACGCTTCAATGCCATTCTCTCAAATCATCCCACCCTCTCCCTCTCCCTCAGAGGCCAAAAGTCCATTCTATACGTCTGTATATATATAATATATATAATACGTCTGTATTGTATATTTTAAAATTAGGTTGTTCATCTTTATATTATAGAGTTTTAAGACTTTTTAAATATATATTCTACATACAAGTCCCTCATTAGATGTATAATATGCAAATGTTTTCTCCCATTCTGTGGTTTGTCCTTTTACTTCTTTGATGATGTCCTTTGATAAACAAAAGGTTTTAATTTTGAAAAAGGCCAATTGTTCCAGTTTGTCTTTTGCTACACATGTTTTAGCCACTACAAGAAGAAACCACTGCCAAGTCCAAGATCAGAATGTACCTGTATGCTTTCTTCTAAGGTTTTGTTTGTGCCCTCCAAGAGTCTGTTTCCCAAGTCCTGTGCAAGTTCTGTAATCAAACCTCACTGGCCTCCAAAGTCAAGTTCCCTGAGGGTTCTCAGTCCCTTTTCCAGATCCTCAGGTTGGGAATCTGTTGTGGGCCCTCGAACTTTCTTAACAGTGTGAGAATTTCTTTGGTATAACTGTTCTGCAGATTATGGGTTGTCTGCTTGGCAGCTCTATGGTGGGGTTAAAGATGACCTCCTCCAAAAGGGCTCATGTCACATGTCTACTGCACCCAGAGCCCCTGCCCCTGTGGCAGGCCACTGCTGACCCATACCTCCACAGGAGACTCAAGCAGAGAGCTAGGTCAGTTTCTGTGGGGTCTCTGGGTCTTGGTGTACACAAGATTTTGTTTGAGCCCTTCAAGCATCTCTGGCAGGTATGGGGTTTGATACTAAACATGATTTTGCCCCTCCCACCATCTTGCTGGGGCTTCTCCTTTGCCCTTGGGAGTGGGTTACCCTTTTTCAGTTGGATCAAACATTCTCCTGTCGATGGTTGTTCAGCAGCAGTTTGTAATTTTGGAGTTCTCGCAGGAGAGGATGAATGCACATCCTTCTACTCCACCATCTTGTATCAATCAGGATGAATGATGATGCTGTTAAAGTGATGTACTCAATACACCAGTAAATTTGGAAAACTCAGCAGTGGCCACAAGACAGGAAAAGGGCAGTGTTTATTTCAATCTCAAAAAAAAGACAACACCAAAGAATGTTCAAACTACCACACAATTGCACTCATCTCACATGCCAGCAAAGTAATGCTCAAAATTCCTCAAGCCAGGCCTCAAGAGTACATGAACTGTGAATTTCCAGATGTCCAAGCTGGATTTAGAAAAGGGAGAGGAACTGGGGTTCAAATTGCCAACATCCATCAGATCATCAAAAAAGCAAGAGAATTCCAGAAAAATATCTACTTCTGTTTCATTGATAATGCCAAAGCCTTTGGCTATGTGGATCACAACAAACTGTGGAAAATTCTGAAAGAGATTGAAATATCAGACCACTTGACTTGCCTCCTGAGAAATCCGTATGCAGGTCAAGAAGCAGTAGTTAGAACTGGACATAGAACAATGGACTTGCTTTAAATTGGGAAAAGAGTACATCAAGGCTCTATATTGTCATCTGCTTATTTAACTTATTTGCAGAGTATATCATTTGAAATGCCAGACTACATGAAGCACAAGCTGGAATCAAGATGGCCAAAAGAAATATCAATTACCTCACATGCAGATGACACCACCCTTATGGCAGAAAGTGAAGAGGAACTAAAGAGCCTCTTGATGAAATTGAAAGAGGAGAGTGAAAAAGCTGGCTTAAAGCTGGCTCAATATTCAAAAAATGAAGATCATGGCATCTGGTCCTATCACTTCATGGGAAATAGATGGGGAAATAATGGAAACTATGACAGACTTTCTTTTGGGGGGCTCCAAAATCACTGCAAATGGTGACTGCAGCCATAAAATTAAAAGACACTTGCTCCTTGGAAGAAAAAATATGACCAACCTAGACAGCACATTGAAAAGAAGAGACATTACTTTGCTGACAAATGTCCATCTAGTCAAAGATATTGTTTTTCCAGTAGTCTTATGTGAATGTGAAAGTTGGACTATAAAGTAAGCTGAGCACTGAAGAACTGATGCTTTTGAACTGTGGTGTTGGAGAAGACTCTGGAGAGTCCCTTGGACTGCAAGGAGATCCAGCCAGTCCATTCTGAAGGAAATCAGTCCTGAATATTCATTGCAATGACTGATGCTGAAGCTGAAACTCTAATACTTTGGCCACCTGATGTGAAGAACTGACTCCTTGGAAAAGGCCCTGATGCTGGGAAAGATTGCAGGCAGGAGGAGATGGAGACAACAGAGGATGAGATGGTTGGATGGCATCACTGACTCGATGGACATGAGCAAGCTCCAAGAGTTGGTAATGGGCAGGGAAGCCTGGAGTGCTGCAGTCCATGGGGTCACAAAGAGTTGGACACGACTGAGTGACTGAACTGAGCTGAACTGAACTTCTAAGAGGTTTACTGTTTTAACTCATATTTAGGTTTTAATCCATTTTGAAATAATTTTTATATTGTATGAAATAGGGAACAAACTTTATCCCTTTTTAAATGGATAGACGGTTGTCTCAATATCATTTGTTTAAAACACTGTTCATTTCCCCATTTAAGTGTCTTATCACTCTTGTTGAAGACTGTAAATGTGAGGATTGTTTCTGGACCCTCAGTTCCATTCCTTTGGTCTCTGTCGACAACAATTTATTATTCACTCTATAGAGTCCTCTTAAGAATGTAAAAAAATTAGCTTACGCCATTCCCATACTTCATGGTCTGAGGACTTAGCATTGCACCTAGAATGAAATCCAGGTCCCATGAGTTCCAAGATAATTTTGTTCCTGTCAATCTCTCTTTCTGCTTTTAAATTCTTTCTGCCTTTCTTCCTTCGTTTTCTGAGATCTAGCCACAGAAAGCTTCCACCCATTGTGTTTCTTCCCTCAACTCTATTCATGACCATCCCTTCCCCACATTCAGGCTACAGCTCAAACTCTACCTCAAAGAGGCATCCATGTTATCCTGTCTCTTCACAGAAATGATCACTATTAGGACTTATTTCACTTACTCACTTGTTGGATGGCTTGTATGTTGCCTGCCTCTCTAACAGAATGCAACTAACATAAAAGCAAGGACTTTTTCAAGTTTTATATCAGAGTCTTTGACATAGTCAGTATTCAGTAAATATGTATTAAATTATACAAATACACACATAAATGAGTGAATGAATGAATGAGTCAAAGAAGTCATCCTGGAACAGGTGGCACTAGAGAAGACTCTAAAGGAAATTTAAGTAGGACTCAGTGTAACCTCTATATTAATTATACCCTGAATGGGACCATTTACAAATCCTACAAGGAACAGACCTATACTTGATGAAATAACATCAATAGCCAACTGAATGTGTACTTCACCTAGGAATGAGTTTGGAAACATATATTACTAAATTGGAGATTTGTAGCTATGGGCACTCTCTTTAATTATGGAAACAGAAAGAATAATTTCTCCTCTGCTTGTTTTTCAGACTCTATTCTGAGCCTACCATGTCTCTGGTTGTAGTTTTTCAGCTGCATATTTGTGAATCAAGTCAAACCGTTTCTGGGCTGAATTGTGATGCCAACTTCAAGGCATTCCTTGCTACCAAGACCAGCTGTCACATGAAAAAAATGCAGCCCACTTCCAATTGGCACACAAAAGCACATAACAGCTAGACTGCGTAATAATCCCACATTGGCAGCTGGACTTTGGTAGAGTTTTGCAGTACTTTTTCTTTTTTTTAATCTCACTTGCTCCACTCTTATCAGGAAGCGACGTGGCATTTGCCCTGCTGCCTGAGTTCCTCTTAGAAATTATATCATATGTATTTATGCTACTTGTTAACATTCACCCTTAATGGGAACACAGAAGCAGCAATAATGTAGAATGGAATGGACTTTGAAGTTATATGGACTTGGATACAAATTACAGCCTTGCTTCTTACCAGATGACTGAACTTGAGCAAAGGAATTAACCTCTCTCTTTAGATTCCTTATTTATGAAATAGAGAATATTATTCATATCTAGTTGAGTTGAGCAAGAAATTATTCATACATTCATTCAAATAATTCTTATAGAATGGCTGTTATAAAAATAATAGTTGTCCTGTTCTGAGCAGAAACCATGGGCCAAGCAGGGTTCTTTTATCTTCAAGACATCCTAAGACCCAGGCACTATTATCATGTCCATTTTGCAGATGAGAAAACAGAGTCCCAGAGACATAAAGTTAAGTCTTTATGACTAAAGTAATATGTGGCAGAGACTGAATTTAAATCTGAACACACTTTTTGCTCTTAAGGACTGTTCTCCATAATAGCTAGGATTTGTGTGCATTTTGTATATTGTTAAATCCCTTGTGCTAGGAATTATCCTTCAGTGCCTAATTGTCAGGTTCCTCTAGCACAAAGATGTTCTATAAATCTATGCTGAAGTAATTCACAGGTCTTCTCTATTGCCATACACCAGCCTCTATGCCAGACCCTGATGCCTTGACACATGAGGAAGGCTTAGTCTCTGCTCTTATGTAATTTATAGTTTAAAGAGGATTAAATGAGATCATGTTTATAAAACACATAGCACATTATCTAATGCATAATCGATACTAAAAAATATATAGTTATAATTTTATAAGACATTATTTCTTTTAAAACCCAACTCAAATTCAAATACCAGTATTATCAATGCACAAAGAGAGAATAATCATTTTATGCTCTATTTATATTAGAACATTCACCTTTAGGGGCTGTTATGAGCAAACTCTGCGAAATAGGTAAACACAGGGAAGCTTGGAGTTCTGCAGTCCATGTAGTCACAAAGAATCAGACACGACTTAGCAACTGAACAGACAGATAATTTATTCTTACTCCTTCTTAAAGGCATTTGCTGAACACATCACTCTAGGTTAAAAAAAAAAAAAAACAGTTCTGCAGATAACCAACAAGGACCTATTGAACAGCACAGGGAATTCTATTCAATGTTATGTGCCAACCTAGATGGGAGGAGGGTTTGGGGGAGAATGGATAAATGTATATGTATGGCCGAGCCCCTTCTGTTATTCACCCAAAAGTACCACAACATTGTTAATCATCTTTATACCCCAATACAATATAAAAAGTTTAAAATTTGAATAACAGGAAAAAAAATACAGTAAGTTTAAAAAAAAATACCGTTTCTATAAAATCCACAGAATCCATCAGAGAACTTGCCTCATTCACCTGGCTACTTGCTTCCATCATTCCTTTAGCTCCAACCAGAGAACGAGAAGGAAAGGTACAACTCACATCCAACAACCTGGCCCTCACATGGAGCACCTTTCAGGAAACCCCAAAGCATATCTGACCTGCCTGCAGGCATTTCTTCTCACACTGGGAGGTGAGATGGCAACAAGGGAAGGGTAGAAATGAACAGAAGTGAACACCAAAGCAGGAAAGGGAGGCAGGGATGAACTGGGAGACTGGGATTGACATATATACACTATTGACACTGTGTGTAACATAGATAACTAATGAATGTATAGCTAATGAATGTGAGCTAATATGTAGCTCAGGGAACCCTACTCAGTGCTCTGTGGTGACATAAATGGGAAGGAAATCCAGAAAAGAGGGGATATACAAGTGATTCACTCTGCTGTACAGTAGAAACACAACATTGTAGAGCAACTGTAATAAAAATCAGTGTAAAAAATGGGGAGTCATTGAGTACAAGCAGCCTACACTGGGAAGAGGGTAGGTAGGGCTCAAAATTCGAATGGGCAGAATTTGGTTTTGGCATTTTTCCATCCCCTTTTCCATGCTGTCAAGCATTCAAGGGCTGACCTGGAAAAGTAAGTTTGGATGTACCACGTGGGGCTCCGGAGAACAAAAGCAGGAGCTTCCACAGATGAGCAAAACTTTCTAATAACCAGAAATAAACCCAAGTATGGCAGTGAGCTTCCCAGTTTATGCTAGTGGTAAAGAACCTGACTGTCAATGCCAATGCAGGAGACATAAGAAATGTGCGTTTGATCACTGGCTGTGTAAGCAAGATCCCCTGGAGACCTGGAGAATCCCATGGACAGAGGAGCTTGGTGGGCTACAGTCCATAGCATCACAGAGTCAGACATGACTCAAGTGACTTAGCAGGTGGTTCAATTCAGTTCATTCGCTCAGTCTTGTCTGACTCTGCGACCGCATGGACTGCAGCACACCAGGCCTCCCTGTCCATCACCAACTCACAGAGTTAACTCAAACTCATGTCCATTGAGTCAGTGATGCCATCCAACCATCTCACCCTCTGTCGTCCCTTTCTCCTCCTGCCTTCAATCTTTCCCAGCATCAGGGTCTTTTCCAGTGAGTCAGTTCTTCACATCAGATGGCCAAAGTATTGGAGTTTCAGCTTCAGCATCAGTCATTCCAATGAATATTCAGGACTGATTTCCTTTCGGATGGACTGGTTGGATCTCCTTGCAGTCCAAGGGACTCTCAAGAGTCTTCTCCAACACCACAGTTCAAAAGCATCAATTCTTCACTGCTCAGTTTTCTTTATGTGGTAGTGAGCAACATTTCTTAGAGATTATAGTCCCCTGTGGCAACCTGGACTCAGGATGCATCTAGAAGTGAGACTCTTATTATCTTCTATTTCTTGAATACTTTTTCTCAAGAAGCTAAAGTTTTCATGCCTTTCTTCATCTTCTTATAAGAATTGGTAGTTCAGCAGGGTATCTCTTTCTTTTACATCCCACATCAAACATTCCCATCTGTATACCTTTCTCTTAGGCTCTTATTACACAACTTTCAAAATAATGCAAGCCGTGCTTAACAGCCATGCATGTTTTCTCTTTTTAGAGAATATTTGCATTTTAACAAGGTTTCCTAGCTCTGGAGAAGCACAAAACACTTTTCTTGACCGGAGATGGAAGCAGAATATCAAGAAAAGTGTTTGGAGAGCCAGAGGGGTGCTAAGCTACTTAATTTTGCTGTAGGCCAGTACTGCACAGAGGTAGGGAATGAACATGCTCCTAGCTATTGACTAGAAAAAGGGAAAGATAATGAAAAAAATCTGAAGCTTATTTTTGCAGTTCATCAAACTCTTTTTCTGCCTAGACAGTTTTAGTGGGCTTTTACATTTTGCTTTGTGTTTTCTGATACTGATCCCCAAAACCAGATTTCACGTCAAATTAAGTAATAAAATCTTGTTGCTGTTGTTCAGTCATTAAGTCATGTCCAGCTCTTTGAGACCCCATGGACCGCAGCATGCCACCAGGGTCCTCTGTCTTCCAATAAAGTGTTACTACATTTAAATGTCTGACAAATTTTAAAATTATCCTTTGAGACAATTACTGTTATTATTACTATTATCAGCTCCTCTTAAAGATAACTGAAGTTCAGAGAGGCTAAGTAAGTTATCCTAAGTTCCTTGATCAGTAAGAGAAAGAATTAAAACCAAGGAGTCTGCACAGAATTAGACAACAAACTTATGGTGAACAGGGGTAAGAACGGAAGACAGAGATAGGGAGTTTGGGATTGACATGTACACATTGTTGTATTTAAGATAGATAACCAACAAGAAGCTATTCTATAGCAAATGGAACTCTACTCAGTGTTATGTGGCAGCCTAGATGGGGTAGTCTGGGGGAGAATGGATATATATGTGGCTGAGTTCCTTTGCTGTCACCTGAAACTATTACAACATTGCTAATTGGCTATAATCCAATATTAAATAAAAATTAGGAAAAAAACCCAACAAGTAATCTGTGCCTAAAGCTTCACTTTAGGGTGTCATTCAGTTCCCAAATCAGTTGATCTTGTGATAAGGAGATGATCCAAGAGGATCTGACCTAATCAATAAGCCCTTTAAAAGCAAAGAGCTTTATTCTCTAGCTGGCCACAGAAGAGGAAACTCATGCATTCTGGCTCGTCTGGAAGAAAGAGAACATACCACCTATAAGGCCATGTGGAAGACCTGTGGGCAGCCTCTAGGAGCAAAGAGTGGTCCCTGGTAGACAGCCAGCAAGAAAGCAGTGACCTCAGCCCTACAATCACAACTGAATTCTGCCAGCAACTTGAGTGAGCTTGAAAGAAAAGTTCCCACTGAAGATGAGGATTCATCTCAGCTCATCACCTCCCCCTTCCAGCCTGGTGTCCTGGAGCAGAGAATCCAGGTAAACCAACCTCAGATTTCTGACCTGCAGACCTGGAAGGTAGCACATGTGGTAACTTGTGCAGCAATAGAAAATGAATCCAATATTCACTATTGAGATAAAACACATCCTGAAGATTTCAGTAGAAGAAAATAGATATCACCCAATGTTTCACTACTAAGAGGAAACGATGATCATGATTTCGGCAAGTTTGTTTCTAGTATTTACAAATACATGTTCAAAACTGGTAAACTGTTAATACATTTTGTTATTATCTATTTTGTTCATTGCAGCTTCCCAGGTGACTCAGTGGTAAAGTCTCTGCCTACCAGTGCAGGAGACCCAAGAGATGTGGGTTTGATCCCTGGGTCAGGAAGATCACCTGGAGGAGGGCACAGCAACCTACTCCAGTACCCTTGCCTGGAGAATCCCCACAGATAGAGGAGTCTGGTGGGTTACAGTCTATAGTGTCACAAGGAGTCAGACAAGACTGAAGTGACTTACCATACATGCACATACATATATAAAAAACGTATTTAACTATGCCTCTTTGGAGGCATTTCAGGGTTCAGGGTTAGTCACTCAGTCATGTCTGACTCTTTGTGACCCCAGGGACTGGCCCACTAGCCTCCTCTGTCCATGGACTTCTCCAGGCAAGAACATTGGAGTGGGTTGCCATTTCCTTCTCCATTGGAGGCATTTAGACTGTTTCATATTAGCTTTACAATAAACCTCATTTCGATCATTATTCTTTACATAAATGTTTGAGTTAATTGCTCTGGTTTGTAGGATAGATCCCTAGAAGTGCTGTTGATAAGCAAAAAGCTTTTGAATTCTTTTATTGTTTTGATATAGACTGTCAATTTGCCTACAGAAGTGTTGCAGAAATACCGTTCCTACCAGCAGTGTGGGAAACTGCTCACCTCACTATGCTTTCACCCCATTAGGTATTATTGCTTTCAATCTTCATAAATCTAATAGTCAAAATGTGACATCTCTTTGTCTTTTCAGTTATGCATACCTTTGTTAGCCATTTGTACTTTTAATGAATTATTTGTTAATGTTCTCTACCTGTTAGTATTTTTTAGCAAATTGGTAAGATTTCTTTATGTGGTTAGGATGTTAGCCAAATATTTCTTGCAAATATTTTCCTCAGATTGTTATTTTGATTTAGATTATTTATCACCTACAGTAGCTTCTGTTCATCTGTATACAAATGATCATCTCTAATTTCCATGAATTTTTCCATTGCTGTTAGAGAAAATTAGTAGCTCATCACAATGTTAAATAGTGCCATGCATTTTCTTCTACATTTCAAATATTTTCCTTTTTGTTTTTCAGTAACTGTAGCCCATCCAGTGTGAGGTAAGGCTTCTCATCTGGTGATGAAGTACCAGTCTAGTGACAGGATGCAGGAGGAGTGTCATGAGGGCGTGAACTACACCCGGCTTGGGTCTCCTCCATGGGGCCAGCACAGTCATATACAGACTTAATGCACAGCAAGCTGAAGTGTCTCCTGTGCTGAAGTTGATTGGACAGGTTCACAAGGAATCTTTGAAACACCAGTGAGTCATGGACAGATGACCCCAGTATCCTAATACTGATAAATATACTTGGGTCTAATCTTGTGTCCACAGTAAGCTCAGTGGATAGCAATGGAAGGAAACAGCTTTCATAAAAGCCTTTGTTTCAGCAGTCCCGAATCAGTGGCAGATGCTTCTGGTTCCAGATCTCTTCCTTCCTGCCAAATTTGTCAAATGAAGCTGCAGACATGAGGGTCTGTTGCCATTTCAGGATCAAAAGGCACACGTCCACCTCCTGTCACATGTCTGATCCTAAACAGGCACCAGGTGATTGGATGTGACAGACATCACATCCGAAGCAGAAATCATTTCCAATCACCTGAGAACTATCTCCTCCCCTTTGCCTCATGTTCAAGCCAGATAGCATCTAGAGCTTAACTCGGGCAGAATCTCTGCTATAATGTGTTTTTTCAGGTCATGCAGTTTCTAACCAAATGTATGTAGATTGCTAATGATAAAGCACAAGGAAATAACTTTAAAATGGGAAAGCTACTGAAAACTTCTTAGCCAGTGGCCCCTTGGTAATTCTTTTATAATATATTGGCCATGTTCCTGAACGTCATTGCTCTCAGATCATATTGGCTGAAGCTAGTTGGTCTTATTGTGGCAGAGAGGCTGTATATATAATACACACAGTTTCAGGTTAAATACATTATCTCTTCATGGTATAAAATAATTGAAGTGCACTGTGTCCATTGATGGGGTAATTCATACTTCTATTTTCAATCATCTCACAAATGTTCATGTTGCTTCCTCTGTGGAAGTACCACCTGAAGACACTATTTTGCTATGACCTCAAACTCCAGTGGTGTTAGACATCTATTTTATTATGTTCATGAATTCTGTGGGGTAGGAATTCAGGCATGGCACGGAGAAGCCTGTCTCTGCTTTGTGATGCCCGGGAATTCAGCTGAGAAGACTGGGATAGCTGAGGGTGATTCAAAGAGTGGGTCCTGAAGTCGTCTGGAGGCTTCTTCACTTGTATGCCTTATAGCCAGGTTGGAGTGTCATCAGGAGCTATAGCTCACTGGTCGTCTCACTACACATAATGAGAGATCGGGAATGTTCATGTGACCTCTCAGTGTGACATCTCCAGTGAGGCAGCCCGAAGGAAACTCCACTTACAAGGTTGCTCAGAGCTCCAGCAGTCAGTGTTCCAGTGAACAAGAGAGATGCTGCACGGCCATTTATTACCTAGCTTCAAAAGTCACATAGCATTACTTCTACCACATTCTACAGGTCAAAACTCAAGCAGATTCAATGAGTGAGAAGTTTGTAGACCTGTTTAAAAGCTGCTACAGAAACATCCCTTGAGCTAAGGATTCAGAGCAAGTATGTAGTTACCCTGGTCAGTGGTTTCAGAAAGCACCCAGTACAGGATTGCAGAAGCAAGACAGGAAATGAAAAAAGTCTCTTCACAGTAACTTAGCCAGCAGGTTAGGGCTGTGGACAACTAAGGCTCAGTCTCAATGGTAACTATGTGATGCCAAGTCCAGTATGCCTCATCATTTCCCAACTGGGAGAAAAGTTTGCTGAACTATTTATCTACCAACTCCTTAGAGTCCTTGGTTGAGTGTTACATGTCAGAGAGGTGGTGGTAGCTCCCAGACACTTTCAGACGGTTCCCACTGGCAGAGAAAGTCCTCAAGAAGAGACATGGGCTTGAAGGTGGAAGACGTAGGGTTGGCATATGTCCAGTATGTTGAGAGCTGACTAGATATATTGGGACATGAACAGGGTCTGCCAGGGACTAGCATCAAACCTCAATTCTAGTGCTACTCATCTAGACATGGAATTCAGACAGATTGATGTAGCTCCTGTCCTAAACTGTGACTTCTGAGGGCAGGAGCTATGTCTTTTTTATCTCTGTACCATTAGCACCAAGACTGAAACCTTGCACACAGGAGACCTCTATCCCCAAATTATGAATGACAAAATAAAATAAAGAATGTATTGACATCCTTAGGTCAACCGCTCTCCCAAGAAATTCCCAAGAATTTGTTACTATCTAATTATTTTCTACCTTCAGTTCAGTTCAGTTCAGTTCAGTCACTCAGTAGTGTCCAACTCTTTGTGACCCCATGAATCGCAGCACGCCAGGCCTCCCTGTCCATCACCAACTCCCGGAGTTCACTCAGACTCATGTCCATCGAGTTAGTGATGCCATCCAGCCATCTCATCCTCGGTCGTCCCCTTCTCCTCCTGCCCCCAATCCCTCCCAGCATCAGAGTCTTTTCCAATGAGTCAACTCTTCGCATGAGGTGGCCAAAGTACTGGAGTTTCAGCTTCAGCATCATTCCCTCCAAAGAAATCCCAGGGCTGATCTCCTNGCTTTTTCAATCATCCAACAGATGTTGGCAATTTGATCTCTGGTTCCTCTGCCTTTTCTAAAACCAGCTCAAACATCTGAAAGTTCATCGGTCACATACTGTTGAAGCCTGGCTTGTAGAATTTTGAGTATTACTTTACTAGCATATAAGCTGAGTGCAAGTGTGTGGTAGTTTGAGCATACTTTGGCATTGTCTTTCTTTGGGACTGGAATGAAAACTGACCTTTTCCAGTCTTGTGGCCACAGCTGAATAAGTATAAGTCAATGCTAGTCCTGGATTGGGGCTCACCTGATCTGTGATCTGGGAAAAGTATCTTTCCTTTATTGAACCGTGGGATTATATCACATTCTCATAAAGCTATAATAATCAAGATAACACAGTATTTGATATAAAGACAGACATAGAGGCCAATGCAATAGATATTCCAGAAATAGGCTCATACTTACATGGTCAATCAATTTGCAACAAAATTACTAAGGAAGTCAGTGGGGAAGATATAATTTTTTCAACATATGGTTTTGGAACTACTGAATATGTAAGATAATGAAATTTAACCCTTACATCATGTGGCATGCAAGAAATTAACTTGAAATGGATGATACATTTAAATGTAAAAATTAAAACTATAACATTTCTGAAAGAAAGCATAGAAGAAAATGCAAGCAGCCTTGGGTTAGGCAGTTTTTTAAATAGGTAACAAAAAACACAAGAGATCGACACAAAAATGGTGACAAACTGGACATTATCAAAATTTAAAATTTTCCTGCTTAAAAGATATTGTAAAGAAATTGAAGAGACATGCCATAGACTGGGGAAAAAAATAATTTCAAAACAAACGTCTCACAAAAGACCTATTTCCAGAATATATAAAAATACTTTGGCAACTCTGTAAAAAAGCAAAACAAGACAGCTTTTTGAAAATAGGGAAAACTTTCTAATAGACGTCTTACCAAAGAATATATATAGATGGCAAAAAAAGATTATGAAATATGCTTAACATCATTAGTCCCTAGGGAAATGCAAATTAAAGTCACACGATACTACTACATACCCTCTCAGAAGGGCTACAGTTGAAAAGACAGCTCATACCAGTGTTAATGAGGATGTAGAACAGTTGGAATACTCTTATCTTTCTAACCAAAATGCATAAATGGTATAGCCACTGGAACATGGTTTGGCCATTTTTTAATAAATGTAAATATACTTATCATATAACCCAGTAATCTGAGTCCAAATTAACCCGTGAGAAATGAAAAAGATATACTTACACAAGATTTTTATGTTTATATTTATCTTTTTATTTAAACATAAATATATTTATTGCTTTATGTAAACATAAATATAAATATTGAAACATAATCATAAATATGCTTCTAGCATCCAGTTAGTCCTTAGTTGTGTCCCACTCTTTGTGACTCCGTGGACTGTAGCCTGCCAGGCTCCTCCTTCCATGGCATTTTCCAGGCAAGAATACTGGAGTGGGTTGCCGTTTCCTTCTCTAGGGGATCTTCTAGACCCAGGGATTGAACCTGGATCTCCCTCATTGCAGGCAGACTCTTTAACACCTGAGCTACCAGCGAAGCCCTAAATATGTTTATATTTATCTAATCCTAACAGTTAGAACTGGACATGGAACAATGACCTGGTTCCCAGTTGGGAAAGGAGTACATCAAGGCTGTATATTGTCACTCTGATTATTTAACATATATGCAGAATAAATCAGGTGAAATGCCAGGCTGGATGAAGCACACCTGGAATAAACATTGGAGGGANAACTGGACATGGAACAATGACCTGGTTCCCAGTTGGGAAAGGAGTACATCAAGGCTGTATATTGTCACTCTGATTATTTAACATATATGCAGAATAAATCAGGTGAAATGCCAGGCTGGATGAAGCACACCTGGAATAAACATTGGAGGGAAAAATATCAATAACCTCAGATATGCAGATGACACCACCCTTATGGCAGAAAGTGAAGAGGAACTAAAGAGCATCTTGATGAAAGTGAATGAGGAGAGTGAAAAATCTGACTTAAAACTCAACATTCAAAAAATGAAGATTGTGGCATTCAGTCCCATCATTTCATGGCAAATAGATGGGGAAACAATGGAAAGAGTGAGAGACTTTATTTTCTTGGGCTCAAAATCACTGTGGATGGTGACTGCAGCCATGAAATTAAAAGATGCTTGCTCCTTGAAAGAAAAGCTAAGACAAACGTAGACAGCATATTAAAAAGCAGAAATGTTACTTAGCCAACAAAGGTCCATCATGTATTTATGTGAGAGTTGGACTGTAAATAAAAAAAGCTGAGTGCTAAAGATTGATGCTTTTGAACCGTGGTGTTGGAGAAGCCTCTTTAGAGTCCCTTGGACTGCAAGGAGATCCAATCAGTCCATCCTAAAGGAAATCAGTCGTGAATATTCATTGGAAGGACTGATGTTGAAGCTGAAACTCCAATACTTTGGCCACCTGATGTGGAGGACTGACTCATTGGAAAAGACTCTGATTATGAAAAAGATTGAAGGCAAGAGGAGAAGGGGATGACAGAGGGTGAGATGGTTGGATGGCATCACTGACTTTATGGACATGAGTTTGAGTAAACTTCAGGAGTTGGTGATGGACAGGGAAGCCTGGTGTGCTGCAGTCCATGGGGTCCAAATGGTCAGACGCAAGTGAGTGACTGAATTGAACACAAAATTTTTACATTTATATTTATCATCTTTATGGCCAGAATTTGGAAGCAATCTGGATGTCCCTCAAGTTGTGAAGGGATAAACAAGTTGATGTATATACATATGCTACCAGTCAGCAATAAAAAGGAATGGACAACTAATCCACATCACAACATGAGCAAAACTCAAACAGGTTTTGCTAAGTGAAAGAGACTGTATATAAATCAAACCAGAATGGTAAAGCAATCATCAATCAATTAAAAATAAATATAATTATAAAAAAGATAATATACTGTATCTTTTCATCTACATGGGATCCCAGAAAAGGCAAAATGAAAGGGATAGGAAACTAAAATGATAAAAATCTGTGGTTGCCAAGGGCAAGAGATTAGGAGAATAAATTAACTGCAGAAGGAATTTTGAGACTGAAGGAAAAACTATATCCCATACCTTGATTGTGTTGATAGTTATGGTACTATGCAAATTTGCTGAAAGTCAAACTGTCCATTTAAAGTTGGTCAATTTCACTACTTAAATTACATCTTAATAAAGCTGATTTTTCAAGGGGGTTGGATTGCAGAGCTGCTGATGTCTTTTCATTCCATAAAGGATGATTCTTAGGGTACATGAATTTTTTATAATGAGCCTGACCTTTTGCCTGAGAGGAAGACATCATCTTTATTGCACTGGACAGAACACACACATGTTCGCTGCTCCTGAGAGGAACACAGTTCCCACCTTTCAAGATCCTCTGTTCTACAGACATCTAAGAAAAGATGATAGAGAACAAAGGCAGTCAATTCTCTTGTTCACAAGACACCAAAATGTTCGAGAGACAGAGGGGAAAATTGTCTCTCATTACCAATCACTGATGCCTCCCCTGAAATTTTCTTACAGTTTGGAGTCAAAACATCTGAGTTCAAAACAGGCTAAGCTACTGACTAGCTGGACAAAGAATTTTACTTAATCTAGGCCTCAGTTTCCTTATCTATTATATTAGATGAAGATCATAATCATTATCTTAAAGAAATTGGGTGAGTCAAGTAAGATTGCTTATTTTAAGTGCTTTTTAAACTCTAAGAACCAGACAAATGATTCTACCAGGTACTTTTAATCCTGTTTCATTCTCCTGTCAGGTTTGTGGCCAGCTCCTTCTATTTCTTCATAGTCCTTCAGTGCACTTAACACAAAACTGAACAGGCAATAGGGATTCAATTAATCCTTCAGGGTTGCCTAATCTTTTGAACACCTAAGTACAACTGAACTCTTTTTCTAATTTTCCCTTAAAAATTCATAGCTACTTTTTCCCTTTTGTCTTCTAGCTACCCATTCCCAGTCACTGTTTAATGAAATCTTTGAAATGGAAAAAAAAATCTAGCTTCTTTTCCTAAAGAAGGCATTTTGAATTCCATTCCAGCATCAAATGGGTGGTTCCTTCTATCTGTGACAAGCCCTTAGCAAATACAAAACTAAGATGCCATGATGCCCTCAGAGTGCTCACCAGGCAAGAAATGTGTTTCTTTAAATAATCAGCATTTAGTGTACTGTTCATGTGTCATTAGTGGGGAATAAAAATGGGATAAGAGATATTAGAAGAAAAAAAAATCATCTTTCATATAATGATTTTTAATCATTTTTTTAATGCCCCAGTGGGTCAACCCAAGAAAGCAGTTTATCCAGGTACATCTCCAGTGGGAGTGACAGTGGCGTAGGGTCTGGAAGGAAAGCTGTGAGGGTAAGAATGGTGAAGGTTATGGTGATGGTGGCGATGACTGAGTGGATTGCAGGTAATACCTCATTTGGGCTTCCCCGGTGACTCAGCAGGAAGGGATTCACCTGCAACACAGGGATCCCTCAGTCAGGAGGATCCCCTGGAGGAGCACATAGCAACCCACTCCAGGATTCTTGCCTGGAAAAGCCCATGGTCAGAGGAGACTCGCGGGGTACAGTCCATAGCGTCGCAAAGAGTCTGACACGACAGAAGCCACTGAACAAGGGTGTGTGCATGCAATATCTCGTTCTGAGGGTAGTCAGCACACCAAGTGAAAAAAATATATACAGAAGATCTATCCTTGAAAAATACCTCAGCAAGGAGCTACATTGGGTATGGAAGTATTGTCTCTTCATAAGGTTTTTGTAATAAGCCTCTTAATAAGTAGTAGCTTATGTAATATCCAGATTTGCTCAAACATCATGCTGTGCTTGATTTGCAATTATGGGTCCTGTTGTTTTTAAAAATATGCAGCTCTAAACTCCATATTGTCTGTAAGATGCTAACATCGGGAGCACATGGTCACATAACTAATGAAACAGGCAGATTCCTGTCTGTCTCCATCACTTCCTCCTCACAGAGGTTAAAATGACATGCAGAACTCTCTCCCCTCTCTCTTTCCACAAAGACTAAATCCATCTGAATAAGAATATGATGACACTGCATTGTCCTTAAAAGGCTATAATTTCCTTTTTTAAGTTTACATATCCATATCTTGTTTGATTTTCCTAAATTCCCACAGAAAACACTGGACACGTCTGCAGACAGCTTTGTCACGTATAGGCTGTATCTAAAATTGATACAAAAGAAGGTCATAATAAGTCTTTTCTCAGTTACATGATTAATGTACTCTGAGGCTTAGGAAAAAGCCAGTAATTGGGAAGGTTTAAGAGTGCGTTGAGTGAATTCACTGCTGTCAGAAACTATTCACCATTTCACTGACGGAGCCAGCAGCAGCCCTTCCGAGAGCAAGAAATAGCCATAAATCTAAACAGGAAAATATCTGAGTTTTGCTACCGTGTCACATAAAATATCTCTTCTCAGAGCTGGAGGTATTTTTCAAAACTAAGTTAGAGCCACGGCTGTGAATAAAACTAGTCTTCTTCAAGAATGAGTAATAGAGACAACATTTTATGAGACTCCAAATTTGACCTTTCTTGGAAATTCTAATATCCAGCAAGAACTTGTCTTTGAGTTCATAAACATGTAATTCGTTTGATTTTCTTCCAAATTTCCACTAAGCTGAGATTGCAGTTGGAGCTAGAGGAGCGGAACACTGTGAACTGGAGAGAAACACGCGGCTCCCCTTGAACAGAGGGCGTGACCGGAGGCCAGCGCGCTGGGCTGCCCCACAAGTGCGTGTGAGTTGGCCCATGCAGTAGTGCCTAAACAGAGCTCACAAAATGTTTGAAGTAATGGGTAACCTAAAAACATGGAGTTCATATTGAAAAAAAAATTCATAATTCCAGTTTCTCTTTGAAGAAATGAGATGACCTGGCAAGAATGGATGGATGTCCCTTCTAGGCAACAAACAGCTGGGACTGAAGGGAGACTTCCCCTTTTGACAGAGCAGGCAGTTTCCAAATGGCCACCGTTTCCACCATGCCTTGATATTTCCCAGACACGGAATGAAGCCAAGGATCAGCAACTGTTTAATCTAAAGTGAAAGTGAAAGTCACTCAGTCCTGTCTGATGCTCTGTGACCCCATAGACTGTGTAGGCCATGAGAGTCTCCAGGCCAGAATATTGGAGTGGGTAGCCTGTCCCTTCTCCAGGGGATCTTCCCAACCCAGGGATCGAATCTAGGTCTCCCGCATTGCAGGTGGATTCTTTACCAACTGGGCTATGAGAGAAAGCACACCTGAAAAGAGATCAGAAGTTTTACATCTAAGTGTCTACCAAAGGTATGGGACATTAAAAGACAGGGGAAGCCCTGATTTATACATCCAGGTTACCTGATTTGTCCTCAGGAACACTGAAGTTTGAAACTGCTACCTTAAAAGTTTACTGCCTTTGGAGAAGAGGGGACGAATTGAGAGAATGCTACTGACATGTATACACTATCGTGTATAAAATAGGTAGCTAGTGGGAGGTTGCTGAATAGCACAGGGAGCTCAGCTTGGTGCTCTGTGACGACCCTGAGGGCTGAGATGGAGGGTGGGTGGGAAGGAGGCTCAAGTGGGAGAGGATATATGTACACACATAGTTGATTTAGGCTTTGAAGAGCAGAAGTAACACAGCACTGCAAAACAATTATAATCCAATTAAAAATAAAGATGATAATAAAGGGTAACCATGAAAATAAGAAGTTCACCTCCTTTAGGAAGCCTGCCTTATTTGACTGATTTGGTTCTATCATTTAAAATGCTTTCTACAAGAAGGTTCCTTTAGACAGCAATACAACGGAGGTTTTAGATGCAACATAAAATGATCTTTGTGCAGATCATCCAGTAATAAGCAATTTTCAAAGAAAAACATGTCTGCTGTCTTGAGTTAGCACATGGGCTTTCTCACTAATCCAATCACCTAAAAAATTTGCCACAAATGTTGACATTCTTCTCAGTGCTCTCTCTACTTTTCATTTAAGAACTTAAAAAAGGAAGCAGGTATACTTACAACCTATAATATGCAACCCTCTGAGTAAGGACAGGTTTGCCTGTAATAAAGTTAATTATGTAATTGTTACAATAAAATATAATTTACCTTACTATCAGAAAAAGTAAATCTTTCCTCATTGAAAGGATCTAACTTTTCAAAAGATTAAAGGTGCTTACTGCAATATTTCTGAGGCAAGAGACAAAAATTTAAGAAATGAACATTGCTTTTAGCAGAGCCACGGAGCTAAAATGATCTGATTGTTGCAAGGACATTGTTCAGAATATTAGATGACTCTAAAGCACCAACAGACTTTCCATATTTAATATGTCTTTAGACAAAATTAAATTTTAGAACAGTATAAGGTCACACAGTCAATATGCCAACCCTCTTTACATTTATTTTAATCTCATCTCCCAGCATTGTCACCGGATCTTTGCCTTCTCTCCATCTCCATAAATAAACCGTGTTGACTCTTGAACCTTTGTTCATTCTCTTAATTACCTTCCAAGATAACGAATTCACTTCCTATTTCCATAAAGTAGTCTGTATGAACACCTCACTTTTTTCCCCTCCCTGCTGTGCTCATCTTTGTAATCCTCCCCTGGGAAAGTGGGAAAACGCCTCCTTTCCCCCCTTCCTTTTCCAGTTATTTCTCTTTTGTTCCCTTTCTCACTCTTTTCTCTCCTGGGCTTGATTTTCCTTTCCCTCTCTCATTCAACATACCCTAGCCACAATGACTCCTTTCATTTCTGAAGCAAAGGACTTTCTCTGACCTCAGGGCCTTTCCACTGGATATTTCCTCTGCCTGAACGTCTGGCTCTTGGGTCTTGTCTCAGCTCCACTCACTTCACACCTGCCCTCACAGAGGGTGTTCTGACTCTATGCTCCCTTTCCCCTTCCGTACATTACTTATCACCTCTCTTTGCCCAGTATTTTATTGTGCTGTGGCACTGACTGCCTTGTTCTTTTTTAAAATTTTGTTTCTTGTCTGTTTCTCTCAAACTAGAATGCAAGCTTGGTGAGGTCAGGAATTGAGTCTGCCTTTGTTCCCTGCTGAAGCCCAGTTTCTAGCACAGAGTTTAGCTCTCAAGAAGCTCAGTAAATGTTTGATGAACAGTGAGGATAAAAAGAGAGGTCCATTGACCTCACGAATATGAGCCACTTGAGAAGGGGACGACCGAGAATGAGATGGCTGGATGGCATCACGGACTCGATGGACGTGAGTCTGAGTGAACTCCGGGAGATGGTGATGAACAGGGAGGCCTGGCGTGCTGCAATTCATGGGGTTGCAAAGAGTCGGACACGACTGAGTGACTGAACTGAACTGAACTGAACTGAAGTAACCTTTAGTTACAGAAAAGATTGAAGGCAGGAGGAGAAGGGGATGACAGAGGATGAGATGGTTGGATGGCATCACTGACTCAAAGGACTTGAGTTTGAGTAAGCTCTGGGAGTTGGTGATGGACAGGGAAGCCTGGAGTGCTGCAGTCTGTGGGGTCGCAAAGAGTGGGACAGACTGAGTGACTGAACTGAATTAGTTACAAAGGCAAAAACCATACCAGACCTCTTTTGGGGGAGGACACCCACTTATTACCCTTATAATTCTGGGTGGCAGTAGGGGTCGAAGGCCATGGTTTTCAAACATTTTATATGTGTAATGGATACCCAAGGCTTTAATTGCAATCTCAGCATCTTCTTCCAGAGATTCCATTCTGTCAAAGAATCTTCAACAAGAAACTGAGGATTCTGATATGGATTCCATGGAGCATGTTCTGAAGAAATAACCATTCTAGGACTAAGATGGTAGTATAGAGTCAGATAGATGTCCTTTTCTCAGAATTTATTTGCACACAAAAAATTTATAGAAGAATCAAGAAGAGTTTTTGGAGGAAGAGCAGTAGAATGGGGATTTCCCAGTGGCTGAGGGGTAAAGAATCCGCCTGCAACACAGGAGACCCCGGTTCAATTCCTGGGTTGGGATGATACCCTAGAGTCAGGCATGGCCACCCACTCCAGTATTCTTGCCTGGAGAATCCCATGGACAGAGGAGCCTGGTGGGCTACAGTCCATGGAGGTTTCACAGAGTTAAACACGACTGAAGTGACTTAGCACACACAGTAGTAGAATACCTCCCTTTTAAGTTTTAATGTTATTAGAAGGTGTCTGATGGAGCATGAGTTGGTAATGGCTGAGGCCAGCAGATTACCAGAGAATTCTTACAGGCATAGAGAAGAAGCCCTGTGAGAAAATGGGGTTGCAAAGCTGGGGCACACACAGATGGTCAGTGCATTACTGGAGTTGGTACCCTTCCTGACCCAGCCTTCCTGGAAGATCTCAACTGAAACAATCTTCCTTACAGCCCCATCTCGAAGGTCTAGAGCAGAGTTTTTGTTTGTGTTCATTTTAAGTGTGCAAAATCACTCACTGAATGCAAAGTGAAATCTTGCTTCAAGACCTAGGGAGGAAAAGGGTGAAGGGCTGACCCTAGGTTTCTGCATTCCCCTCGTGAGATATATCCTTCTCATCCATGCACAGTGATTCTCAGAGTGATCATCTGGGCAAGACTTAGGGTAGGAAATCTCAGGACCAGACCCCTCATTCATCTGAGCATGAGTTAGAGTCTATAATTTAAGAATTAAGAGAAATAGGACCTTATTTTGTTGTTATAGGTAGGTGAGGTCAGGGGACATTGGTAATATTTAGAAAGATCCTAAATGCATCTGCTCAAACATGCCCATTTGGGAGACAGGAAAATTGAGAAACAGAAAGAGGATGACAGCTGGCCAATGTTACATGGTTGCAAATCCAAACTTTACTTATCTACTTTATCTTTTAAATATTGGCATTTTTGAGCATCTACCGCAGAGCTAGTTCTTACAGAAAAACACATGAATTTGGTTCAACAAACACTAACAAGTTTTCTACTATGATCCTGGCATTGTGGTGGATATGGAGATATAAAAACAAATCAGAGAATTTGTCTTGAGATGCTCACATCTAGTGAAGAAAAGACAGATTTATAAAGAAAAATCATTGTACAAGGGGATAAATGCCACTCTTGATGAATATATATAATGAGATCACATCTAAAATGTAAAAAGCCATTCATTCACCTTATTCATGACAACAAACAAATCTAATAACCTGTACTAGATTTAATTAAAGAAGTTTATTATTAAAACTGAGTGGAATCAGCCCTGAAAACAAGCAGGAACACTGTAAAATCTACATCATTAATCATTTGAGGAAAGCACAAGACCACAATGAACTACCACTCTACACCTATTAGAACATCTAAAATTTAGAAGACTAATCATACCAAGCATTGGCAAATATGCAGGGTAATTAGAACTCTCNCAGGGGAGCCTGGTCGGCTGCCGTCTATGGGGTCGCACAGAGTCAGACATGACTGAAGTGACTTAGCAGCAGTAGCAGCAAGGTCAGGGAAGTCATAAAGAATGTATCATTTAGGGCATTTTAGGGCAAAAAAAATTATGCTTTTATTCTAAATACTAATACCAACAAGGACTGTATGGGCACAGAAGCCTTCTTATGGCTCCCAATTCTTTGATTACAGGAGATAGGCTTCATTTAGCCTGCATGACTTTCCCTGCTTCAAACAGTTGCTAATTAGGAAAGAAGGGATACAGAGACAAGGGAGGAGCAGTCAAAAGAAACAAAAGTGCAGCCACGGGGCAGGGTCCTGTATCTCTCTCATATATACATAAAATATTTGTGAGTTATGGTACAGATACTGAAACCAGGTGGGAGACGTTAATGGTATGCTCCTCATATGCAAGTAGACCCCAGACTGGTTGGAGCCAGAAGATTGATGATGCTGACTCCTACTTACTCCCACAGATCAATCAGAAGAATTTCCATGAGCTGATCATGTTCTCTTTGAACCATTATTACAAAACTTCTCACTTCCCTTTCCAGGTTGGGATACACAGATTGAGGGCATTAGCCCACTGCAGACATTAGTCTACTTCACCCAAAACTCTCACTCTCTGAGATTTAATTCAGTGTCAGGGTAGAGAGGCTGGATTTGGCTTCAATATCATGGGAGCCATGAAGAGCTCTTTAGCTGAGACATGATCATATTTAGTTTGTAAAGATTTTGCACCTTGGCTGCAAAACGGAGACAGAATTGGGGTTCAGGGAAGTGGTGGGAATGGAAACAGAGAAGGTGTGAAGCTCCTGCACTCTACCTGCCAAGGGAGATCTTGGGACCAGGAGGCAGCAGCTGATCATGGAGAAGCAAATCTAAGACAATGGAGATAGACGCTATGTCTTTCTAAGTTTTCCATTTTCCTTTCCTAAGAGACAAAATAGGGTTTCCCTGGTGACTCAGTTGGTAAATAATTCACCTGCAGTACAGGAGACCTGGGTTGGAAAGATCCCCTGGAGAAGGAAATGGCAACTACCCCCACCCCCACCTGCCGCCCCAGTATTCTTGCCTGGAAAATCCCATGGAGAGAGGAGCCTGGTGGGCTACAGTTCATAGGATTGCAAGAGTCAGATGTGACTTAGCAACTAAACCACCAAGAGCCAAAACAAAAACAAGCAAAAACAAAAAAAATATCAAAAGCATTCATCCATAATTCATGAAAGTGAAAGTCGCTCAGTCATGTCTGATTCTTTGCGACCCCATGAACTATATGATCCATGGAATTCTCCAGGCCAGAATACTGGAGTGGGTAGCCTTTCCCTTCTCCAGAAGATCTTCCCAGCCCACGGATCAAACTCAGGTCTCCTGCATCACAGGCAGATTCTTTATCAGCTGAGCCACAAGCGAAGTCCAAGAATACTGAAGTGGGTAGCCTATCCATACTCCAGGGGATCTTCCCAACATAGGAATTGAACTGGGGTCTCCTGCATTGCAGGTAGATTCTTTACCAACTGAGCTATGAGAAAAGCTCATAATTCTTCATTCATCACATCAAATGATGAATTTATATACTCACCACTGAACATTAGAAAAGATATATTTGATTAGGAGCAAATTCATTTCACCAGAGGCTCTCACAAAAGATGTGGTCTTTGAGAAACGTGAGTGAGGGATACTCCCTTTTTTGCCCAACATGCTACAGCTGTAATTGGGAAATCAGCGAAGCATGTACTCATTAGAGAGAAAAATGAATGGCCTCCCCACAATACATCCCTCCAGTTTATGACTTGGAAAGCTAGACCATAGGAATTGCCAAAAAATTTATCTAAAAGTGACCAGAAACTTTGATGGCCCTCTTCTAAGCAAGAAAGTAAGCCTCATCATTCCTGCTTTTAGCCAAAATACATGGAACACCCAACCATTTTAATTTTCTATTCAGGATTTTGTGACGATTAAATCAGACCTTGATGAATTTGGAGGGAAAAACACCCTGCACAGTGATTATGAGTACTAATTAGGAAGCAAAACAGTGGCTCTGATGAATCTGTGCTTGGTTTGTCCCTTAATTAACTGACTGGCTGCTATTATACTTGGTGGCTGATTGATTGAAATATTCCATTAAAACTGGATGCAGTTGGGGTCTTTTGTTCGAAGAGTTTTCCAAAGACAAGGAGTGAAAGAGAAATGGTGGCATGAAAGCCATACCTGTATTTATTTAGTTAGTTAGTTGATGGAAGAGGGAATTCTTTTAGCAAGCTTCTGAGCATATATCTTCATGCAAGTACAAGATAACCTCTGTGACTCTCGGGACGTTTGCTTTAGAGACAGTGAACAACTAGCTAAATGTAAGGGGGTCCACAGTAGCTCTTGTGGCTTAAACATATACTCCACTCACACATGCATACATGAGTGTGAAAGTGCCATGTGAACTGTCATAAGCTAGACTGGTACACTCTCCCTGCCTCCTGTGTACAGGGAAATAGCTCTATTGTCCATCTAATACACGAACAGGCTTGGCAGATTGATAGCCTCCTCAATTCCATGGGTGGTGGTGCATGGCCATGGAGTGATTTATCAGGTTAATTCTGATAACAAATGAGACTCTGGCATGCTAACTAGTCATGAAACCTCCAAGCTGTCAGCGTCCCCCAACTTCTTAGGGGGACAAGTGGCATTCAGCCACCCAAGATTGAGCAACAACAGGTCTGTGATGCCCTTAGATGTCCGGGGCTACACATGTGCAACACTGACTGGCTCAGCATGTGCCCACCCTATGCCAACTAGTCGAACCCTCTTTGTGATGGGGATGGGGATCTAATACATTATGAGGAAAGGGTGTCAGGAAAAAAAAAGAATGCAGGAATGCATTTTTCCACTCAAATCCCTCTAATATTTTGTGGTAACCTTAACTCCTTTCCTCCTACAGAATCTTGTGATGTTGACTGAGACAGCAGATGGCAGAAGCCAAGCTTGGGCTTTTCCCCTGCTGCTCAAGGACTACACTGTCCTTCCTTGGCACTGGAGGAGCAATTGTAAAACATACTTAGACTGATCAAAGAGCCATCTTCTGGGGACTACCTGAAGAAACTGTAAATCTGACTCTCACCAAAAGACCAGTGGAGTCACCCATGTACAAGATCCTGCATCAGTGTTTCAGCTCATCATCAGAACTCCAGCCTTTGAATTCTCTTTGGATAGCTGCATCCCCATGCCCAGATGGGAGACCTCTTCTTCCCTCTGCAACCAGTGGTAAGATAAAAAGAGAGACTGACTGCCCAGAGCCAAGCTGCTGCAACTTCCTGCTGCTGCAAAGGGAATTCCTGCTATCCTCATGACAACTGTAGTTAAGAGCAATAAATATCTTTGTATTTAAAGGACAATGGAATTATGATTGCTTTTTTTAACAAACCCATACTCACTGGGGATAGGGGGTGTGTTGGATAGGAAACTAGACACTTACAGACCAAATATTTCATTTCTTAGGCTCTAAAAATGGGATGTTATGCAAAGTCTATAATTGCTTTGATTTCAAAATAGGAAATAATTCTGGGGGCATATTCAGAGACAAAGTGCAGGAACCTGCAGACAACCTGGCTATCAAACCTAGAAGTGTCCTGCTCTTGCATCAGAGATCCGGTCACTTATTGACTGGAAACAGGCTGGCAAGATCGAAAGATGGCCATGTCTGCTAAAGGACATAGTTATGCTATGAGAATATTTGTCCTAAGGTAGTGTGTGGAGTCCTACATAGGAATAAAGACAAGAACGTTTTTGGATGGCCTGCTGTTGTTTTTGTCTCACCTTGCAGAGCAATGGAGCATGAATTTCGTGCACTATGTTCTGCCTGCTCTGCTCCTCCAGGCTCCTAGTTTTAATCAGCACAGTGTACAATGTCACTATGACCCTGACAAGTGGGGAGAAAGAGTGATGAGGTTTTCTATAAACTGGTTTGCTTCAAAACTATTGCTAGGTAGACTCACAGACATAGAGGACAGACTTATGTTTGCTAAGGGTGAAAGGTATGGGACAGGGAAAGATTGGGAGTTTAGGACTAGCAGATGCAAACTAGTATCTATAGAATGGATAAACAACAGGGTCCTACTGTATTGCACATGGAACTATATTCGATGGTAGTTTAGTCGCTAAGTCATGTCCAACTCTTATGACCCCATGGACTATTGCCTGCCAGGCTCCTGTGTCCATGGGATTTTCCAGGCAAGAATACCAGAGTGGGATGCCATTCCCTTCTCCAGAGGATCTTCCTGACCCAGGGATCAAATCCGAGTCTCCTGCATTGCAGGCAGATTCTTTACTGACTTAGCTACAAGTTCAGTTCAGCTCAGTTGCTCAGTTGTGTCTGACTCTTTGAGATCCCAGGAACTGCGGCACGCCAGGCTTCTCTGTTCACTGACAATTCCTGTGGTTTACTCAAACTCATGTCCATTGAGTCAGTGATGCCATCCAACCATTTCATCCTCTTTTGTCCCCTTCTCCTCCTGTCTTCAATCTTTCCCAGGCCCAGGGTCTTTTCCAATGAATCAGTTTTTCGCATCATGTGGCCAAAGTATTGGAGTTTCAGCTTTAGTATCAGTCCTTCCAATGAATATTCAGGACTGATTTCCTTTAGGATGGACTAGTTGGATCTCTACAAGGGAAGCCATAAAACATAATGAAAAACAATATGTCCTTCTGGTTAGTGTATAGCTTGAGAGTTTTTGATTCCCTTGCTAAGAGCAGAAAGAGAAGGCTAATTGTCTAAGTAGCATGCACAGGTCTTTGCAAGAACTAGAGATATATTTTCCTTCATTCAATAGCATGAGGTTACCATTTCAGTTTTCTCTTTTCTGCCCCTCCCTCACCCCTTTTTGTTCTTAAAACACAGAGTCGAAGTGAAGTGGGAGAAAAAAATAAGTATTATATTGAAATGCTAATCTCATTTCATTAAATGAATTGTGGAGGCTGAGATAGTGATCTGCATCCTCAAAGAATAATTTCTTTAAATACCTTGAGCTCAATATTCCCTTCTGGACAATTTTTCATCTTTCTTTAAAAAAAAAGCATTAAATTATGTTAAAGTATCCCAATCAAGTCTGGCTTTTAGAGCATCCAAGTTTCAGGGGATGTGCTCAGTCATGAGGGTGAAGTACCAAGGCACCCCCAAAATCTCTTCTTCAAAACAGGTCTTCCCGGCCTTCTCCGGTTGGCTTACATTGCCTGATGCAGCCCCCCAGATCTGAGCAGGGCCTATTTCAGGAAACAGCAAATAAATAGCGTTTCACGTCAAATCCACTACAAAGTTGGTCAGATCACCTGCAAGCTTCTCTCAGAGGCTTTGGCCCCAAAGCTTCCATATTTATTGGGAGCAAACCTCTATCTGAAAGAGCATTCATTACAATTCTCTAGGGAAGACAGCCACTGATCCCAGTCACATCCTTTGTTATAAGCTTGGGGTTGAGTTCCTGAAGGTATTCAAGGCCAGGTCTATTCTCATTGTCACTACGGGTTTGTATTTGAACTTGGGGACGTCAGATTCAAAGTTATTTTTAATTACATTTTTTAAAAAGACCCTGTAACCTAGAATGAAAGTGTGAAGAGCATGCAAGAGAATACTGACTCCCAGAAGAGAGGGAAGCCAGGGAGGGAATTAAACAAAGTAGGTGTTTTCATGAGAACTGGAAGAGACTGGAACAGATGGGAGGGAAGCTGTAGTATTTCTGAAGGCAGAGAATTTTATCCTAGAATAGCAAAGTGTCTAGAATATGTTGTTAGAGAAGAGGGGTAGGGAGAGGTAGGAAGAGCCACNCTGCCTGCTCTGCTCCTCCAGGCTCCTAGTTTTAATCAGCACAGTGTACAATGTCACTATGACCCTGACAAGTGGGGAGAAAGAGTGATGAGGTTTTCTATAAACTGGTTTGCTTCAAAACTATTGCTAGGTAGACTCACAGACATAGAGGACAGACTTATGTTTGCTAAGGGTGAAAGGTATGGGACAGGGAAAGATTGGGAGTTTAGGACTAGCAGATGCAAACTAGTATCTATAGAATGGATAAACAACAGGGTCCTACTGTATTGCACATGGAACTATATTCGATGGTAGTTTAGTCGCTAAGTCATGTCCAACTCTTATGACCCCATGGACTATTGCCTGCCAGGCTCCTGTGTCCATGGGATTTTCCAGGCAAGAATACCAGAGTGGGATGCCATTCCCTTCTCCAGAGGATCTTCCTGACCCAGGGATCAAATCCGAGTCTCCTGCATTGCAGGCAGATTCTTTACTGACTTAGCTACAAGTTCAGTTCAGCTCAGTTGCTCAGTTGTGTCTGACTCTTTGAGATCCCATGAACTGCGGCACGCCAGGCTTCTCTGTTCACTGACAATTCCTGTGGTTTACTCAAACTCATGTCCATTGAGTCAGTGATGCCATCCAACCATTTCATCCTCTTTTGTCCCCTTCTCCTCCTGTCTTCAATCTTTCCCAGGCCCAGGGTCTTTTCCAATGAATCAGTTTTTCGCATCAGGTGGCCAAAGTATTGGAGTTTCAGCTTTAGTATCAGTCCTTCCAATGAATATTCAGGACTGATTTCCTTTAGGATGGACTAGTTGGATCTCTACAAGGGAAGCCATAAAACATAATGAAAAACAATATGTCCTTCTGGTTAGTGTATAGCTTGAGAGTTTTTGATTCCCTTGCTAAGAGCAGAAAGAGAAGGCTAATTGTCTAAGTAGCATGCACAGGTCTTTGCAAGAACTAGAGATATATTTTCCTTCATTCAATAGCATGAGGTTACCATTTCAGTTTTCTCTTTTCTGCCCCTCCCTCACCCCTTTTTGTTCTTAAAACACAGAGTCGAAGTGAAGTGGGAGAAAAAAATAAGTATTATATTGAAATGCTAATCTCATTTCATTAAATGAATTGTGGAGGCTGAGATAGTGATCTGCATCCTCAAAGAATAATTTCTTTAAATACCTTGAGCTCAATATTCCCTTCTGGACAATTTTTCATCTTTCTTTAAAAAAAAAGCATTAAATTATGTTAAAGTATCCCAATCAAGTCTGGCTTTTAGAGCATCCAAGTTTCAGGGGATGTGCTCAGTCATGAGGGTGAAGTACCAAGGCACCCCCAAAATCTCTTCTTCAAAACAGGTCTTCCCGGCCTTCTCCGGCTGGCTTACATTGCCTGATGCAGCCCCCCAGATCTGAGCAGGGCCTATTTCAGGAAACAGCAAATAAATAGTGTTTCACGTCAAATCCACTACAAAGTTGGTCAGATCACCTGCAAGCTTCTCTCAGAGGCTTTGGCCCCAAAGCTTCCATATTTATTGGGAGCAAACCTCTATCTGAAAGAGCATTCATTACAATTCTCTAGGGAAGACAGCCACTGATCCCAGTCACATCCTTTGTTATAAGCTTGGGGTTGAGTTCCTGAAGGTATTCAAGGCCAGGTCTATTCTCATTGTCACTACGGGTTTGTATTTGAACTTGGGGACGTCAGATTCAAAGTTATTTTTAATTACATTTTTTAAAAAGACCCTGTAACCTAGAATGAAAGTGTGAAGAGCATGCAAGAGAATACTGACTCCCAGAAGAGAGGGAAGCCAGGGAGGGAATTAAACAAAGTAGGTGTTTTCATGAGAACTGGAAGAGACTGGAACAGATGGGAGGGAAGCTGTAGTATTTCTGAAGGCAGAGAATTTTATCCTAGAATAGCAAAGTGTCTAGAATATGTTGTTAGAGAAGAGGGGTAGGGAGAGGTAGGAAGAGCCACTAAGGCAACGATGATAACCATATTCAGGAAGGTTCTAGGTCGTTGGTGCTAGAGGAGAGAATACAAAGGCAAGCCATTTTTTCTGGGTGTGTATCATGGTTGAGTTTTTAGCAATAGAAACCAAATCCAGTTGATTTAAGCAGAAAATGATTCACTGGAAAGATATTGGGTAATTCCTCAATCACGAAGGGCTAGACAAGAGACTGAACTGCTACTTGGTCAAAAGTAGCACCCAAATTCACACAGCAGACCTATGAATTCCCACTTTCTGCCACAGCCTGGCTAGAAAGAAGTCTCAGAGATCTCTTCACAGACCACTAGCTCCTATTTAAATTCTGAGTGAGTATGTGTTAGAGTTTAGCTCTCATTCTTAAACTCGGTGACTTTCTGGCATCTTTACCCTCTCTAGTGAGACATGAGGCCCATGTTGGCAAATTCATCCAACAAAGAAAAATATTTCCGATAGAAAAGCAAAAAAAAAAAACCACCCCAAAAAAGAAACCCAAAACTACTATATGATGAAAACTCTTTGAATTACCAAAAAAAAATTAAGAGCACAAGGATAACACAGTCCTGAGAAAAGTCAGGTGCTGTATCAATAGTTAGGCATAGCAGTGATGAGCAACTGGTACTGGAGACAGAGACCGAGGTTTGATTTTGCCTCCAATCCTTCCTACTTACGTGATTTTGAACAAGACCCTTTAATCTCTTTAATTCTCAGTTTCTTTATCTGGAAAATGGGGTTAATAATAATTTGCCGATGTTGATGCCATGGCATCTGCTGTGACATCTGTCTTATTTGCCTACTTAGTATTTCTTCCCCATCATTTTGTACTGATGGTTCCCTTTTTCCTATGGAGAACTTTTTCAGTATAACCCAAGTGGAACAACTCAACTCATTTCCATTCGTGTAAGTGGCTGCCATGATCTGCTTACACTCAAAACATTTAGGATACCAAGTGGGTAACTTTTCTATACCAAACAATTCTCCAGTTCTCTGAAGATAGCAACTGGGTATCCTTTAATTTAATTCAGTTTTGACACTAACTAGACAGAGTTATCACGGGCCCAAGTGAAGAGCTCAGTCCCTGACTGTCCTCTGCGTCACACACCAATCACAAACAGTGGGTTCCCAGTTTACCCACATTTCTGTCTGACTTGGCTACACATTGTTGGTTCATAATACCCCCTCCTTCTCGGGATGGATAATTTTCTATAATGGTTGACAGAATTCAGGGAAATAATTTCATTATCTGTTTATTATAAAGGATATTATAAATGATACAAATGAACAGCTGGATGAAAAGGTATATACAGTGAGGTCCACCTATGTTCTGAATAAAGGCAGTTCTGTTCCCACAGAGTTTGGGCTACACTACCCTCTTGGCACGTGGGTGCATTTTCCAATCTGGAAGCTCTCTGAACCTTTTTTTCTAGGATTTTTAGGAAGTTTCCATGATACAGGCATGATTGATTAAATCACTGATCATTTGCATTGGTGGTTAGCTCAATCCTTAGTCTCTCTCAGTCCTTGGAGGTTGGGGGCAGAGATGAAAGTTCCAACAAAGATGAAAGTTCCAATCCCATGGTTGGTTCATTTCGCAACTCTCCCTTATCCTGAAGCTATCTAGGGGCTTCCAGCTACCAGTTTTCTCATTAACACAAACTCACATGTGGTTGAAAGGGGCTGATTATGAATACCAAAAGACACTCTTCTCATGCCTATCACTCAGGAAATTTCTAAGCATTTTGGAAACTCTGTGCCAGGAATAGGGGTGAACACCAAATATACATTTCTTACTATATAACACCACAGTGGCATGTGACTCAGGCCTAACCAATCACTGGCCTTAGTGCTTGGCTCAGGGACGGACATGGGTCGCAAGCTGAGCCAATCAGACTCCTGCCGAAACCTTTCTCCTGGAAATGCCTAGAAAAGCCATTCCTTTTCCAGGGCTGCTACACTGGTGAGAGGTGAATCTGGATCTGCAGGAGCCATCTTTCCGATCTAACAGAGAGAGTCCACCTGAGGTAGAGAAAAAAGATGACGTCCTAATGACATTGTCCACCCTCCTCCATCCAGCTGAACGCAAAGCCAGATGCTCCGTGGGTTTCCCAGTTAGAAGAGTCAATACATCCTTTTTATGCTTAAGCTAATTTGTATTGAATTTCTGTCACTAACAACCTAAAAACTCTTGAAGATTCCAGTTGTTGAAATGATTACATGAGACAATGCTAGTAATATATTTAGTAGGGTATCCAGTGGTATTTGGATCCTGACCTTCTTGTCATAGGTGAGGGCATCGAATTTCACTCTCATAAAAAACATTACTTTTGACAAATCCATTTCATAGAAGGATCAGTGGACTATGTGTTCAAATCGACAAGAAGGCAAGAAACCTACCCAAGTGCCATATGAACTGGCAAAATGAGGGCTTGAATCCAGGTCTCCAAACTTTCATTTGAATATTCTTTCACTGGTATTGTCATTGGTGATGAGCTCAATCCTCAGCCTCTCTCCTATTGATAGAGGTTGGGGGCAGAGATGAAAATTCCAACTGCAAAGTTTAGCTACATTGAGGGTACAACCACTGCTGAGTTATTGATATTTAATATTATCTAAACACTTACAAGGAGCGTCCCTGGTGACTTAGCTGGTAAAGAATCTTCCTGCAATGCAGGAGATCCAGGTTCAATCCCTGGATCAGGAAGATCCCTAGAGAAGGGGATGGCTACCCACTCCAGTATTCTTGCCTGGAGAATTCAGTGGACAGAGGAGCCTGGCAAGCTACAGCCTATGAGGTCACAAAGAGTTGGATACAACTGAGTGACTAATAAATATGCGTGTGCAAACACACACAAACACTATGTGCTGGTAGCATCTCTTCCCTGAATTATCTCACTTAATCCCACAGTGTACATATTATTGCTCTCTCTCCCCCTTTTGCAATTGAGAAAACTGAGTCTTAGAGAGGTTGAGGGATCTACCAAAGACACACAGCTATTGAGTGTCAGGGTGGAATATCGGCCCAGGACTGTCCTTAAAAGGCAGTTCTCTTAACTAGCAAATCATGATGTGTCCTCAGTAACAAATAGTTCATGTCCTTGTTACCTCTGAAAAGTCAGCTGAAGCCTAGGACTTCTATAGCTTTGACATGTAGCTTGATGTCGTAAGAAAGTCATGACTTCAACACTGTGCTTCTGCCATTTCCCGTATGATGCAAATACCTCTTTAGAGCCATATCCCACATTTTGCTCATTTTAACAGAATGCTAATTCTATATGTATCCTCCATGCCCAAGTTTAGATGTATCCAGTTGAGCATACTTAGTTTTTATCTAAATGTGCCAGATCCCAGGTGAAAAATTATTGCCTGCAGTATAATTACACATTCAGAATAATGTGTATGTTTGCTGGGGGTCTACGAATCAATAGCTTATTGTGCAATATAATGTCCACTTTTTTGACATAGACATATTTGAAAAAACTAAAACTTGTCAACTGGTTGTATATTAATGATGAATTTGAGACTTGGAAAAGAAAGTAGAATAAATCTGAGTTGATATCATTGACCAAGCAGACCTCCACAACTTTCTCACCTGTCTGTTACCCAAGATCTGAGTAAAGTCTAGAACTAGTAAAGATTGGCACAATCAAATAAGGCCTGGATTATATGTTTTCCAAAATAAATAGTCATTCGCCATTTAATAAACATTTACTGATTATCTGGACTAGACCCGAGGGGTAGAGGTTTGAACAAGACAAGGGCCCTACTCCCTCAGAGATGACATGTGAGTGGAAAGTGACAAACAAGTAACCAAATGCAGAGATGGATAAGATTGTTTCAAATAGTGATAAATGTATGAAAAAGATAAAACAGAGAGTGGGTTAGACAGAGACTAGGGATGATGAGTCAAGAAATGGCAATAATTAGGTATTTGGTAAAGGCTGCTCTGAGGAGAAAATATATGAGCTGAGTCTTGGAAGATGAGGAGTTGGCTCTGTAGAGATTAGAGGAAGAGCATTTCAGGGATAGGGCATAGCATAGACAAAAGAAATACAGTCAGTGTAACAGAAGAGTAGAAAGCAGAAAGGGAGAAAAGTGTAAATGACATTAGACAGGTAAGCAAAGGTTTCATCATGTAGGATGTAGCAGGTCACTGTAAGAAACTTGAATTTTACTTTAAGTGTAGAACAAAGCCATTGGAAGGATTTAAACCTGAGAGTGATGTGATCTGATTTATAAGCTTTCTGCCACTCCAGTTCAATTGCATGTACTTATTGCAAATTTAAAGTTCTGGAAGAAAAATTAGCTCTAAGTCAGAGCTGCCTGGGTACAGGCTATATTAAACTCTATAGATTTTTTTTTTTAACTGGAGAGAATGGAAAAGTTCTTTCCCAATTACTACATTCTTATAAAATGCTTTTAGGAAGAATTTACAGTATCTGAATTGCCAACAGACTCCTGGAAAATTTATTCTTGCTGTTATGGTTAAGCAGAGAGTTTTCTGAATGACTTATTAAACTTCACTGAAAAGCAATGGCCAGGAAAGGCAGAAAAACTTTTTTTGTAAATAGAGATCTTTATTTTGCCCTGAACCAGCCCTTCTAAGTTGTTTAGTCACACCCGACTCTTCGAGACCCCATAGACTGTAGCCCACCAGACTCCTCTGTCCATGGGATGCTCCAGGAAGAATCCTGGAATGGGTTGCCATTCCCTTCTCTAGGGGATCTCCCCAACCCCAGATATTCTCCAGTAANAGCCCTTCTAAGTTGTTTAGTCACACCCGACTCTTCGAGACCCCATAGACTGTAGCCCACCAGGCTCCTCTGTCCATGGGATGCTCCAGGAAGAATCCTGGAATGGGTTGCCATTCCCTTCTCTAGGGATCTCCCCAACCCCAGATATTCTCCAGTAATCTTGCCTGGAGAAACCCATTGACAGAGGAGCCTGGCAGGCTGACAGTCCATGGGGGTCACAAAGAGATGGATATGACTAAGTGACTAACACACTTGAGCCCTGGGAATGTATCTACTAAAGACTATGGATTGTGCTTCCTAAAGCAGTTAATGGTCACAATGAATCATGTATCCACAGTCTAACGCTGCAAGAAAGAGCAAGGGCTAGCTCCTTATCTTCCTAGTTGTATAATAACAGTCAAGTTACACTCTAGTTTTCTAACCTGAACTGGGGAATAAAAATGGTATTAGGGTCGAAGAATTGATGCTTTTGAACTGTGGTGTTGGAGAAGACTCTTGAGAGTCCCTTGGACTGCAAGGAGATTCAACCAGTCCATTCTGAAGGAGATCAGCCCTGGGTGTTCTTTGGAAGGAATAATGCTAAAGCTGAAACTCCAGTACTTTGGCCACCTCATGCAAAGAGTTGACTTATCGGAAAAGACTCTGATGCTGGGAGGGATTGGGGGCAAGAGGAGAAGGGGACAACAGAGGATGAGATGGCTGGATGGCATCACTGACTCGATGGACGTGAGTATCAACTCCAGGAGATGGTGATGGACAGGGAGGCCTGGCATGCTGCGATTCATGTGGTCGAAAAGAGTTGGACATGACTGAGTGACTGAACTGAACTGAACTGATGAATTAAATTAGGCAATCCAAGTAATGCTTTAAGTCTAGGACAAAGTATAGATACTTGTTATCAGGGGGTCCACAGCTAAGAGGTGGGTACCTAGGCTGAGAGGTATATACCATAGCACTGTGGACGATAAATGCCATCTGCTCTATCAGTTAATAAAGGATGTTGCAGACATCGAGTCATCCAGCCATCCAGCCATCAGCCACTGCAGCCTCCTCTGACTATGTACTCTGAGGGGATTCAGGATGAAAAAAAAAAAGGATACTGGCCATAGATGGTTGAGGTGCAAATCAAAGAAATGATTTCTTTTTTTTTGACCACAGAATGGCATGTGGGATCTTAGCTCCTCAAGGATCTAACCTGTTCCCCCTGCAGCATGGAGTCTTAACCACTGGGCCACTAGGGAAGCACCTAGAATGATTTCAATGCGCTCAGGCTCTTGATTTTCCCATACATTGTTGTTGATGTTTTTCAGTTGTCAAGTCATGTCCATCTCTTTTTGTGATGCCCCACCTCCAACCCCATGTACTGCAGCATGCCAGGCTTCCCTGTCCCTCACCATCTCCCCATACAAAGAAAAGTGCTAAACTCATTAACTTGAGAGGTCTTCCTTTGTTTTTAACTTAACAGTAATCTTTTAATGTTCCAGCTACCTGGTTTNCACCTCCAACCCCATGTACTGCAGCATGCCAGGCTTCCCTGTCCCTCACCATCTCCCCATACAAAGAAAAGTGCTAAACTCATTAACTTGAGAGGTCTTCCTTTGTTTTTAACTTAACAGTAATCTTTTAATGTTCCAGCTACCTGGTTTTTAGATCATACCTGAATGGTCTAGTGGTTTTCCCTACTTTCTTCAATTTAAGTCTGAATTTGGCAATAAGGAGTTTATGGTCTGAGCCACTCAGCTCCTGGTCTTGTTTTTGCTGACTGTATAGACTTTCTCCATCTTTGGCTGCAAAGAATATAATCAATCTGATTTCAGTGTTGATCATCTGGGGTGATGTCCATGTGTAGAGTCTTCTCTTGTGTTGTTAGAAGAGGGTGTTCGCTATGACCAGGGCATTCTCTTGGCAAAACTCTATTAGCCTTTGCCCTGCTTCATTCTGTACTCCAAGGTCAAATTTGCCTATTACTGTAGGTTTTTCTTGACTTCCTACTTTTGCATTCCAGTCTCCCATAAGGAAAAGGACGCCTTTTTTGGATGTTAGTTCTAGAAGGCCTTGTAGGTCTTCATAGAACCATTCAACTGCAACTTCTTCAGCATTACTGGTTGGGGCATAGACTTGGATTACCATGATATTGAATGGTTTGCCTTAGAAATGACCAGAGATCATTCTGTCATTTTTGAGATTGCATCCAAATACTGCATTTTGGACTCTTTTGTTGACTATGATGGCTACTCCATTTCTTCTAAGGGATTCTTGCCCACAGTAGTAGATATGATGGTCATCTGAGTTAAATTCACCCATTCTGATCCATTTTAGTTTGCTGATTCCTAAAATGTTGATGTTCACTCTTGCTATCTCCTGTTTGACCACTTCCAATTTTCCTTGATTCATGGACCTAACATTCCAGGTCCTATGCAATATCGCTCTTTACAGCATCAGACCTTGCTTCCATCACCAGTCACATGGGTATTGTTTTTGCTTTGACTCTGTCTCCTCATTGTTTCTGGAGTTATTTCTCCACTGATCTCCAATAGCATGTTGGGCACCTACCGACCTGGGGAATTCATCTTTCAGTGTCTATCTTATTGTCTTTTCATACTGTTCATGGAGTTCTCAAGGAGAGAATACTAAAGTGGTTTTCCATTCCCTTCTCCAGTGGACCACATTTTGTCAGAACTCTCCACCATGACCTATCTATCTTGGGTGTCCCTACACGGCATGGCTCATAGTTTCATTGGTTTAGACAAGGCTGTGGTCCATGTCATTAGATTGGTTAGTTTTCTGTGATTGTGGTTTCTGTCTGTCTGCCCTCTGATGCTCTCTCTCAGGGCCTGCCATCTTACTGGGGTTTCTCTGACCTTGGATGGGATGTATCCCCTCATGCCCTGGCTCCTGATCTTGGATGTGGGGTATCTCCTCTTGGCCATGCGCCACTTCAGTGCTGTGCAGCCACAAGGCTATGGTTTTTCCAGTGGTCATGTATGCGTGTGAGAGTTGAATTGTAAAGAATGCTGAGCACCGAAGAATTGATGCTTTTGAACTGTGGTGTTGGAGAAGACTCTTGAGAGTCCCTTGGACTGCAAGGAGATCCAACCAGTCCATTCTGAAGGAGATCAGCCCTGAGTGTTCATTGGAAGGACTGATGTTGAAGCTGAAACTCCAATACTTTGGCCACCTGATGTGAAG
>SJYV01049578.1:1170750-1234049 GCA_006410875.1 Neotragus pygmaeus
CTGGGAAAGATTGAGGGCAGGAGGAAATGGGGATGACAGAGGATGAGATGGTTGGATGGCATCACCGACTCAATGGACATGAGTTTGGGTAAACTCCAGGAGTTGGTGTTGGACAGTGAGGCCTGGCATGCTGCAGTCCACGATGTCTCAAACAGTCGAACATGACTGAGTGGCTGAACTGAACCTGGCTTTTGTTGCAAAAACATTTATATAGCCTGGCTCCTCCCTTTCCTCTTCAGAACAGACCCTCAGAGCTCTCTGAGAGGCTATCTCCTGGGCTTAATCTTCAGTATGTCTGCCAAATAAAACATAACTTTAACTTTTAGGTTGTGTTTTTTTCCAGGCAACAGCACAAACTGTTCTGTGTGCAAAGGCAAACTGAACCTTATGGGCAATTGTGCCTTTTGTGATATTGATGACCAACAATGGCCTGTGAATCAAATCTAGCCTACCACCTGCTTTTGTATAGTCTGTGGGCTAAGAAGAAACTGGAAAGCCTGCAAAGCTGAAACTATTTACTACCTGGTCTCTTTTGAAGAAGTTAGCTGACTCCTGCTCTAACCAGCCAAATTGGCTATTCTGTAACTAACTAAATTTCTATTCTGTTAATAATTCTCCCCATTTACAATGAGGTTTATTTTAATAAAACTTCAAATTCCCAGGTGGCGTTTCATATTCCCCTGGATATTTGGCCTGTAGTTGTATCTACCGTACATGCTGGGTGAACTGTAATAGGTGGATTAGGACCTTGTGGTCACCCTATCTACCATTTTAAGGTAAAATGAACAAACAGAATGATGTGCGTTTTCCTACTCAATTCTTAGTGGGAGAATTCTTTATGTACTACCCAGAATCATCAGCTAAGATCACATTGTTATTGTTTAGTTGCTCTGTGGTGTTTGACTTTTTGTGACCCCACGGACTATAACCCACCATGCTCCTCTGTCTATGGGATTTCCCAGGCAATTTCCCATGGGATTTTCCACTGGAGTGGGTTGTCATTTCCTCCAGGGAATCTTTTGGACCCAGGAATCGAACCCGAGTCTCTTGCACTGGCAGGCAGATTCTTTACAACTAGCACCACCATTACTGTATTTAAATAATTGTTATAAATCACCAATTAAAGAAACACACCAAATACTTGCAGATTACTTCTCACTGGGCATTAGAGTTTTCCAGCAGTAACTAATATAATCTCATTTGTATCTTCAAATGAAACTTCCATAAGCACATGGACACCTTATATTGAAAGAAACATAAAAACCCTACAGGATCTCTGACCCATTCTCTATCAAAAGCTTTGGCAGGCATTTTCTGTTTAGCCTTTGATCTTCCTGTCAAAAGATGTCTGTCAGTGAGCAAATTGTCAGGCAAATGCCCTTCTAAGTTCCTTGCTCTTGGTCTGTTTCTCCTCAGACACTCAGGAGAGGTCTCTGCTTGAAAGGGAGAGAGGTGTTATGAAAGTGCTATGCCGCTGGTGTACACGAAATCTAAGGAGTCTTTCCCTAATTGGAAAAAAAGTCATTGTCTCTAATGATCTTTGATCTCCATATTTTCCCTTATTGATAAGCCATTTTTTCCTCACCCTGTAACATGCAAAAAAGTACCTCTGCTGCTATATGCCAAACATTATACTGCATGTTTCCTGCATATCAGCTCTTTTAACCCTTATTCAACCTGTCACAGTGTGTATTGTCCCCGTTTCACAGGTGTGTATACTGAACTTGGAGAAATTAATTTGCCTTGGGTCACAAAGCTTATAAGTGACATACCTGAGATTTGAACCAAGAGCGTCTAGTTCCCAAAATTGTTCTTAAAAACTACAACCCACTGAGTTTGGGTCTTTGCTTTTTGTCTAAATTTAAGTTGGATTTATCATTCCCAATTTCCTTTCCAAGATTACTCAAAGATAAATAATTAAATTATACACAACAGACATGGAGTTTTTTAAAAAAAAGAACAGAAAGGATTTATTAGAAAACAATTTATTTTTTCCATAAGTCTGCTTGGACAGTGTTTCATAGACTTTGTGAACCAATAACACATGTTTTCTCTCGGATAAGACTGATAGATTTGGGACACTGCTAGGCTGTTTCTCACTCCTTAGGACTTGACAACTGGCTAAAGTGTCCCACATTTGTGTTATTAGAACACAAGGCAATGAGAAGGCATGGATCATCTTCCATATTCATTCCTCAGAATTCATTCAAATCTGTTGCAAGAATCTACATTTCATTGTTCTAATACTTACCAACCTGTTTATAATCTGATAATGAATATATGATAAATAATACCATCATTATTCCAAAAGCACATTCTACTGTGCTTATGGTATCTTTATGGCATTTTTATTTTTAAACTAATTTTATTGAGGTTAGTTTGCATACAACAAAATGCAGCTATTTTAAGCCTATATTCTGGTATGTTTTGATACGTGTATGTTCCTTTTTAAACACTACCTCCATCAATATAAAGAACATTTCTATTATTCCACAAAGTTGCCTCACAGTCCTCTGTAGTTAAGCCCTGAGGAAACTAATCCCATATTCCCACTAGTATTAGTTTTGACTATTCAAGAATGATTTCACATCAAAGGGCTCATACAGTATATATCTTATTATTTTAGAGGTCTTTCACTTATCAGAGTAACTTTGAGATTAATTTATGTTAAAAGGCAGAGGAACCAGAGATCAAATTGCCAACATTTATTGGATCATAGAGAAGGCAATGAAATTATAGAAAAACTACTTCTGATTCATTGACTACACTAAAGCCTTTGACTGTGTGGATCACAACAAATTGTGAAAAAATCTTAAAGAGATGGGAATACCACCTTACCTATCTCCTAAGAATCCTGTATGCAGGTCAAGAAGCAACCATTAGAACTAGACATGGAACAAAAGACTGGTGCAAAAGCTATGACAAACCTAGATAGTGTATAAAAAAGCAGAGACATCACTTTGCCAATGAAGATGTGTATAGCCAAATCTTTGATTTTTCTAGTAGTCATGTATGGATATGAGAGTTGGACTATAAAGAAAGCTAAGTGCTGAGGATTTGATGCTTTTGAATTGTGGTCCTGGAGAAGACTCTTGAGGGCCCCTTGTACTGCAAGGAGATCAAACCAGTCAATCCTAAAGGAACTTAACCCTGAAGCTGAAACTCCAATACTTTGGCCAACTGATACGAAGAGCTGACTCATTGGAAAAAAACCCTGATGCTGGGAAAGATAGAGGGCATGATGAGGGGGTGACAGAAGATGAAATGGGTGGATGGCCTCACCGACTCAATGAACATGAGTTTGAGCAAGCTCCGGGAAATAGTGTAGGACCGGGAAGCCTAGTATGCTGCAGTCCATAGCGTTAGAGAATTGGACATGACTTAGAGACTGAGCAACAACAACCAAGTTATGAACAAAGTTGTATATCCGAGTACAAGTCTTTGGATAACATGTATTTTTATCCATCTGTGTAAATATCTATGAGTGGAATGGCTGGATTATATTGTATGTCAGTTTTACAAGAAACTTGCTGAACTATTTTTAAAAGTAGTTCTGCCGTTTTACATTCCCACCAGAAACATATTTAAAGGCCTCAATCTTATGTCTCAGATAGTGGGTTTAAATTTCATGATATTTCTGTTTTGTCAGTAGAAATGTGATTCTCAAACTGAGTGATTCAGGAGAGAAACTGTCCTCAGGGCCAATTTCTGTGATGCTGTAAGTGGCTCAGAGGTTAAAGTGTCTGCCTGCAATGCGGGAGACATGGGTTAGATTCCTGGGTCATGAAGATCCACTGGAGAAGGAAATGGCAACCCACTCCAGTATTCTTGCCTGGAGAACCCCATGGACGGAGGAGCCTGGTTTGCTACAGTCCACGGGGTAGCAAAGAGTCGGACACAACTGAGCGACTTCAAGGATAAATAACATTACCTTGACTGTTAAAAATCTAGTTTTACTGGTTAATGTCCAAGGGAGAATGCTGACAGGTTTTAAAAGAATATGACTTAAAATCCAGACTGTGAAAACTACACTGACTTAGGTTCTCTGTTACTTAGAGACAGGACTTCGATGAGAAACTACAGTTTGAGTAAATGGACAAAAGCAACTCAGGATGACCACTGGCTTTAAAATGTGACCCACCTCAAACCATCATCTGCTGCCTGCAGTCTGTCTTACTTAGGCACTCAGGGTGGCTTTAACTGAAGATCACCTGAAGAAGGGCATGGCAACCCACTCCAGTGTTCTTGCCTGGAGAATCCCAAGGACAGCCTGATGGGTTACAGTCCAGAGGGTTACAAAGAGTTGAATATGACTGAAGCTACTTAGCATGCATGCACATGTAGGGCACTGTTACTAAATATCAACTGTGTGAGAGGATTGCCAACACTAACCCTACACCTAACCCTAACTCTGATCCTAGGACAAGGCTCAAGAAGTCCAATATGTGCCTGTAATAGAACTCTACAACTTGTTCCCACCAAGGGAGTGAGGGAGTGGGGTACATCATGGGGCAAAATGAAAAACCAGTGTCTGTGTTTGGCCTTGGCAAAGAGCAGCCCGGTCTTATGGCAGATAAAAGGCCAAAATCTGAACCTGAAGGAAGAAATGCAGTTATTACAGTGTCACAGAAGCGCTTGTGAGAAATGGCCAGCTGTTTATAAGGCAGCATACTTTTTACCTGTATAGCACTTCCCAATACTTAAACCATTTCATATATATATCATCTCACCTAATCCCCACAACATCTTGCAGGCCAGGGTGGGAGCAAGCTAATCAATATTGCTATTTGACAGAAACACTAACCCAACAACTTGCCCTACTTTCCACAATCAGATTGGCAGACTAGTACCAGAGCTTTTGTTTTTTGGTTCCCATTTTTGTTTCCCAGTTTTAACTCTTCTTGCTGCCTATCATGGGTAAACTGGGTGACAAAAACATAACTTTATCAACCTTCACCAAAATTCCCTGGAATATACTATTTTAATTTCATAATAATGATTAAAGAAAAAAACCAACAGCAATGGCATTTATTGAAGACTACTTGCCAGATACTGCGCCAAATGTTTTACATAAACCCCTTCATGAATCCTCTTCACACAAGCCTATGAAATAAGAACTATTATTAAGCCTACTTGACATGGAAGAAACTGAGTTGAAGTGATGATAAGTGGACAGGAACCCAGGTCGACTTCCTCCAGGCTCTTAATCAATCAAATAAACTACCTCCTGCTGTAAATTCAGTTTCTTACATTAAGGTGGAATCCCTCCAGCTCCATGAGATTTGACATTGTAGCAAGGAGGCTGGAACACAGGGCTCACTGTGAATGTACAGACCAAATTTCTACATCACCAACTAACAAGAACCCATTGTCATAGCAGCAGACTTATCAGATATTCCCACTCAAGCACATGGAAGTAACATTCTCAAATGATCCACAAGGGAGCGTGCCTTCATTCAGAGCCATCATTCCAGATTTCACATGAGTTTTTTTAAAAATTCCACTTGTTTCATTTTTTAACTTAAAAGTTGCTCTGGAAAGCCCGAGAAGCAGAGAGGACAGTCATGAAAGAAGTAAGATACAAAAATCATTTGATATAAGAGATACAGGATAAAACAAAGTTTCACAGCATGTGGGCCCATTTTCCTAACATGGGAACCTTTTATTTTGTATACGTTTACCCCCTAGCACTAAATTCTACCTTGATTTCCAGGCAGTGCTACAGTATAGAATACCAAGTGGCCTATAAGAAACAAGAGCTCTGTGTCAATATAATTTTCTTCAAGGGAACCCATTTTACCTGCTGAATCCATAAGCCAATGGTGAAAAATATATTTCCCATCTTACTGGTAGCAGATGAGGGTAGTTGAAAGGCACAGGACATACTTATAAATTATTTAATGTTTATCTAAAATTTAAACTTAATTTGGAATCCTATATTTCTACTTGTTCCATGTGGCAATCCTAGTTGAAGCCAAACTAAACAAGGTTCAACTTTAGCTCTATCATCTGCCATCTAACCTGTTCTTTTAGGTTGGTTATCACCAGCCTGTATATGAACATATCCAGTTTTTTAACATGTTCATTACTTCATCTATAAAACAGGGTTAATGTCTGTTTCTATCTTCTAAGTTTGTGTTAAGAATTAAATTTTTAAATACCTAGCATGTATCTGGAATATACTAGGACTTCTTATATGTTTGCTATTATTATTATTACTACTAATACCAGTCATATTTAAACCAGTAAATTAAAATGATCGCTGACATATTTCTACTAAGAATAATAAAAAAGTACCAAACATCTTTCTAGAAACATAAATGACGTGATGAGTCAATGACACTTGACTAATAATACATAGCAATTGATTCAATTCAACTTAGTAAACATTTGTTAATTTCCTGAGATATGCAAGAACAGAGCCAAGCACTAGAAAAATCATAAGCCATCAGAGCTAAAAGGAAACGTACATGATGATCTCATTTAATGCCGCTCACCTTACACGTGAGGAAGGAAGCAAGTAACCAGGGCAGTAAACAAGTGATTACCCAGCATCCTAGGGTAAAAATGGTGGCAGAGCCAGGACTGACGGCCATCCTCCGGATGCTGGATGCACAGCAACTTTGATTCATCTTCTCTGCCTGCATGTGCAAAGAGAGTCCTCATCTCCTGAAGTGCACACTCTGGTAGGGACATACCAAACGGCAGCAAACACTGTTTTTCTTTCCTTTTTTTTTTTTTTTTGCTGTGGATCCACTACAATAGAGCCAATTTTACCTAATAATTTTATTCTCAAAAATAAATCCAATAAATTAACAGAAAAAAAGAAAGAAGAGAAAAGCAGTGGTTGTTATCTTCATTGTTCTTAGCAAAAATAGAAGTCAATTGGCAGATATAAGATTTTAAGTTGAGTTAGAATCTGAAGTAAGTGCTAGACCTCCTACCTTCTTGCCCTGGAGCTGGGTGTCCCTCCCATAAAAGGAGTGAAACTTCTTGTGAAGAAAAGTGAACCAGCAGGTGTTTCCCAATGAAGATATCTTTACACAAAACTACACAGGAAATCAAAATGAGCCTGGGGATCAGGCAGAAGGAACCAACACACACAGTTGGCCAAAGATCAAAAGAGCCCCATCACAAAAGTCAATGACCTTCTTCCCCAGATGATCCTGAAGAAAACCCAGACTGAAACCAAATGCCAGAACTATAGAGTAATCAGAGTTTGTAGATTCACAAATTTCAGAAATGCAGGGCAAGAATATATTTGAGGACATAGAAGGAACGAGTGGCCCAGTTGGCCTCAACCCAGGTCTGCTGATCTCTGATGTCCTTCTCTGCAACACCATCCTATGATCCATTCTTTTCTATTCCATCCCAGCCTGGTACTTCCCGTACCTTATCTAATTAATTCATTTGGCATATTTTTTAAATTGCATTTAACATTTTAACCACTTTTAGGAGTATAATGAAGTGACTTAGCAGCAGCAGCAGGAGTATAATTCAGTGGTACTGAATTGTATGCTCACAGTTATGAAACTATCACCAATATTAGCTTTCAGAGCTTTCCCATCATCCCAAACAGAAATTCTACACCCATTAAACAATGACACTCTATTTTGCTCACCTCAATCCCAACCACCAATATATTGTCTCTGAATTTGCCATTTTCTAGGTACATTATATGCTAATTTCTTTTTGTGTTTATTTCAATTAGCATAATGTTCTCAAAATCCCTCAGTGTTGTAGTATGTGTCAGAATTTCATTCCTTTTTAAAAAGCTAAATAATGTTCAATGGCAAGTATGTATTATACTTTAGTTATTCATCCATTGATGGACAGTTAGGTTACTTTCCACCTTTTATCTATTCTGATTAAAAAATATGTGAAGTGAAGTGAAAGTCACTCAGTTGTGTCTGACTCTTTGCGACCCTGTGGACTATAGCCTGCCAGATTCCTTTGTCCATTGAATTCTCCAGGCCAGAATACTGAGGTGGGTAGCCATTCTCTTATGCAGGGGATCTTCCCAACCCAAGGATCGAATCTCCCACATTGCAGGCAGATTCTTTACCATCTGAGCTCTAGGGAAGTCCAAGAATCTTGGAGTGGGTAGCCTATCCCTTCTCCAGCATACTTCCCCACCCAGGAGTCAAACCGGGGTCTCCTACATTGCAGGTGGATTCTTTACCAGCTGAGCTACCAGGGAATACTAAATAATATAGAAAGGACCTAGATAGACATTTCTCCAAAGCAAACACAAAGATAGTCAACAGGTACATGGAAATGTGCTCAATATCATTAATCATCAAGGAAATGCAAATCAAAACTACACCTTATGCCTACTAAAATGGCGATTATCAAAAATGCAAAAGATAAACAACCCAAGTATCTATCTATANGATAGACATTTCTCCAAAGCAAACACAAAGATAGTCAACAGGTACATGGAAATGTGCTCAATATCATTAATCATCAAGGAAATGCAAATCAAAACTACACCTTATGCCTACTAAAATGGTGATTATCAAAAATGCAAAAGATAAACAACCCAAGTATCTATCTATAGATGAATTGATAAGGAAATTGTTGTGTGTGTGTGTGTATGTGTATATATATATATATATATATATATATAGAGAGAGAGAGAGAGAGAGAGAGAATGAAATATTATTCAGTTATAAAGAAGAGTGAAATCCTGCCATCTGTGACATGGATGGCCCTTGAGGGCATTATGCTAAGTGAAATAAGTCTGAGAAAGAAAGACAAATACCATGATTTCACTTATATAAGGAATCTTAGACAAATAGAGACTCAGAGATACAGAGAACACATTGGTGGTTGCCAGAGATGGGAACTGGGGAGGTACAGAAATGGAAGACGGTGGTCTAAGCAGTAAAAAAATAAAATAAAATAAATTAGTTTAATTTTTTTTAAAGATAACAAGTGTTAGTGAGGATGTGAAGATAAGGGAAAACTTGTACACTGTTTGTGGAAATGTAAATTGGTGTAGCCACTATGGAAAACAGTATGCTGCTGCTGCTGCTAAGTCGCTTCAGTCGTGTATGACTCTGTGCAACCCCATAGATGGCATCCCACCAGGCTCCCCTGTCCCTGGGATTCTCTAGGCAAGAACACTGGAGTGGGTTGCCATTTCCTTCTCCAATGCATGAAAGTAAAAAGGGAAAGTGAAGTCGCTCAGTCGTGTCCGACTCTTAGTGACCCCATGGACTGCAGCCCACCAGGCTCCTCTGTCCATGTGATTTTCCAGGCAAGAGTACTGGAGTGGGGTACCATTGCCTTCTCCGGGAAAACAGTATGGAGGTTCCTTAAAAAATTAAAAACATAACTATCATATGATCCGGAAATCTCTGCTCTGAGTATAAATCTAAAGGAAACAAAATCAGGATGATAAAGAGTTATTTGCATCCCTATAGTCACTGTAGCATTTTTCAAAATAGCCAATAAACAACATAAGTGTCCATCAACAGACAAATGGATGAAGAAGATACATATATACAGTGGAATATTATTCAGCTCCAAAAATGAAGGAAATTCTGACATTTGCAATGACATGGATGGACTCTGAGGGCAGTATGCTAAGTTAAACAAGTCAGACAAAAAAAAGACAAATAAGTATGATCATGCTTATGCATATGGGATCCAAAAAAAAAAAGCTGAATTCATAGAAACAGTAGAATGGTGGTTGCCAGGGGCTGGAGCTAAGGGGAACGGAAAGATTTTGGTCCAAATACACAAACTTCCAGTTATAAGATAAATAAATTCTTGGGATGTAATACATAGCATGGTGATTATAGCTAACATAACTACATATTTGAATGTTTACAAAACAATATATCTTAAATGTACTTACCACCATGAAAAAAAAAAGGTAATTATGTGAGGTGATGGAGGTGTAACTAACCTTATTGTGGTAATCATTTTGCAATAGATACATGTATCAAATCATCCTGCTGTATCAAATCTCATTTTAAGATCAAACTTACACAGTATTAGAGATCAAATATATCTCAACAAAACTGGAAAAGATCATCATAATTGGGATAAGTGATATGAAAACCTAAAAAAGTTACGATGAGCTTCCTGAGAAAATGATGTTTAAGTTGAGTGCTGGAAAATAACCAAAGCAGTGGTCATTAAACTGTGGCCCACAGGTAACTCCTCTACTTTAATAAGTAATTTTCCTGAAACACCATTTTGACTAGGTTACATACAACCTATGGTTATTTTCACGATTTAAGAGCAGATGTGAGTAGCTGTGACAAGGACCCATATATGGTTCACAAAGTTAGAATATTATTATCTGGACCTTTATAGGAAGTATGCTAAAAACTCACCAAAAGTCACTGAAGAGGAGATACTGATTAGATGGGGCGTGTAGGAGAGGCCACGGCATGTGCGTAAGCTCTGAGAAGGAGCGCACAGCAGTCACAGAACTTTGCATAGCTGTGCTAGCTGCTAGGGCAACTGTAACAAATTATCATAAATTTGGTGGCTTAAAAAAAAAATTATCTCCAGAGACTAGAAGTCTGCAATGAAAGTGTCAGCAGGACTGGTTCCACCTGGAGGCTCTGAGTGAGAAATCATCCCATGCCTTCATCTAAACTTCTGTTGGCAACTCTTGGCATTCTTTGACTTCTAAATTCATCACCCCAATCTCTACCTCCATCTTTACATGGCCTTCTCCTCTTTGTGCCTCTCTTTCCTCCCCTTCTCTGTCTCTTACAAGGACCCCTGTCGGTGCATTTGAGGCCCACCCTATCTAGGATAATCTCAGTTCAAAATTCTTATTACTCCCAATGATATTCACAAAGAGCCTTAGTTCAAGTACGTTCACTTTCTGAAGTATCAGGTGAGTCCACACTACAGTAGGCAAAGGACACATGAAGTCCAGTGTGATGGAAAATGAGATGAGAGATGAAGAATGTCAGGTGATGAACCTAGAGAAACTGACAGGCATCAACTCTCACTGGCCCTTGAAGAACATACCAGTGATCAGGGAGAATCCTGTAAACCTTGGAAGGAGGGGGAGCAAGAATATTACTATGCAATCTAACACAATTTTTTTTTAAGTTCATGTAAAATATCCTGTTTTAGTTGGATAAGCCCCCAAAGGACTTCAGAAACACATTTCCCATCATGTTTTCTTCCAAATGGTCAGATTAATGAATAGCAAAAAAAAAAGTTTGACAGAAAAATTAATATTTGAATCATAAAGTCTTAGATTAAAGCCATCAGGATCTATGAAGTATAATTTGAGTATTATGGACACTATTTTTATCTGGTAATTCACATTGTCTTTTATTTTAAGATTCATTTGTCAAAGATTGACTCATTTAGACATGTGTTCTCAGGCTTGCCCTCATTCTTCCCCAGGACTGAAGCCATGTTGACACTATCTGTTCTACACATACCATTCATTACTGCCAAGGATGACCCCTGAAGGAAGGTCTTAAAGCCGTGTCCATCCCAAGAACACTGCCTCAGGTCCCAGCCATCATTAATTCAGCTTGATCTTGTCTCTGAGTTTGGTAACTCCACAGCTTCCTTCACTTCACAGACTCTGTCTGCTCCTTGCAATGCAGTTCTGGTGGCAGGAATCCTGCCTTGCTTCAGGGAATGAAGTTCTGAGTTGATAATTTCTTTTGTATACTGCCAGCTCAATGTTTGAATCTTGCCTTACTCTCAATCAGTATCCCATTTAGGTTTGCAAGGATTATTAATGGCAAGATTGTTGCTGGGTTCCTACTATCACCTGATAAGCTTCTGCAGCAAGTGCAAATAGTAGACCATAGATGATCAGAGGCAAGAAACGTTAATTCCATTCTCTTTTTGTGTGTGTACTCAGTCATGTCCAACTTTTTGCGGCCTCATGGACTGTAGCCTGCCAGGCCCCTCTGCCCATGGAATTTTCCTGGCAAGAATCCATTTCTTGTTAAATTGAACTTAATGTCTCTTCTGAGCCTTCCTTCATTGTGGTGAAAGCTGAACTTAATTCAGGATGTCCCAAACATCCCTTTCCCCAAGGCTTCTTGGGACCATGACATAAGTGAGGAGGAACTGGGAAGGGCCCTGGTTGTGTATCTGTGTTGGCATCCTCAGAGATAACTTATTCCAATCCTTTGCAGATCTGGCTCTGCTGATTGTGGCCTCCCCTTGATTCAAGCCATATCTGTACCAGTCTGTGATCTGGGGAGTTTGGTGGTTCAATCTAGAAACTTCGTGCAGTCATTTCTGCTCCATTGTTCCTACATCATTCCAGGTACAAGGGATTGCTCAGCTCTTACCTGCTCCCTGGGGTTTATGCAGAGATGGAGGAAGTACATCCTTGCTTTTGGATTCCTCAGATCCCTCTTGTGATGCTCTCTGTACCTCCAGCTCAAAACTCAGAGGAGGGGAACATAATGTGAGGTCTCGCCCCAGGTATCCACCCAAAATCAAGTCTGTGTTTCTTCACTACCACCCTCTAGTCAGGTGACAATTTGATCTAGTCTCAGAGATAAGGAAACTGCATATGTGACTGACTGTGCTTTTCTAAGTTTGTTTGTTTGGTTTTTAATCTTATACTTGAACCTTGGCTTTGGAAACTCCAAAGCCAGAAATATTATTCTTTTATTTTCTAGTTCTGCTGCCCCACCCACTTCTTTGAGAGTAGGAGAGGTAAAATAGTCTAGCTGTTGCATAAATGGAAGAAGGGCTCTGGGGTAAGACAAAATAAAAGGGGGACATCAATGAATACATCCAAGTAATATCCCACTGCTCTCCCCTTATGCGAACTGCTTGTGAAACTACACATACTCTCAAAAAATGGAATCCTGTCTGCATTGCTTCTTCTATCATCCCTTCACGCATTCTGTCACTCTCTACTCCTTTGATCCATGTATATTGAGCCCAGTGGTATGGTAGGGATTTGCCTGGCACTCGGGATACAGAGTTGATTCCAAACACAAGGATGCTTTCACAAGGAGCTCTCTGTTTAGCTCAGTCTTGTCACTACTGCCATTGAGAACTGGACCGTTGTGGTGAACTCTCCTGTGCATCGCAGGATGTTTAGCACCATCCCAGCCTCTACTCACTACACGGAAGTAGCAGCCCTCAGTGTGGCGATCAGAAACGTGCAGAGACACTGCCAAATTCCCTTGGGAGGCAAGCTTGCCCTCAGCTGAGAATCACTGCTCTAGCAGGAGAAACAGGCACACACATGTATAATACAGTGAGGTCAATGCATGGATATAGGCACACACAGGTTGGCATGGAATCCTAAAGAAGGCATCCAGGCCACCCTGGGGTGAGCTGGGGTGAAGTGAGACAGTGATGCCTCAGCACCTAATGTTCTGAGCCACAGCCCACATTGTCATTCCGCATTTCTGCTCTGTCACTCACCACTTGCTTACTCATTCAATAAATATTTCTGAGAATTGATTCTAGGAGCTACACACTGGACATGCACAGATTAATAAGATATGGCCCCTGCCTGCACAGAGGCCATGTATTATTACAGTTAAGACTACAGGGTCTAGCATCAGCATTCTTAATTTCAAACTCTAATTCTAGCGCCAGCTCTGTGACATTGGGCAAGTTATTCAGCCTCTCTGATCTGCACTTTTTAATTATTTACAATGAGGATAATAATGGCAAGTACCTCTTAGAGTTAATGAGATTAAATGGGATAATTCTTGTAAATCTCTTAGCATCTGGTCTGGCAGATGGAAAGCATGGAATAAATGTTAGCTTTTATCACTGACTGTCCAAGTTATATATTATTGTGGGAAGGTCTTGTTTCAAGTTATAGCCTCTCATCAGTGCCAGTACAGTTAATTGGACTATGTCTGGTCATGTCCTGATATGTGACAGGCAGAGATGCAGTTATCTTGTCCATCATTGGATTTCCATTAGAATATCATTAAGATTAAAAGTACTATAAAATCTTAATTAGAACATTAATTTCCACTGTAATAAATTAAATTTTCAAGTCAACAGCCATAAATGTAATAAACAAATAAGAAAAAAAGAAGAAGAAAAAGGCTGAAAACAAAACCTCAGAGTTTCAGATTTTAGCCTTCTCAGTTGATATTTTCAGTTAAAATTTGCTTTTCTTCAATTTTAATACACAAACATTAGTTTGGAGACTCTATCTTCTCTTTGACTTTACACAATTCCTAGAGCATGTTTGAGCATAACAATTACCCCAGCATAGAGAAGCTTGGGGATGGTTTAATAACAGTCTTCAAATACATGAAAAGTTATTATACAGAACATGATGACCAGCTGTTCCCTACTTCCACAGAGGACCAAGAAAAATAAATAGGCTGAAAATTACAGTGGCTGACAATTTGAGGTGGATTCACTGAAGAACTTTGCAAAGTATAAAGTCACTGTAGAAAGCCTAAGAAAAGAGGTTAGGGAATGTGGTATAGCAAAAAGTACTTGACATAGATTTCAGGGGATGTAGTTTCTTATGCCAGATGGAAAACAATGACTTTCTACAAGGTTCCAAGCCTCTGACGCTGTTTTTTGAAACAACAGAATCTTCCACACGTTCCTTACAGAGGGGTCATAGCATAGCCTGAATTTCCCCCACGACTCGACAGCCATGAATACAAATGAGGTTATTTTAGAACAGAAGTCCTCAACTGGGGGTGGTTTTGGCTCCCAGAGGTCACTGGGTAATGACTGAAGACATTTAATTATCATGACTGGAGAAGGTCAGGGATGCAGCTAAACATCCTACAAAGTACAGGATAACCTGCCCTCAAAATTACGCACATACTACAAAGAACCATCTGGTTCAATGTGTGAATACTGCCAGGATTGAGGAACCCTACTCCAGACTAACAGGCTAGCTTTCTCAAGTTCGTGCAACTGCTTATTTAAGCCTATATCTAGGGCCCAGGTTTTGCCAGGTAATTTGAGAGCCTTTAGGTATCATAGGGATTGTTATTCACTAGTATTTCTAGCTTTCTGTCTCCTGGGTCATGGTAGGGCTGCACTTTCCCACCTCTTTTGAAATGATGGGTAGCCACGTGACTTGCTGTAGCCATTAAAGTCTCAGTGCAAGTGACATGCTTCCCTTCTAAGGCAGATGGTAATTGGCTGTGTTCTTTCTACTACAGTTGCAGTCTTGGAAGCACAGGTCATGGTCACAGAGAAGTCTTCATCCTGCCAGTTTCCCTAGTCACAGTGATGAGCAGTGGTTGCACATGTTAGAAGGAAACTTTCCCCATACTTGGGCAGATCGAACATATGACTATCACAAAGATGAGAAGTATGATTGAAAGAGCAATATGTCATGAGTGTAGGTTGTCAAGCCAAATCTCGTTCCCTCAAACTTACCTCTATTGCTTACCAGCTGTGTGATCTTGTGTAAGTTATTTAACTTCTCTGCCTTCCAGTTTTCTCATGTGTAAAATGGGGTAATGATAGCATCTTCCTTTGACATCAAATGGGAACATGAACACAGAGCATTTAGGAAAGTGTTTACTCATTTTCTAAGAACTTCTTAATATTAAGTCATTTATTTCTCATAACAGCTGTATGAGATTATTATTAATTTTTCCCCCATTGTACAGATGAGAAAACTAAGAATTTAAGTAACCTAAGCACACAGAATTAGTAGATGACAGAGACAGTATCCAGCCTGAGGTTGTTTGGCTACAGAGTCCATGCAATTAACCGTGACACAATTACATGATGATGAAGATGATGTCATTTTCTTAAAAATACTGTCTGTTGGATCACATTTACAGATTAGCATAAGGCTCAGACTCAGTCATCAGAGAGTTCGCAGATGATTGGGGAAGATAAGACATGAACTTTAAAAATGCCCAGACAAGGTAAAATGTGGTAAGTGCCATAAAAGAGATAAGGACAAGTACTTGCCAATTTTATTAAATCTCCCATTTAACCCTCAGTTAACCTGAAAATTCAATTAACCAGACATATTACCCATATGTTGCCATTAATCAAGGTTTTATAGTATCAGTTGAACTCATTTAACCCTAATAAGCAGATGATTGCATATGGATTGCAAGAGGATTTAGAAGCACAATAACCCAGAAATCAGCTCCATGGCTAAGTGTTTTCCTAAAAGCAAAGGGAACATTGCTGAGCAGAAAGGGAGGAAAGGGGAAAACAGTAAATGTTTAGCACAATGCAGTAATGAAGAGGAGACGATGCTGGTTGGTGAAGACTAAGTAGGTCAGAAGAGAAAGAAAGAGCCCTTGGCATCACTGATGTTATCTGGGTAACGTCTGTCAGAACAGATGGCCCTCCTTTTCCAGCAGACAGTCCAAAGGACAGTAACTGGTGAGGCAAGGTGTGCCTCTCTATATAAAATCAATTGTGCAGCAGGACAAATCCGCTCTTCTTGAGCCCCCAAGCAGGATTATAAAGAATGTAAAAGACAATGAGATTTAGGACATGGACAGATGAACCACAGAAAATATTATGATGCTTCCTTTAAAAAACAACCTCCTTTTCTTCCAGTCTGGGAAAATCCAATTCATCCTTCAAGACCCAAGTCAAATGCCCTGGAAACTGTTCTCTAAATGTTTAAGAAAGAATTGTGCTGTTTCTGTATTCAGGTGGTTCTTTATTTTTGTCTTGCTTATACTAGCTTCTACATGGCAATGTACAAATAAGCTTCTCTAGAAAGGATAAAACAAGGCAGTCCTGAGAATTATCGAAAGTTTTATCACAATCAATGTATATACCACCTAATGCAAAGGTCTGGAACATTTCTCTCTATATATACAACTATGTTCCTTTTCTAGATTTTTGAGCCACATGTCAATGCTTGTGAATTAGTAATACTTGGTAAGCATATATCTCATTGTGAAAATTAATTTTATGATGTTCCTTCCTCAGTTTTCTTAAATAATGAAATGGGATCATACCCCAAGCCAAATCCAGATTAGATAAATGAAGTTCTGTTAGTAGGAAACAGAGAGAGAGTAGGGTGCAAAGCTCAGATTTCATTTATGAGTAAGACCAGTTGTGTTGACATCTGACAGTGATAAACCAGAAATTCATTGAAATGAACCTATTTCCTCCAGTTTGTTCATGCTGATGACGAAGTTGCAGCAGTCTCCTGGAAGATGTTTTCTGAAACAAACGGCAAAGGAGAAAAGGAAAGATATACCCATTTGAATGCAGAATTCCAAAGAATAGAAAGGAGAGATACAAAAGCCTTCCTCAGTGACCAATGCAAAGAAATAGAGGAAAAGAACAGAATGGGAAAGACTAGAGATCTCTTGATAGAGATTCCAAGGGAACATTTCATGCAAAGATGGGCACAATAAAGGACAGAAATGGTATGGACCTAACAGAAACAGATGATATTAAGAAGAGGTAGCAAGATTACACAGAAGAACTATACAAAAATGGTTTTCAAGACCCAGATAACCACTGGGTGTGATCACTCACCTAGAGCCAGACATCCTGGAATGTGAAGTCAAGTGGGCCTTAGAGCACCACTGCAGACGAAGCTAGTGGAAGTTGAGCTATTTCAAATCCTAAAAGATGATGCTGTGAAAGTGCTGCAACAATATGCCAGCAAATTTGGAAAATGCAGCAGTGGCCACAGGTCAGTTTTCATTTCAATTCCAAAGAAAGGCAATGCCAAAGGATGCTCGAACTACCGCATAATTGCACTCACCTCACATGGTAGCAAAGTAATGCTCAAAATTCTCCAAATCAGGATTCAACAGTATGTGAACTGTGAACTTCCAGATGTTCAAGCTGTATCTCAAAAAGGAAGAGGAACCAGAGATCAAATTGCCAATATCCACTGGATCATCAAAAATGCAAAAGACTTCCAAAAAAAAATCTACTTCTGCTTTATTGACTATGCCATAGCCTTTGACTGAGTGGATCAAAATAAACTGTGGAAAATTCTCAAAGAGATGGGAATACCAGACCATCTGACCTGCCTCTTGAGGAATCTGTATGCAGGTCAGGAAGCAACAGTTAGAACTGGACATGGAACAACAGACTGGTTCCAAAAGGAAAAGGAGTACGTCAAGGCTGTATATTGTCACCCTGCTTATTTAACTTACTTGCAGAATACATCATGAGAAATGCTGGACTGGATGAAGCACAAGCTGGAATCAAGATTCCTGGGAGAAATATCAATAATCCCAGATATGCAGATGGCACCATCTTAATGGCAGAAAAAGAAAAGAAACAAAAGAGCCTCTTGATGAAAGTGAAAGAGGAGAGTGAAAAAGTTGGCTTAAAGCTCAATATAAGAAAACTAAGATCATGGCATCTGGTTTCACCACTTCAAGGCAAATAGGTGGGAAAACAACGGAAACAGTGTCAGACTTTAGTTTGGGGGGCTCCAAAATTACTGCAGATAGTGACTGCAACCATGAAATTAAAAGACACTTGCTCCTTGGAAGAAAAGCTATGACCAACCTAGACAGCATATTAAAAAGCAGAGACATTACTTTGCCAACAAAGGTCTGTCTAGTCAAAGCTATGGTTTTTCCAGTAGTCATGTATGGATGCGAGAGTTGGACTGTGAAGAAAGCTGAGCACCAAAGAAAGAATTGATGCTTTTGAACTGTGGTGTTGGAGAAGACTCTTGAGAGTCCCTTGGACTGCAAAGAGGTCCAACCAGTCCATCCCAAAGGAAATCAGTCTTGAATATTCATTGGAAGAACTGATGCTGAAGTTGAAACTCCAATACTCTGGCTACCTGATGTGAAGAACTGACTCATTGGAAAAGACCCTGATGCTGGAAAAGATTGAAGGCAGGAGGAGAAGAGGGCAACAGAGGATGAGATGGGGGGTTGGCATCACTGACTCAATGGACGTGAGTTTGAGTAAGCTCTGGGAGTTTGTGATGGACAGCGAAGCCTGGCATGCTGCATTCCATGGGGTGGCAAAGAGTCGGACAGCTGCGCGACTGAACTGACTGACTGAATCCCACTCACCTGAAGTTCGGTTTCCCTATTCCCATATCTCATGCTATTTTGTACCTCCAGTTTGGGACTTTTGTTTGCTATGGCCAAGTCTGCCTTCCCAACAAAACTGTGGCCCTTGTTTGCCTGAGAATTAAACTTTGCTTGTATCTCTTGAGCTTGGTTGAAAAGATGAGCTTGCCATCAGTTTTTCTAGTGACAACCTAAGAGCTAGGTCAGACCTGTCCTCTCTTTCTAGAGAGCAATGAAGGTGCTCATTCTTATACACAGGAATGCATGTGAGCTCATCCATGTCTTCATTAGAATCAAGGAATCAAAGGTGTTGTCTACTGTGGTTATCTCTTTATTCTTGGTGGACCCTAAAATAACTGAGGCCAGAAATACTTTAAGAAGTGTTAAAAATTAATATTAGCAAATCTGAGGCCAAGTATTCTCTTGCAGCATCATTTCTTAGCCACTCTCCTAAACCAATTTCATCCAAGTAATGTTACAAATATGTGGTCCTGGATGACTACTGAATAAAAGAATTCATGGATGGGAATCTCCCTTCTAAGACTTGTAACAGGCATATACCAAATGTTGCAGATGAGACCTAAAGCAGATCAGTAACTTTTCTTGTAGTGTGTTGTGTGAGTGTAAGTGTGTGCAACATGAACAACTCAGAGTTGTTTCTGCTTCTTACAATAACATCTTCATCTTTTCATTAAAAGAATTTTTATTACCAAGCATTCATTTCATTCTATTAAATGCTCAGTAATGTAAACTGATATTTAAGTTTAGTATAATAAATCTATACAGCATATTAAAAAGCAGAGACATAACTTTGCCAACAAAGGTCCATCTAGTCAAGGCTATGGTTTTTCCAGTAGTCGTGTATGGATGTGAGAGTTGAACTATAAAGAAAGCTGAGTGCTGAAGAACTGATGATCTTGGTGTTGGAGAAGACTCTTAAGAGTCCCTTGGACAGCAAGAAGGTCCAACTAGTCCATCCTAAAGGAGATCAGTCCTGAGTGTTCATTGGAAGGACTGATGTTGAAGCTAAAACTCCAATACTTTGGCCACTTGATGTGAAGAGCTGACTCCTTGGAAAAGACCCTGATGCTGGGAAAGATTGAGGGCAGAAGGAGAAAGGGATGACAGATGATGAGATGGTTGGAGAGCATCACTGACTCAATGGATATGAGTTTGGGTAAACGCCAGGAGTTAGTGATGGGCAGGGAGGCCCAGGGTGCTGTGGTCCATGGTGTCACAAAGAGTCAGACATGACTGAGCGACTGAACTGAAACTGAACTGAATAATGAATCTTACACCATGTTTCCTGTCAGGACATACAAAATCAAGCTGGTACATAATGTGACCTCAAATTCTTAAAGAAAAAAAAGAAAGAAATTCCTTCCCCTTGTATTACTTTCCAATGTGTACCTTTACATGCGGTGTGTGTTACAATTCCCACTGCTATTATGAGGAGATAATTGTAAACAACAAGCATGACATTCTTTGGTAGGCAGCCCTGGAGATAAGACCTGTCAATCCTTAAATAGCTTAAATAAGCTGGAAAAATTCACTTGGAGATTAAGATATTTATTTTTTCATTCAACAAATATTTAGTAGTGCACCATCATGTAAAGGGACTCCAAAGACCTTGCTCCTATTCTGTGACACATGCAATTTAGAGCTAGAGATTGCCAAATTAATTAATCTTCTTTCCTCTTACATTTTGCGGAAATGATGACTGAGGTTCAGTTTTTGTGACTTGCCCACAACCTGTGTCCAATGAATAATAAAGGCAAAACAGTGGAAAGAGGAAGAAGTAATCACTTGAAATATGTATTTGGTACAGTTATTTTAACATTAATATTATGAGTACTATAGTTAAATTTGTCTTTACCACCTCTAATAATTTCCTTCTATACTCTGCCCACTGAACTCCTCCAAGGAATATTTTAAATAGAGTATCAAAAATGTTCCAAGTACCATGACTATGTGAGGAATTTTATAAAATAGTATCCAAGAAGGAAATATAAATTAGTCTATTGAAAAATATTAAGAGACTATGGTTTCCACTTATGGTTAGAGGGGTGATTCTTGTATTGGTCACAAAGAAATTCAGACAAGCCTTCCTGCTGAGGTTAGTAAGAAAATATGGGCAAAGTATGAAAGTGTCTCCTTAAAGGCAGTAGAGAGGTAGTAATGTTGTGAAAAATTATTAGACCAAGGTCCTGGAGAAGGAAATGCAGAGTCAGACATTTAGCGTCAATTTGACCATAGGATATTTACAAATTGGAATAGACATTAGAGGCCGAGTATTACTTTTGACAGTCCCCTGGAGTGTTTTCACACAGAAAACCCAAAATAACCTATGAGTAACACAATGAGTATAGCATGTCCATGGGCAGAAACTCAGTATTAAAAACACCAACAACAGACAGAAAATAAAATTTAAACACAATTATAATACCTTTAAGAATTTAATACTTTGGCCACCTGATGTGGAGAACTTAAAAATGTTTTCAAAGAAGTTTCAAATGTTTTCATTTGAAAACACCCTGATGCTGGGAAAAATTGAAAGCAGGAGGAGAAGGGGACAACAGAGGATGAAATGGTTGGATGGCATCACCGACTCAATGGATATGAGTTTGAGTAAACTCCAGGAGTTGGTGATGGACAGGGAGGCCTGGAATGCTGCAGTCCATGGGGCTGCAAAGAGTCAGACACGACTGAGTGTCTGAATACCTTGTAATTATTCTAATAAACTATATCCAAGATCAATGCTCTGGAAATCATAAATCAGTGATTCTCAAAGCATGGTTTTGGGATGAACACCATGAGCATTACCTGGGAACTTCTTAGAAATGCAAATACTCAGGTCACACCTCAGATATACTTGGACTCAGAGATGGCCACCCAGCAACTGGAATTTTAACAAGCCATCTAAGTGATTCTGAGGCATGCTGGAGCTCTGCTCCAAGGCATTATCAAGAGAACTTAAGGAAGACAAATAAATTGGGAGATATACCATGTTTCTGGATTAAAAGTCTCATAATATGATGAAGTTAAGTTTTTTAACTAAACTCTAAGTTTAAAGTAATTCCAATCAAAATCCCAACTGATATTTGTGCATTATGTGTGCTCATAACTTGATAGCTTATATGTTAAACATTCATGTGGAAATGCCAAGGGCTAAGAATAGATAGGAACTCTTGAAGAAGATCAGGTAGAGAGAACTTGCTGAATAGATATTCAGTTCAGTTCAATTCAGTCGCTCAGTCATGTCTGACTCTTTGCGAACCCATGAATCACAGTACTCCAGGCCTCCCTGTCCATTACCAACTCCTGGAGTTCTTTCAAACTGATGTTCATTGAGTCGGTGATGCCATCCAGCCAACTCATCCTCTGTCATCCCCTTCTCCTCCTGCCCCCAATCCCTCCCAGCATCAGGGTCTTTTCCAGTGAGTCAACTCTTCACATGATGTGGCCAAAGTATTGGAATTTTAGCCTCAGCATCAGTCCTTCCAATGAACACCCAGGACTGATCTCCTTTAGGATGGACTGGTTGGATCTCCTTGCAGACATTATAAAAACTTGAGAAGCTAAAACAAAGAGAGAGACAAAGAGAAATAAAAAGCCCACAAATACACCCAACTTAATATATATATATATATTATTTTTTTAATCATCAAATTTTCATTATAGAGAGTTTTTTAATAAATGCTGCTAGGTCAACAAGATAGCTCTGCAGGGAGAAATGAAACTTGAATCTACCTCACACCAGAAACAAATATGTGATTTAAACAGAAAAGTCTAAACAATAAAACTTCTAGAACATAATAGAAAAGGATACCTTTTCCTACCATGAGGGATACCTTAAACAGAACTCAAAATAAAGAAATTGATAAATGAGACAAAACCACGTTGGAAAAGATCACCTGTGTCAATGAAAGATAAGCATACATCTATCTTGCATTTTCTTTTCTGTGAATTAATCACCTCAAATTCTTGCCCATGTGTACAAAGAGATTATGAAAAGATGAACATAGAAGCATTACAGGTAATAACCAACATCCAGAAACAACCCAACCATCTATCAACAAAAGAAAGAATATATTGTGATCTATCTAAATAACACCATGAAGATAAATATACTACATGTACATCATGGGTGAAGCCCAAAGTCACAAAGTTGAGCAAAATAAAATAGAACTTATTCCATTTAAATAGTTTGAAATAAAAAAAAAACGACCCTGCAATATTTGGGTATGCTTAAATAGATGATTAAAATGTAAAATATTAGTGTCTACAATAAAAAACAGGACAGTGGTTGCCTTTGTGGAAGGAAGATTATTATTAGAAAGAAATATGGGGTCCTTCTGAGGTGGTTGGAAGGTACTATTTCTTTCTCTTTCCTCCCTTACCTCTGGTCAAAATAATAAGAATTGTAAACAAGAACTATGTCTTTGAGGAAATACATCAAGATAGTCATCATCATTTGAGCATCGCTGTCTAAGTGCTGTATGTCAGTTAACCTCATCTGATTCTCACAGTAACCCTATGAGGTGGTTCTACTATAAGTGTCATTTCAAAGATAAGTAAACTGAGGTACTGAGATATTAACTCATTTTCTAAAAGTTACACAGCTGAAAAGTAGCTACGCCAACAGTTCAAACCCAGAGAACCTGACTTCAGCGTCCACACAAGCCCATGCTGTTAATCCAATCTCAAACAGTGTGAGTTCTGATGACAAACACAGGATTGTACGGAAAAGGGAGCTTTTTCTGGTGAGTGTTTCTTCTCCTCTCATGAGATTCCACAAAGACAATTGTGTCTGTTTGGTCTCTGTAGCTACAGACCCATAGAGGCCCTTGTAGGATTCCTTGAAGTGTGAAGGTCCTCCCAATTTTCGAGAGATCTCTTTGGGAAGAAAAGAGCCTAACAATCTCCAAGGAGAAAAACTCCTGACTCAGAGGAAAAACAGAGAATATCTCAGAGTGTTCACCCTGAAACATCCTTACTTAATGGCACAGCAATAAAGTAACAGAGCTAGGAAAAGGAGAGCCACAGGACAAGGCTACTGGCTTCTGGAGGGAGACCTACATCTGAGTTAGAAAAGAAGGTGTTGTTTCTTTCAGCAGCTAAGGGGAAACAGTGATAGATGTACAGGAAATGTACGTTTTCCAGCGTGCAGGATCCACAGCCCTGGCTGCCCATGGAAATGATGGGGGTGGGGTACAGCAAGTGGCATCACATGGGGTGACCTCAGCAATGTTGTTAGGGATGTAGGGATACAGCTTTACATTATGTGGAATCCCACAGGGAGATGAGCTATACTGTGCTAAGTAGCTTCAGTCATGTCCAACTCTGTGCGACACTGTGGACTGTAGTCTGCCAGGCTCCTCTGTCCTTGGGCTTCTCCTGGCAAGAATACTGGGGTGGGTTGCCATGCCCTCCTCCCGGGGACCTTCCTGACGCAGGAATCAAACTTGTGTCTCTTAAGTCTCCTACTTTGGCAGGCAGGTTCTTTATCACTTTTTTTTTTTATCATTTTCCATTCAATTTTCTGACTATTATAGAGTCTCAATGTGACACTAGCATGGTTTTAACAACTCTCTGACACTTATTACTACTTCTTATAACAAAGAGATTTTGGCAGGTGAAAGAGTATTTAACTAGAACTGAAAAACGTTCTTTCATCTTCATTGTGTTCACTTTTATGGCTTCCTTCTATTTATGTCAACAATGTTTTATTTGCAGAAATAAAAAGTTCTTTTCAAGTAAATTTATGTATGAAAAATATAAATGTTTTACAGAATTATTATATAAAAATTTATAGAGGTCATATGCATATATGGCAAAGAATTGTGATGATGTTGTAAAGTGTGGGTAATCTTCTATAACTCCTTGAATAATCTATATCCTGTCCTCAGTTGGTGTTATACCCTGCAGTTATTGGTCCACACTGGGAGCATCATGTCCATTTCTGAAGAGCACTCTCTAGAAGAGATGAAGACACACTGAAGACCATCAGAGTGACCAGAGAAAGACCAGAAGAACACACAGTAATAACCACAGCATCAGATCTTGAACAAAATGGAAGACTCTGCACAGGGCCATATGAGCTGCTGTGAAGAATCTAAAGAATTGTCACATGGATGGACCTCTGTGGGATCTGGTCTTTGTGTCCACAAAAGATAGACACATTTCTATCTTTCTAGACATAGATAACTTCCAAAAAAACCCAGATTTTTATACAATATACAAAACATTCTTGCAGCCCAAACCATCCACAGGTAGAATGTAATAATAAAAGAATAAGCTTGGGCTTCCCTGGTGGCTCAGATGGTAAAGTATGTACTATACTTTGTGTGTGTCTAATGTGGGAGGACCCAGGTTTGGTCCCTAGGTTGGGAAGATCTCCTGGGGAAGGGAGTGGCAACCCACTCCAGGAGTTTTGCCTGGAGAATCCTATGGACAGAGAAGCCTGGTGGACTACATCCATGGGGTCACAAAGGGTCAGACATGGATGAGCAACTGAAACTACTACTACTATTGCTGCTAGGGACCAGAAGGTGTATAGGTTCCAGTCTTCCCACCAATAATTCCTGCTAAATGAGATTGCAGACAGAACCTTAACTCTGAACCTTGTATTACTTATGTATGAGGTGAAAAAGCTGGACTAGATGAAGGAAAGTGGGTAGGTTCATCTTGATCATCCTGATTGTTGGAATGCTGCCTGAAACTTCTTGTGGAGAAAAATTTTGAGGCTATATTTTGAGTCCTTCATATGGGAAGAAGGTCTGATTATCAACATCTACCCAAGATCAGAGAGGTGAATCACCACATTTCTGATTGCCTTGGACCAGATGATCATTATGATTCCTCCCCACAAACATCAATTTCACATCACTTTTTAAAATTTACCAATAAGTGCACTTCCAAAAAGGCTATCCATTAAAAAAATTTTTTAATTGCTATATTCATTAGAGTAGACTTTGTTTATGGATATTAATGCCTTCTATTTTTATGGTATTACTCCAGAGTGACAAATCATGTAGCCATTTGTACCATTCTGTTCTCAGTAGCAGGCTTACATAATTATTCAAAATTTACCTGTCCTTTAAGGTTTTGAAAAATGTGCTGGTTTAGTTGGACTGCCTGATTAATGAAAGGAAATTTCTGTTCTTCCACTCTTGTAGGATTGACCAGCACTTCTGAAGTGTGAACAAAGCCTTCATTCACTGTAAAAATGTTAACAATCATGCCCTCATAACAAGGGGATTTCCTCCCCGAGACAAATCGTGATAGTATCTAGTAAATTCACCTTTACAGTGAGTATGTGAGTTCCATTTCATTTTATTTTTCTCTATAAACATAATATGCAGAATAATAGATGATCCAGCACTTCAATGCCATGGAGAGAGAATGTATTTGTCAAGGGCCACAGTAGACTCTGCTGATGCCTAGTTTTGCTAGATTGTGACCACACTTCATTTGTCATCAGCATTCCGCTTAATTTACCACAAGTGTCATCTCCCAGGGCTGTCGGCTTGGAAAGATGATGCCCCTGTTGTGTGGGCTTTATGGGTACTGAGTGTTGAGGGGTTGGGGCTATAGGGAATGGGCTATCATTCATAATTTCCCACACTGCTTAGTTGAGGCAGGCAGATGGGAGCCTGAGGAAAAGGAGAACTTGAAGCTAAACAGATGGGCAGGCAAATATCCAGCAGCATCTGCTGCTGGCTAAGATGTTTCTAGCTACTTGTCTTAAAGAGCCTTCATGCTACTTATGATTTGAAGTACAGATTTGTACTGTTCAACACTATAGCCACTGGCCACATGTTGCTACTGAGTATTTGGAATGTGGCTAGTCCAAACTGAAATGTATTGAGTGTATAAAGTATACACAAGTTTTTTAAGACTTAGAACCAAAAATAGAATGGAATTATTTTTGTATTGATTCTGTGTTGAAATGACCATGATACCGACAAACTAGGTTACAATATACAAATACTTAATAGATTCTTACTTTTTTAAGGTGGCTATCAGAAAATTTAAAATCATATAAGTGGCTTCCATTCAGTTCATGTCAGTTCATTTCAGTCGCTCAGTCTTGTCCGTCTCTTGGCGACCCCATGAATCGCAGCACGCCAGGCCTCCCTGTCCATCACCATCTCCTGGAGTTCACTCAGACTCATGTTCATCGAGTCAGTGATGCCATCCAGCCATCTCATCCTTGGTCGTCCCCTTCTCCTCCTGCCCCCAATCCCTCCCAGCATCAGAGTCTTTTCCAATGGGTCAACTCTTCGCATGAGGTGGCCAAAGTACTGGAGTTTCAGCTTTAGCATCATTCCTTCCAAAGAAATTCCAGTGCTGATATCCTTCAGAATGGACTGGTTGGATCTCCTTGCAGTCCAAGGAACTCTCAAGAGTCTTCTCCAACACCACAGTTCAGAAGCATCAATTCTTCAGCGCTCAGCCTTCTTCACAGTCCAACGCTCACATCCATACATGACTACTGGAAAAACCATAGCCTTGACTAGATGGACCTTAGTCGGCAAAGTAATGTCTCTGCTTTTGAATATACTATCTAGGTTGGTCATAATTTTTCTTCCAAGGAGTAAGCGTCTTTTAATTTCATGGCTGCAGTCACCATCTGCAGTGATTTTGGAGCCCCCCAAAATAAAGTCTGACACTGTTTCCACTGTTTCCCCATCTATTTCCTACGAAGTGATGGGACCAGATGCCATGATCGTCGTTTTCTGAATGTTGAGCTTTAAGCCAACTTTTTCACTCTTGGTTTATAATATTGTATTGTTGTTGTTTAATTGCTAAGATATGTACAACTCTCTGTGACCCCTTGGACTGTAGCCCACCAGGCTCCTCTGTCCATAGGATTTCCCAGGCAAGAATACTGGAGTGGGTATTTCCAGCGGGAAAATTTCCTTTTCCTGGGGATCTTTCTGACCCAGGGATCAAACCTGCAAACCTGCATTATCAGGAGGATTCTTTACCACTAAGCTACTTGGTAAGCCCCTAAAATGTTGCTTTAAAGTAAAAAAATTCATTAACCCTCATCCCTTTATTCTACAGAGAGGAAAACAGAGAGCCTGATTAGGTAAGCAGTTGATATGGTCACATAGCTGATGAGTGAAGAGCACAAACACTGGAGCAAGATCACCTATCTGTGTTTCAGTTCCGATTCTATTATCACCACTTTGGATAAGTTATTTAAATTATGTGTTTCTTAGCCATTTGTATGTCTTCTTTGGAGAAATGTCTATTTAGGTATTTTGTCCATTTTTTGATTGGGTTTTTTGTTTTGATGATATTAAATAAATTTTGGATACTAATCCTTGCTGATGATATCATTATCAAATATTTTCTCCAAGTCTGGGGGTTGTCTNATTTGTATGTCTTCTTTGGAGAAATGTCTATTTAGGTATTTTGTCCATTTTTTGATTGGGTTTTTTGTTTTGATGATATTAAATAAATTTTGGATACTAATCCTTGCTGATGATATCATTAGAAAATATTTTCTCCAAGTCTGGGGGTTGTCTCTGTTTTATTTATGATTTCCTCTGTTGTATAAAAGCTTTTGAGTTTAAATAAGTCCCATTTGTTTATTTTTATTTTCATTACTCTGGAAGACAGATCGAAAATGATATTGCTACAACTTATGTCAGAGAATGTTTTGCCTATGTTCTTCTCTAAGGGCTTTATAATGTCTTGCCTTTAATCCATTTTGAGCTTATTTTTGTGTATGATGTTAAAGAATATTCTAATTTCATTTTTTTAACATGGAGATGTCATTTTCCTGAAACCATTTGTTTAAAAGACCATCTTTTCTTCATTGTATATTCTTACCTCCTTTATCATAGATTAATTGAGCACAGGTGCATTGGTTTATTTCTGAGTTTTCTTTTCTGTTCCATTGATCTATATTTCTATATTTGTGCCAGTACCACATTATTTTGATGACGATAGTTTTGTAGTATAGTCTGAAGCCAGGGAGTCTGATTCTTGCAGTCCATTTTTCTTTCTCAAGAGTGCTTTGGCTATTTGGAGTCCTTTGTATCTCCACACAAATTTTAAGACTTCTTGTTCTAGTTCCGTGAAAAATGTCATTGGTAATTTGAAAGGAATTTCATTGAATCTGTAGATTGCCTTGGGTAGTACAGACAATTGTCATTTTGACAATATTGATTCTTCTAATCCAGAAACATGGTATATCTTTCTATCTGTGTCATCTTTGATTTCTTTTATTGGCATCTTATCGTTTTCAGAGAACAGGTCTTTTTTCTCCTTAAGTAGGTTTGTTCCTAGGTATTTTATTCTTTTTGATGTGATGATAGGTGGGACTGTTTCTTGAATATTTCTTTCTGATCTTTCATTGTCAGTTTATAGAAATGTGACAGATTTCTGTGTATTAATTTTGTAACTTGCAACTTTACCAAATTTATAGAGGAACTCTAGTAGCTTTCTGGTAGCAATGTTCAACATTGATAATTATTAGAGAAATGCAAATCAAAACTACAATGAAATATCACCTTACACCAGTCGAAATGGCTATTTTAAAAATCCACAAAAATAAATGCCAGAGAGGGTATGGAGAGAATGTAAACTGGTACAGCCACTATGGAGAACAGTATGGAGGTTCCTTAAAAAAATAAAAATAGACTACCATATGACCCTGCAATCCCACTCCTGGGCATATGTCCAGAGAAAAATATGGTCCAAAATGATACATGCACCCCAATGTTCACTGCAATGCTGTTTACAATAGCCAAGACATGGAAGCAACCTAAATGTCCATTGACAGAGGAATGGATAAAGATGTGGTACATTTATACAATGAAATATTACCCAACCATTAAAAAGAAGGAAATAATTCCATTTGCAATAACATGGTTAGACCTAGATATTGTCATTCTGAATGAAGTAAGTCAGACAGAGACAAATAAATATCACTTTAGCACAATATCATAAATAGTACTTATATGCAGAATCTAAAACAAAATCATACAAATNGACTGTAACAGGTACAAAGTTTCTATTGAGGATGATGAAAATGGATAGTGGAATTTTAATTTGGATGTTCTGGATTAGATAGTAGTGATAGTTGCAGAACCTCATAAATGTACTTTAAAAAGTCACTAAACTGTATAAACAGTGAATCTTATGGTATGAATTGTATCTCAAAAATAAAAATAAAAGAGAGGATAAAAGTATGTCAGAGAGTGCCTAACTTATAGACATTGAGTAATTTGCTAAGCTTCGCTTTGCCCCCATTAAAAACAGTAAAGCTAGGATAAAAATCAAGTCGTTCTGATACAAAGACTATGCTCTTCACCTCTCCACCAGTATTGCCTCTCACATGACAGCGGGGATCTACTGGAAAAGAGAAACAGTGAAACAAGCCCTTTCGACGGTTCTGCCGTTTTGACTACAACGCTGCTTACTTGAGCATATGATCTGTTAATGGTGACTACAGAACAAAGTTATTCATATCTTTTGCTCAATGAAGTAATCTGTTGAGATTGTATTAATAAATCAAACCAAAGACACGAAAGATTATATAAGATAATTTAGAGGAAGAAGTAAATAGAATTAGAAAAATGTGGGGAATACTGATACTGCTTTTGCCTAAACAAAACATGGTAAACATTGTTTTTGCCAAAGAGATTATGAAAGGAGTTTAAAAAATCAAATTAAACTTGAGGGACAATTGGTTTGACCAATAAGTCTTCAGCTAGAGACTGTCTATTAAAGCAAGGATTAAAGAGAAAGAGGAAACATTTCTGGAGTTCCAAGCATGATGTAATGAATCAGATACACATGGCTTCACGACCCTCCTCTGCAGCTTTCTCAGCCAAATAACCTTGGCCAAGTCACTTAATTTCTCCTATCATCTATTTTCTCTTGTGTAAAATATAGACGACAAAAATTCATCATAAGGTTATTATTGGTATATAAAGGGCAGAAAATAGGTACACTAAATGGTAGCTTTGATTAGTTATTATATAGGCCAGAAAATGTCCTCAACATTTGGGTGGGGGTTAATTGACAGTGCTGGGGGGACAGCAAATTTCCGCCCGTCAAACTCAACTCCCCAAACGCGGGTAGCTCACCCCCTCGATCCTTCACCCAGCAGGAACTTTTTACTTACAATTCTAAAGGTTCACAAGGAATCATCGTTATTCTCCTCTGATGGAAAAAAATATAAGAATATAAAGATGGGCTTTTCTTTCAAAATGGCAGACTAAGCTGACATAACAAATCCCCTCTTCCCACCTAAAATAGTGAGAAATTTTTTAAATTTCTCTTTCATGATGATTTCAGTCACAGACACCTTTAGTAAGGGATTTAACAAAAGTTCAAAGAACACTTTAGCTGTAATTTATGCCAAATGTTTCAAAGATTAAAAAAGGAAGACAACTATCNTAAGAATATAAAGATGGGCTTTTCTTTCAAAATGGCAGACTAAGCTGACATAACAAATCCCCTCTTCCCACCTAAAATAGTGAGAAATTTTTTAAATTTCTCTTTCATGATGATTTCAGTCACAGACACCTTTAGTAAGGGATTTAACAAAAGTTCAAAGAACACTTTAGCTGTAATTTATGCCAAATGTTTCAAAGATTAAAAAAGGAAGACAACTATCCAACTGATTTTATGAAACTGAGATTTTTTTTTTTTTTACTAAGGTAGGAAAAGTATTAGAAAATACGATTGATGACTGACTTAATTATACACATGAATATAAAGAAAATACTCATTGATGGAATCCAGCAGTATTTTAACTGTAATAAATCACAACCAAATATTATCTCATGAATGAAAGATGAATCCAATATGAGAATATCTAAATAAAAATAACCGTACTCACAGACTAATGGGGAAAAACAAATGATCACTTCAACCCATGCAGAAAAACAGTAGACAATATTTTATGTATTTTTCTAATAAGAATTTTTACCAAAGAATAACAAAAACTATAATTCTTATTTTAATTAAAGGTTCAAAAACCTTTTAGAAACCTGTGGCAAATATAATACTTAATGATCAAACTTTAGAAACATTCCATTAAACTCAGGCACAAGACAAAGATTCTCATTATAATGTCTATGGTTATTTTACTGAAGGTCTTAGCCAATGGAGTAAGACAGGGATACTAGGATTAGAAACTTTTGTTACTTGCTAGTGATTTTTCTACATACAAAATTAAAGAAAAAATTCAAACTGCCAGAACTTAATAATTCAGCAGAGTTTCTAGATATGAAAATCGACTATAAAAATTAATAACTATTTCTATATTGTCAATAGTCAATCAATAAATATAAAAGAAAACTGTCACCACTCAAATTAGTGATAAAAACTGAGAACTGGCTCTAATAAAAGAAGTTTAGCACCTTATGTAGAAAATATTTAAATGTTACTAAAGTTCACAAAAATCTCAATAAATGGAGAAATAATCAGGTTTGTGGATGAAAAGATTAAACACCTTAGATATGAAGATATTCTCTGAATTAATCTGTAAAATTAAAGACCATTGTAATTACAACCACAAAGAATTCCTATAAAAATACAATGAGGGGTATAGCATTAACGTATGTATAGGTGAATGGATCAATAAACAGTATAGGAAACAGTATAGAAAACCTAGAACACAGACTAAAGCATTGGCCAGTTAGAATTTAAGAAACATAGCATCACAGATATGAAGGAAAAGCAAGATTATGTAAGGAATGCTATTCTCATTTGGAAAAAATAAACCTATCTTTCAGACTATACACAAAGATTCCAATAGATTTGACTTACATGTTAAGAACAAATTTTAGATCTTTTTTGATGAAGTATAGAAGAAGGTCTTTTTAACACTAAAATTGAAAAGGGTTTGTTTAAACAAGATCAAAAAAGCAAAGTTAAGAAAGAAAACAACTGTTAAGTTTGATCATATTGAAATTTATCATGGGTGATAAAAGTACCACAAACTCTAAAAAGATAAGTAACTGACTAGAAGGAGTTACAACACAGAATAAGGATTAGTGAGAAAATCCATATGGGTGCCTAATGCTTACAAATGAATAAGGAAAAGAAAATAAAATGGGAAAAGTAACAAAAGATACAAAAAGAAAATCAAGACAACAAATAACCATAAGAAAAATGTACAACCTCACTCTCATCAAGGAAATTAAAGTTATACAGCACTTTTCCACACATATAAGATTAATAAACATAAAGATAAGCATAGTAATACCAAATATTGGTAAGGATGTGGGCAAACAAACAGGATGATACAGTATTATAATTACTTGAGACAACAACTTGGTGAAATCCAGTGAAATTTAAAATGGGTATAATCTATATCCAATACAATTAAGCAAGAAACAAAAGTAACTGGAAAGCTTCATGTTTATAAAATATACTCAGCAATTCTGTCTCTAGGTGTGTACCACAGAGAAACATTTGCCCATGTGTACCATACATTATATGCAAGGTCATATATTGAAGCAAAGTTTGTAATGTTCACTAATAGAAAAACTCATAAATTGACTAATAAATTATGGTACCTTCATAGATGGAATACCAAATAAAGTAACCATGTCTATACACATGAATAGATTCCAAAACCATAACGTTAAATGAAAATTTAGCAACTTGCACAATGATATAAACAGTAAGTTAGAGATTGTATAATTTAAAAAAGACAATAAATAAAATAAAACATTTCTTGGCAATATAAATATATACAGTCCAAAAAGGGATTGGGAGGAATTCTAAGTAGTATTGCCTCTGGAGATTAAAAAAAAATACAGAGAGAACATAACTGAAGAAAGACCCAGAAGAAGAAGAGAGAGACAATAAAGCAGAAGAAATATTAGGACACAAGATGGCTGAGGATTTTCCAAAAATGAAGAAAGACATCAATGCACAGATTTAAGAGACCCAATAAACTTTTGCTTGGGATATAGGGAGCTACAAAAAGCATGTCTTCCTTATTATAACAACACAAAAATCAGAAAAACTACAAGTTCATGATTTTTCTTGAACCTATTAGAAAATTAGAGAAATAAGGCAACAACAAGTCTGAAAACTAAGGAGAGTCAGGTGCTTGCAGGAGAGGATGCAAGCACTCACTTACCTGGAACAGGCAAAACTTGAAGCTGGTAAGAGAAATTCAGCTGGAGCTGTACATGAATTGGTAAGGCCAAATGTGGGCTGGCAATATGAGGAGGCCTTTGGAGCTGGAAATACAGGAGGGGTTTACATGACCCAGTTGCACTGACCATTTCTTCTCCACAGACTTTATTGTGATGTGAAAGTCATTCAGTCATGTTTAACTCTTTGTGACCCCATGGACTATATAGTCTGTGGAATTCTCTTGGCCAGAATACTAGAGAGGGTAGTTATTCCCTTCTCCAGGAGATCTTCCCAACCCAGGGATCAAACCCAGGTCTCCCACAGTCCAGGCGGATTCTTTACCAATTGAGCCACCAGTGAAGCCCCATAGACCTTATTATGCACATGCAAAAAAGACCAGTGGAAGTCCTGAAAGGGGGTTCATTCTGATACAGATGTAGGGAAGGGAAAAGCAACCACAGCTAGAGGGCACAAAGCCTACCCCAGTCCTTCTTCCTTTCTGCCCTACAAAACTGGGCGGGGTGACAAACAATGACATCCCCCCAGTAATCAAGTGAAACCCCAGTGAAACTGAGGGAAAGGAATAGGAAAACATTTGTTTATGCTAGAGGGAGAGGCAGGAACACAGATGAGCCCAGAACCAGAGCTGGGAAAGGGGCAGGAGCTTTGAGATGATTGCAGCCATGAGACCCACACACTCAATACACCTGCAAAAGACAGGTCTATTCAGAACAAAGGATGCTCATCACCCAACCTTCAACCAAAAAGCATCCAGTAACCAGCAATAGAGGAAAATTCTGGGAAAGGGAGGAAGAGAATTAAAAAGGGCAAAAGAGTAGAGAGAAACCTGCTGCTGCTGCTAAGTCACTTCAGTCGTATCTGACTCTGTGCGACCCCATAGACAGCAGCCCACCAGGCTATCCCATCCCTGGGATTCTCCAGGCAAGAACACTGGAGTCGGTTGCCATTTCCGTCTCCAATGCATGAAAGTGAAAAGTGAAAATGAGGTCACTCAGTTGTATCTGACTCTTAGCGACCCCATGGACTGCAGCCTACCAGGCTCCTCCGTCCATAGGATTTTCCAGGCAAGAGTACTGGAGTGGGGTGCCATTGCCTTCTCCAGAGGGAAACCTACCCTGAGGTAATATGCAAAAGAAGACCTAAAGTTGATGGCAGAGCCCACCTTAAGGGAAACCATCCAGCAAACTACTTCCCATCCTAAACAAAAGGTATGGCTTCAGGAGTATAAAAGCTGGTACACACAGCAACTATAACAACCACAAGCCCCAACTTCAGTCATCTCTCTAACAATTAGCTCAAAATCTTACAGTAAAGGTAAAGATTGTATTCACAAAGATGATTGAATGAAAGCCAAAAAACTCAACTTGGGAATAAAATTTGAATTGATGCTTTTGAACTGTGGTGTTAGAGAAGACTCTTTGGACTGCGAGAAGATCCAACCAGTCAATCTTAAAGGAAATCAGTCCTGAATATTGATTGGAAAGACTGATGCTGAAGCTGAAGCTCCAATACTTTGGCCACCTGATGCAAAGAACTGATTCATAGGAAAGACCCTGATGCTGGGAAAGGTTGAAGGCAGGTATAGAAGGTGATGACAGAGGATGAGATGGTTGGATGGCATCACCAACTCACAAGCTCTGGGGGTTGGTGATGGACAGGGAAGCCTGGCATGAGGCAGTCCATGGGGTCTCAAAGACTCGGACACAACTGACTGACAGAACTAAACAGAGGAATAAAAAAGTAACCTCCTTTATCTAATAAAGATTTTTTTATAAAGTATAATAGCAACTGAAAAAATAAAATATTGAAATGCTCTCTTTGAGACTAGGAGAAAAGCGAGGGTGTCAGATGTCATCCATCTTTTCAATATTGTACAGCTTGTCCTAGCAAATAGAGTTACGCAAGAAAGGGATATTAATCATGCAGAGGTTGAAAAGCAAGAAACAGGACTGCCATTATTCATGAGTGCTAGGATTACATATGCAAAATATCTAAATTATTTATGATAAATTAATATACCACTGGGCTTTGCAATATTCAGTTCAGTTCAGTTGCACACTCATGTCCGACTCTTTGCGACCCCATGAATCGCAGCATGCCAGGCCTCCATGTCCATCACCAACTCCTGGAGTTTAGCCAAACTCATGTCCATCGAGTCCGTGATGCCATCCAGCCATCTCATCCTCGGTTGTCCCCCTCTCCTCCTGCCCCCAATCCCTCACAGCATCAGAGTGTTTTCCAATGAGTCAACTCTTCGCATGAGGTGGCCAAAGTACTGGAGTTTCAGCTTCAGCATCACTCCTTCCAATGAACACCCAGGGCTGATCTCCTTTAGGATGGACAGATTGGATCTCCTTGCAGTCCAAGGGACTCTCAAGAGTCTTCTCTAACACCACAGTTCAAAAGCATCAATGCTTCGGCGCTCAGCTTTCTTCACAGTCCAATTCTCACATTCATACATGACCACTGGAAAAACCATAGCCTTGACTAGGCGGACCTTAGTCGGCCTGTCTCTTATACACATCTCCCCTGCTTTAGAAACACCTCTGCTTTCCCCCTTCGTGGATAGTATCTTAAAAGGTGCAAATAGTAGTACCAACAATTTATAACCAGCTAAAAGCACTAATGGAAGCCTTCTGTCAGGCATGGAGTGCCTGGGCTATGAGCTAAAAGTCAGGGCACTTGGTATTAAATGTATCTGGCAGTGCTGCCAGCAAGGTTTATCAGAAAGCTGAAATGGGTAGATTTTTGGATTGTGACAAAATGTACCTGTATGTCTTTTAGAAATAAACTTTGAAAGATGATCACCCTTGTCTGCTTGGTGGAGATAAGACTGAATTTCCTCCAGAACGTAACAATGGAAGTCAAACTGGATATTCTGCCTTATCTTCTCCAGTAGGAGAAAACAGGGACCATTTGTTACTTGGTGTCTTTTTTTACTTGAAATGTTTCTTACTTCTTGCATATATTATGTGATATTTTGAGGTCCTGCTTCGTTGGAAATGTACAAATATGTGTGTTTTGTTTCTTTTAAAATCTTTCACCTGATGTTTGTGTTTCAGTTGTGTGTGTGTGCATGGGTGTGTGTGTGTGTGTGTGTGTGTGTGTGTGTGTATTTGAATGAGCTGAGCTGCCTACGTGATTTCTAATGTAAATATCAGAGGACGTTGCTTGAGATGATCATATCCTTTTGAAAGAATTTTATTGTAAAATAATGAGCAGTTTTCTATTTGCATTTGAAATCACATTGTATTTAGCTTTTTTCTTTTTAAGTGATTCAAACAGTGTTGAGTTAGGTTCTTGTCAAATATAAACAGAAATATTAAACTGTCAGGTTGCTTTTGAAAATAATGAGCATGGAGGAAACAAATACATTTAAAATATTGTCTGAGAATAACATTGACTAAAAAGTCGATTTCTAGAATCTTTAAATTCTAAGGTTAGTTGTGCCCATAGAACCATTGTTCTTTCCTCATTTCCCCCACCCCCAACTCCAATTTACATTTAAACATTCTAAAATCCATTATGGAGACTACTCTAGCATAACATTTTTTCCTGTAGATTTTATTTAGCTAAATCTCTTTCTGAAACTTAATGCAAATTAATACAGGCTGCTGGCTTCTTTAGGACCACATACTTGAACATGTATTTTTTAGCGTTATTCTTGAAAAAAATGCTAACCTCAATTCAAAGATTTAGGGAAACTGCCTCTTGGTATTGTCACATACAAAGAGAGGTTTGGTCAATCTCTTTAATTTCAAGCCATCACTACACACCATTCATAACTTGGGTTCATCTTGAATGCCTCTGTCAAAATGATACTAAGTGAACTATTGCTACTGCATGCAGTGCTGAGCAGAGAAACTGTAACATATGGGTTGTTGCAGCAAATGCAGTCACTTCCAAAATGACATGTTAAGATACACCCATGTTCGGTAAAAATTCACCCACGTACTATTAAAATTCAAGACACATTTCTCTGTCCTCCCCCCGATTTTTTGCCTGAGCTGATAAACCCAATCCTTTAAGAAACCGCCTAATACACTTTGGGTAAATGTTTTAGGAGAGGAGAAATGATTCTGAAACCTGTTCTATTGAATATTCCTTCCAATCAAATTAAATTAAGTAATTTATTCTTTGTTTTAATCTACTTATTAGCTGATCATCTGTAGTAAGAATGAAGGAAAATCTCAATGTAAAGGAATAGGTGCCTCAGTAATTAATGATGCCTTTCTTTTGCCTTGTAGCTTCACTTCTGATTTGTATGGATTTGGTTAGTAAGTGTATGTGTGTGTGCATGTGTGTGTACAACATTCTCCAGAGGAAAATGCATGCATTTCCCCCTTTCCTTTCTGTGCTTCTCTTAAATTTTGAAGGTCAACAAGTGAACCTGAGAACTTCTCTTTGAACATTTGTAGGAATGATTATGTCTGGGGTTTTTCTTATGTCTTGTCAGATGAGAGTATTTGGATCATTTTGGACATAAAGAATTAGTTTTTATAAAATATCCACGTGAAAGCACAGGTGGCTTACGAAGTGTGCCTTGTTACATCTTTGGCTTGTTTCACCTGGGCTTAGGTAGTGTGCCTTTGTTACATCTTTGGTTTGTTTCACTTTCCATATCACAAGGAGATCTGGTGATCTAGATCTGGTGATCTAGAAAGCTGAGTGCCGAAGAATCGATGCTTTTGAACTGTGGTGTTGGAGAAGACTCTTGAGAGTCCCTTAGACTGCAAGGAGATCCAACCAGTCCATCCTAAAGGAGATCAGTCCTGGGTGTTCATTGGAAAGATTAATGGACTACCTACCCCACATAACCCGCTTAATAAAAAAAAGTCCGATTTGAAATTTGATTTTTGATCAGGGAGTGGCATGGGGAAAAGAGAAGAAATCAAAATGTACAGAGAGTCTGCCATGCATTGAGCATGTGTGTTTGACATTTCATGAGCATTATTTGGTACAGTCCTTATATATGCCGGTAGGTATTATAACTTCCTCTGGAAGTGGGACAAGTTAATGCCCAGAGAATGAAAAATTTGCCTAAAGTGACAAAGCCAAGACGTAGGACATCAGTTTTTAAAAAGAAGATAATTTGAAAAAGAAATTGTTACATTTCCTAAGATATAGTTGTTAGCATTATATTAACATGATAATGTCTTATGGGTTTTTTGGACTGAATTTTAATAAACTGCCACCAAATATTTCATTAAGAATTCACAAGAAGAGTTTTATAGTTATATATACTGTGGAAAAGCTTCCAATGTATATTTTGGACTTTTGACAAACTGATTTTGCTAGATAGGTTTGCTAACTGTAAGGATTGGCATGCCAACATATTTCTAAGTGGAATTATTTGATTAAACTTAAACTCATGTAAATGAATGGCTTTTCCCCACAGGACTTGAAATATTACATAGTTTTCTTTTTTTCAGAGTGTTTGCCATGAAGGCAAGAATGAACAGGAATTAGGTACTTTTCCTAACTGATGAACTAGGAAACTCTTAATACTTTATTGTTAATAACCACCGTGCATTTGTTAGTTTGCCAGCATTTTATTTAATTAAAGCCATCCATCTGAACTCTTAGTCTGGCATGTATCAGAAGGCCAAGTGGCCAAAGGGACTTCAGATAATGCTTTCTTCTGTCGCAGCCTGTTTGGTTTTTCATGAAGAAAAAAGTATCAAGTTAACTTAGCAAAAGATACTGAGAATTGAATATCATGGGTTTTAAAATGGTTGTATTAAATGCTGTGTGATGGCTGATGGTTTAAGGTATTTAGGAATTGATCAGTTTATTTTCAGTTAAATTACAGTAGTAGTTTAGTAATACAAAGCACAAGAAGAGTAGTAATACAAAGTAACATGTCTAACAGAGTATGCTGTTCAAACACAAGAGTAAAACCTGAGTTTAAACTTCATGTTTTATCCTTTAAGAAAATTTATTTCTTCTTAAACTGAAAGGTGTCCTAAATGTAAATATAAAATTCTATTGGTACAAAATTCCATATTCATGACATCTACTTGTTTAGACAGGTTAGTTGCCAAAGGGTGTTTTGTCAGTTTCATGGGAAAGGTAACGTTATTTAAGTACATCTGCTGATTAAAATGTTCCTGATTGAATTTCTTACTGCCTTTCAACAGTGATTAAATGTTAAGCACCAAATCAGTTATTGAGTAGAGTATGGAGACAAGGCTAGTGTCCTAGGTAGATTCCTTCGCCTTGCCCAGCAAAGTGGTGGGGAATAAGATATTTGAAGGCAAACAGCAGTAAGTTTACAGCTATTTCAGTGACTCCCAGCTCTGTGATCTTTTAACTTCGCGAAGTTCCTTGTGTTCTCTTTAAAACGAAGACAGGTAACATCTACATCATGGGAGGAGTAAATGAAATTAACAAGAGTAGGTGAATTTCTGTCAGTTCCTTGTATATAATTCAAGGCTCAGTAATGGCATCCAGTGTTATTTTTTAATGATATCTTGGTGTAGATCTGTAAACTTGACATCTCAAGGTGTCCTGATGATGAAATGATATGTTTTTATTCTCTAAAAACTTCATAAACCATTTATAAAGAAAGCCCAGTGTTTTGTGAAAAGCTGTGCTAAAACCAGAGCTTTATGAGGCCAATGTCTTTGATATATTCTACTCTGACCCTCTCATGAAAAAGAAGAAACTCTGGTATAGGGGCAAATGTGCCCAAGGCCACATATCATACATTTAGAAAACATTTATTGACATCTGACTTACATGATGGGTGTTGAGGATGAGAAGAATCATTGTTCCCATTGTCAAGGGGATTATTAAGTATAGTTATAGAGTCATGGATATGATAGCTTATATCCTTCTGTACAGATTAATGCTAGGGGAGCAGAGAAGAGGGTTNACCTACCTACAATGACTTTTACCATTTAAGGCAATACAATACTAATCTTTCACCAACTTCTCCAAAGAACAGAAAAAGAAGGAAAATTTCCAAATGCATTTAACAGTATCTTGATTTAAAAACCCCTGTCTGTGACATAATGAGAAAAAAATTCAGCAAATCTTACTCAGGAATATAGAAACATTTTTAATTGACACAATTAAAAAGGATAAAAATTATAAGCAATTTGATGTTTATTCTAGTAACGCAAGTTTGGTTTAATTTTTTAAATATCTAATTTTAATAAATATGCTATAGTTTTATACAATGATACACATTACAAGAAGCTGGTGAAGGGATACAGAATCATTTTATACCATCTTTTCAACTTTTCTGTAAATCTAAATTATTCTAAAATACAAAGTTAAAAAATCAGTAGGTCACCACATTATGTGAGTGCTTCAAAAACTTAAGGAAAAACTATTGAATGAAATTCAAAATTCATTCATGATTTTAAAAAACTCATCTAGGAATAGAAATATAACTTCCTTTATCTAATGAACATTGTCTTTATAAAGTCTAGTATCTAATAGCAACTGAAAATATTGAAAAATTCTATCTGAAACTGGGAGAAAGGCAAGGGTGCCCGATGTCACCTGTCTGTTACATATTGTACAGGTTGTCCTAGCAAATACAGTTAGGCAAGAAAAGGCTATTCATGTAGAAATTGTAAAGGAGGAAACAGAACTGTCATTATTCATGAGTGCTAGAACTGCATATGTAAAAAATCTAAATTATCTACAATTAATTAATACAGTGTACCAGTGGACTTTGCAATATTACTAAGCATTAAAAGTCCATTAATTTTCTATACACTATGAACAAATTAGAAAATGAAAAAGTAAATACCAAGAAATATATCTAACAAAAGATGTACAAGACTTCTCTGCAGAGAAGTTAAAGAACATTAAGAGTATTAACAGAAGGATAAACTGTGTTTGTGGACATCTCAATGCTGTAACAATGGCACTCCTGCTACACTGATCTATGGATTTAAGGTAATCTCAATCAAAATGCCAAAAAATTTGTTGGTGAGATTGGAAAAGTTACTTTTAGAATGTATATAGAAATGAAAAGGACTGATATTATTCTTGAAGAACTTGCATCACTTAGTATAAAGATTTAGTATAAAGCTATGTAACTTTCAAAAAAATATGATATTGGTTCACATAGAGAGATAGACCAATGGATTAGAATAAAAAGCCTCTTGAGAATCACATCAAGATTCTTTCAGTGCCACTTAAAAAAAATTTAATCTATGACTGCACTGGATCTTTGTTGCTGTACACAGGCTTTCTTTAGTTTGGCAATTAGGGGCTACTCTCTAGCTGCAGTGTGCCAGCTTCTCATTTCAGTGGCTTCTGCTGTTGCAAAGCACGGGCTCCAGGGTGTATGGGCTTGAGTAGTTGCAGCCTGTGAGCTCAGTAGTTGCAACCTATGGACTCTAGACTGTGGGCTCAGTAGTTGTGGCACATGGGTCTTCCTAGACCAGGTATTGAACCCAAGTCTCCTGCACTGGTAGGCAGATTCATAAGAAATGGACCACCAGGGAAATCTCAGTGCCACATTTAACTCCAGTTTGCTACTGCAATAGCAAACTTGTCTTAACTGACCTCTCATGTGTGCAGCCTCCCTGCCTCTTGCTTTGGACTCACACTGCATACCTGTTTCTGCCTGCTAGAACTTGCATAATGCCAAGGCACACAGAACTCACACTCACACAACCTGCAGGCACAGGGGAGTGAACACTCTTGAAACCTGTCTTGGTCAATGGAGAACTCCATGGAGAAATCTCTCTTCTTTTTGTTCCCAGGCAGGTGAGTTGCATTTTGTAAGGTTTCTTAAAAGTATTGAGCAGAAATGATCTATAGCAGTGGCCAGTTTGATTACACATCCTCGAAATGGCGTTTTTGTTTTCTTATTTCGGTTCCCCAGTTTTGTACTTCTGCTACCTGCGGTTCCCAAATAAACCACCTTGATGCAAACTGCCTCAGGGCTCTGTTTTCAGGAAAACCCAGATGAAGACAGTTTCCCTACTGAATAACAGGGTAGGTCTGGCTTTTATAATATATGGTGCTGGCACCATTGGATATCCATATAGAAGTAATAAAACCTGACCCTTACTTATACCTCATTTGAAAAAATCAATTTTTTGGTGGATTATAGATCTAAATGTGAGAGGCAAAACAATAAAACCTTGGAAAGTTAGCATGAGAGAATATTTTCATAACCTCAGGGTAAGGAGAAGACTTTTAAAGAGAATACATCACTACTATAAAATAAAAGTTTGATAAATCTGACTACATAAAAATTAAAAAAGAACATCTGTTCATCAAACAATATCATTAAAACAAGAAAAATACAAGACACAGAGTAAGAAAATACATTTGAAATGCATATAACTAACAGAAGGTTTGTATTCAGAAAATAAAATTAAATCCTATAAATGAACAAGAAAAAGTCTGGTAGAAAAGTCAGAGACTTGAACAGTCACTTTACCAAAGAAGACATCCAAATGACTACCAGATATACGAAAATGAGTTCATTAGTCAACATGGGAAAACAAACTAAAACCATAAGCCACTGCACACATCCACCAGCCTGGCTAAAAAAGAATTTAACCAACAGTTCCAACTGTCACCACAGATATGGAATAAGGGAAACTCTCAAATTCTGCAGATGGAAGTATAAATTGATGCCACCATAGGAAAATTAAGCACTGTCTACTTAAACTGAATATATATATATTACCTATGACTTAGTAATTCTACATCTGGAAAAGTATGTCCATCCAGAAATGCATAGTCATGTGCACCAAAATACTTGGACAAGAATGTTCACAACAGAACAACCCCAAAATATAACAGCAATAAACTGAACAAATCAATGACTGTATATTCGCACAACAGAGGGCAGGAATGAAAAGGAAGAAACTATAGCTACACACAACAGAGTTGACTGTCACAAACATGATATAAAAATTTTGGGTATGATATATAAAGTCTTGGGTGTCTGTTCAAATCTGGTTATTTAAAATCCCCAAACAGCCAAAACCATTGTGTTTACAGATACATATTCTGGTGTTAAAATGTAAAGAAAAGAAAATGACTTTCAAAAATCAGAATAATAGTTACCTTTAAGGGGAAGGAGGCAGTTGTTGCTGAGACCAGTCATTTGGGGGGCTCATTGGTGCTATCAGTGCTATTTCTTGAACTGAATTCCAGTTATACAGATAAGTACATTATAGTAATTCGTTAGTCTTCCGTGGTGGCTCAGCAGTAAAGTATCTACCTGCTAATGCAGGAGACACAGTTTTGATCTCCAGGGTCAGGAAGATCCCTGGAGAAGGAAATGGTAACCCACTCCATTATTATTGCCTGACAAATCCCACGGACAGAGGAGCCTGGCAGGCTATAGTCCATGGGGTCACAAAATGTTGGACGTGACTTAGCAAATAAACAACAATAATCCATTAAGCTGTATGTTTTCTCTTCAGTGAATGTGTAGTATTTCACAGAAGGAAAACTTTAAAACTAAGAGAGGGAAGCAGCTCCAGTCCTACCACATACTGGGTTTTCACCAAATTCTAACACATTGTTATTACGAAGAGAAAGTCTAATAAGCAACTGAAAGCTGCAGTATAAGACATGGAGAGGTTTTAGTCATAAAAATTCCTATCACCATTGCCCACATTACAGAATTTTCCCAATTCCTTTACACACTTGATGACATTTTTGAGGCCGAGTGGCTCAGAATAGTCAAGTGATTTCCCAGGTCAGAGAGCTACTAAATACCTTTTGCAGGACTTGAACCTGTGATGAGTCCAGTGTTCTTTCTCCTAACTCCAGGAAGAGGAAAATGAGGAGGAAAAAGAAACTACAGGAAGGGTGACTGGGCAAGTGGAAAGTGCTGGCGTTGGGGTTTGTGTACCCAGTCCTAAGAATTGGTGATTGTTTAGGTTTTTATTAGCATACATTTGTGGATTTGCTTTGTTTTTTGCAGAGGACAATCTTGTTAAGGCCATTTAGCACACTATTAACCAGGGACATACTAATGTACAGGCATTAGTTTCTGTAAAAATATCCTGGTCAATAATGTGTTAACTAAAGAGACAGCAAAATGGGAAGAAAGGCTATGGTCATTTGCCACAAGAGAAGTTTTCTCTCTGGCTTCTGGGTGCTCGAACCTGGGTTATTACTAGGGTGAGGTCAGGTTGAAGTCTCAGCTTCTGTTTATCTCTTTTAATGACACCTATTGCTGCAATAATAATCACCCTCCAGAGTTTTTTGTGCTGAAACTCACTCTCGTCGAGATTTCTTAAGAAACTGTTATATCTTGCCTATGAATAAATTAGCCACCAAGAACGCACTTCAGTCTTGGAATAATGTGATATGCCTCGACCCCATTAAACTACATCAATGTAACTACACAAATGCTAATTGTAACACTCTGTTATCTGCACACAGAATCAAGGGGCAATGTCCTGCCCGTAAGAGTTTAATGGCTCTAACGCAGCAAGAAGCAGACTTTGTTATCCCTCTCTGGCTTTTCAGCAGCTGGTGGCCTCTGTAGGAAAATGCAAATACAGAGGCATAGTAGTTGAACCTTGGGTATGTTTGCATTTACACCTGCTGATCAAATCAAAGGAAAAAGCTCTGCTTCCCAACTGAAAATATTCTAACCTGGAAGCCCAGTTCAAGCAGAAGCCACGAACATATTGTACAGGTCACCTGATGCATTGCTATCCAACAAACATATAAAATGAGCCAAAATTGAAAGCAATATATATAAGTTTAAATTTTCTAGTATTTTAAAAAGATAAATAGGTGAAATTAATTTTAATGGTTTATTTAGCTTATTGTAACTAAAAGATTATTATTTCAATATATAATCGATATTTTCAAAGTTGAATATTTTAATTGCTATTTTCATATGAAATCTTCAGATCTGATGTGTTATTTTAGACTTATAACTGTAGGGGAGGAAAAATCCTTTTCCTCTTTCCTCTTAGGTCAAGTTAACTGAGATCTACAAGTTAAACTGACAAACTATATGCTAACAGGAGAAAGGCATACAAGTTTTGCTTGATGCTGACGTTTAAATTTTAGCAGAGGCTTTTGCAGAAAAGACATGAAGAGCAAAAGAGGTGGTGAGACTTAGGGTCTTATGACCATTTTAACAAAAGATTATAAATGTGGTGAAGTGATTAGACTTAAGGAGTATAGGCTTCTAGAGGAAGTAAAGTGGGGAGATAAATACATGGTGGAAACTAATTGAAGATAGGGGTTATTTTAGTAAGGTTTGTTTGCACAGATTCATCTCCATGCCAACTTTCTGTACGGAAGAGAGGAGGAGGAACACCTTTACAAGGGGAAATTTATGCCTTGGCAGGTTACATAAACCTTCTAACCATTAGTTGTCTTATCTGTAAAATGAGGATAGCAACAGTATCTACTGCTCAGAGATTCTGAGCATTAGATGAGATGAGGCATAAAAAGTGATCAGCACAGTGGTTTTTTAGAATGCCTTGATTGAGAATGGTTAGCTGTAGCTTCATTGTAAAATAATCTGTTGTTACAGATTGTTGTACAAAGCATTTCCTTTGTATTATTTTCATGAGATTACACTTAGGAAAGTGAAAGTCAAAAGTGAAGTCGCTCAGTCGTGTCCGACTCTTCGAGACCCCATGGCCTATATCCTACCAGGCTCCTCTGNTTACAGATTGTTGTACAAAGCATTTCCTTTGTATTATTTTCATGAGATTACACTTAGGAAAGTGAAAGTCAAAAGTGAAGTCGCTCAGTCGTGTCCGACTCTTCGAGACCCCATGGCCTATATCCTACCAGGCTCCTCTGTCCATGGAATTTTCCAGGCAAGTGTACTGGAGTGGGTTGCCATTTCCTTCTCCAGGGGATCTTCCCAATGCAGGGGTTGAACCCGGGTCTCCCTCACTGCAGGCAGACGTTTTACCCTCTGGACCACTAGGGAAGCCCCCACACTAAGGAAACCAAGGATCATTATTTCTACTGTACAGATAAGGAAACCATGTCCAGTAACTGGTCCAGAGTTATCAGGGCAATGTGCCGCAAAGCGTGGCTCAGAGTCAAGTCTTTGAAGGCATGCTCATTGCTGCTTTCACTAAAGTGCATTTGCTGTGGCAGGAAATGTGTTTGCCTGTTTTTAATCTTGTCGCTTACTGGGAAAGGAGTCTTCCCAGTGGCAAAATATTGAGCAGCAGAAGTTGGAGAATCTTACTTTCCATGACAAACAATCAGCATTTATGGAGTACCTAGAGAGTGCAAGGCCTTATACCAGGAAGATGTGCTTTTCTTTGCTCTCTTAGCGAAACTCAGAACAGGTCCTTGTGAAATCTGTCCTCAGATTAAACACTCAAATGTACAAGCCCTTACAGTGAAGCCCTAGGTTCACCGTGGGTGAACTATCATGAGGTGAATTAGAGAGTCTGAACAGTTCTTCAGGCAATGTGGCTCTCGTACCTAAAGTAGTATAGTGTGTGCCAGGTTGGAGGAGATGGTGGAATGCTCTTCTGGAATTTCATTTCCAAGTTGAAGTCTAAACTCTTTGTTTCACTCTCTGATATTGTCAAGGCACACAGCCTTAGTGTCTCTTGTAAAGTAAGGGCAGATTCTGCCTTTCAATAGAGCCAAGAAACATTTCAGGACAAATTTAAGTCAGAAAAATCATGCCAGGAAATATTACCCCAAATACAAAGTAACTATAAAAAACTGTGGTTCCTGTTCAAAAGGACTTAAGAACTGCCATTATCAATGCTAACTTTTCTTATTTTCCTTCCTTAGGAATATTTCTGTAATTAAATGGATAATATGGATTATTACCAATTACAATCAGTTTCCAGAAGACACATACCTTTATTAACCTAAAAATATGGAATTTGTAGCATGTAATTCAAATTTTAATACAGTACTCTTTTAAAACTTGTGTATATGTAATATATATACATATATATTACATGTTATATATAATGACCATCTCCCTAGCAAAAATACAGATTCTGTTGGGGCACATATTTTAGGTAGGTGTACTGTTGAGTGGAAAAAAGTTGATTTCAAAATGGCTTTTTCCATGTTACCTTATTTCTGTAAAACAACAACTACATACAAACATCAATCTTATCTCTGTCTATCTATCTGGAAAAAAATGACACCAAAATGCTAACTGTATCCCTCCGGGAGGGGATACTGGAGGGAAGGCAGATTTTTTTTTTCATACAGCTTTTTATTCTAACTTGAACAATAGACATTTATTATTTGTAGTATATATTTCAAACTATTGAAAAAGAACAACTCAGAAGCATTTTGGACACTTGGTGACTTATAATTGGCCAGCTCCCTCAGGGAAAGTAAAGACTCCATCAAAACCCTTGATGGAGCACATCTCTGGGAGAAAAAAATCTATGAACATGTGCAGATGTCCATCTTCAGCAAGCCTCTCAGAAGAAACAAATAGGCTAACTGGGGACTACTAACAAGCTATTCACTAACCAGGAATTCATTCGGGTAGCCTGACCGATGTATTCTCCATGACCCACATCGAAAGTGTGTTTCAGCCTAGCTAAGTCACATGGGAACATTTCCTCACCAGTATAGTGATAATGAGATGTAACTGTTCACAGGCTATGTGAGGATGAGATGAGATAACATAAGTGAGATGTCTAGCCCAATACCTGGAAGAGAGCGGAGGTGCTTAATGAATAGGAGCTGTCTGCAGCCAGGCCCAAAGTTGCCCTCTGATCCCCAGGGGAGAGGGAAGGAAAAGGCAAGACCCCCAAATCCCTCTCCCTTGTAAACAGACAAAATGACTTTGAAACCTCTACTAACCTGAAAGTCTTAAGTGCAGCCTCTGAGCCTGGAAATTCTTAGAATCCCAAAGACTATAAACAAGAAAAAGAAAAATAATTTAGAAAAACTAACTTACTCTTAGCCATAAGGTTCAAGAGCTAGAAAGCTGAATTTATTCTGTTCACAGGGAGAAAATTAAAATTTTGATAACACATTTAGAAACAAGCACTAAAAACAGATAATACAAATCCACTCAGGAGAAAGTAATTGTCATAGAAGAAAATTCTACATAATAATAACAATAACTTGGCTTGGAAAAGCTAATATAACCACATTTACATAGGCAGAAATTGGCAACAGTGGAATTTGAAGTGAGTTTGATTCCATCAGCTTCCTTTTCTTATTATAGCCATAAAATCCTCAGATTTGAAATAAATGTTAGAAACCTAGTCAGCTTCTTCATTCTTAAAATGATATTAATAATGGCAGACCAAGGAATTGTGTTTTAGTTTATAACTTATCTGCTAAAATATAATTAAGGTCACTAGATTTAGGAAATAAAAATACCACATGTCCCATAAATTTGAATTTTGATGAACAAATAATTTTTTAATATTAGAGTATAGATATACTTGGGCTTCCAAGGTGGTGCTAGTGGTAAAGAACCCATCTATCAATGCAGGAAACTTAAGAGACATGAGACACGCATTTGATTCCTAGGTCAGGAAGATCCTCTGAAGGAGAACATGGCAATCCACTCCAGTATTCTTGCCTGGAGAATCCCATGGACAGAGGAGCCTGGTGGGCTATAATCCATAGGGTCACGAAGAGTTGGACACAACTGAAGCAATTTGGCACATGCACACACACACAGATACACTAAAAATAATTCATCATTTTCCCGAAATTTAAATTTAATGTGGTGTCTTGTATTTTATCTGACAACCCTAAATATGATGTCAGCCCAGCAACTAACTATGATCTAACCAAGAGAACAGATTTCCTTGAAATGTTGAAAGGTGTAATTCAAAGCAAAGGAATGACATTTTATAGTTTTAAAATCATAAAGAATCTGTGAAACACTTTATACTTGACTAATAACCTCCTTTGATTCCAGTCCTCCCAAACCGACACTCAAAGAAATTATGCCACTTGCTCAATGTCATACAGCTAGTAAGTATTAAAAAAACTGACATTTAAATTTGGGTAATCTAAAGCAGCTGCTACTTTTGCTAATAATGGTAAGTGCAACTGTAATTTATTAAACGCTTACAATATTGCTTATTGGGTGTTGTGGTTACACTTCATAGATCATGTCTCCCTTTATGTGAGGATAAACTTTTGCACAGAAAAGGTTCTCACTGAAGGCTGTTTAGAATCTTCCTTCCCCCCAAATTCACCCCTAATTCCAAAATGATAATAAGTAACTAAATTGAGTAGTAGCACATTCTATATAATCTAATACAAACTTGACAAATTCCAAGGAAATTACTTGCAAAACCACCATCTATTAATATTTACATATTTGCCTCTTCTCTTAAAAGGCTCTGGGACACTTAGAAATAGGTGGTATGACTTGGTTTCCACTGCATCATCATCCTTCATTCAGCCTGGCATCAGCAATTTGCAAAGAGAAGGGATTTTTTTTTAAAAAGTTTGTTGAATGAATGAACAGAAATATAGAGAGTATCAATTCTTGATTCTGGAAGAGATGAGAAGACATCTCTTTTCAATTAATGATTTAAAACTATTACTGAGAGTTTTTTTTTAAGAAAAAAAAAATAGATTGATCAATAAGTACTGTTACTTTTGTAATATAAGCCTTGGTTCCCTAAGCTTGAAAACATATTGTTACAGTAGAGAGGAATAGAGGCAAGAGCTAGTCTTTTGTTTAATCTCAGTGTGGTGGTTCTTCAGTGGACGAAGCATTTCATTGTGCAGCCTACAAAATAAATGGAAAGGAATCCTGGAAAAAGCCCATCTGCTTCTACTGCCTTGTAAAGATTTGTTCTTAAGAGACTTCAAGGTTTTGACTGGTACTAAGTTTTAGGAGATGGCTGAACTGAGGAAGACTAATGAGTTTGTAAAATCGCTTAGTCATCTCCAAACTTTTGCAATGCCAAGGACTGTAGCCTACCAGGCTCCACCATCCATGGGATTTTCCAGGCAAGAGTACTGGAGTGGGTTGCCATTTCCTTCTCCAGGGGATCTTCCTGACCCAGGGATCGAACCCAGGTCTCCTGCACTGTAGGCAGATGCTTTACCGTCTGAGCCACATGAGTTTAATCTTGCCAACTTATTTCCCTGGTACAGAAAAGGGTAAGAGAGAGGAGGCGGGTGTGGGGAGAGAAGGAAGGGAATTGAGGGATGGAGAATGATGCAATGAATATCAGGGGAAAAATGAATTCATTATGAGTCAAGAGTGTGAGATCAGGTCCCAACCCTTCCACCCTGCTAGGGACAGAATCAGTGAAGTCATTTCCTCCCTGAACTCAGTTTCTTCATCTGTAAAATGACTAGAACAACATTTCCCAGGAGAATGGATTCTCAGAATCCATAGGATATTTCCAGGTGGTATGAAGAAGAAAAAAGTGTGTTTCTGTAGTTAACTAAATTTGGGAAATGCTGGATTAAGAGAAAGCAAAATGGATTTTTAAAATTCTCTTATTTCAGAATTTTCATTCTTAGAGGTTCAAATATGCTTTCTTTTCTCATCTTTAAAAGGTTTTAATAGTGCCTTTCCTATAGAGGATTCAGTTCAGTTCAGTCGCTCAGTCGTGTCCAACTCTTTGTGACCCCATGGACTGCAACACATCAGGCCTCCCTGTCCATCACCAACTCCTAGAGTTTAGCCAAACTCATGTCCATTGAGTCGGTGATGCCATCCAACCATCTTATCTTCTGTCGTCCCCTTCTCTTCTTGCCCTCAATCTTTCCCAGCATCAGGGTCTTCTCAGATGTGTCAGCTCTTCACATCAGGTGGCCAAAGTATTGGAGTTTCAGCTTCAACATCAGTCCTTCCAAAGAACACCCAGGACTGATCCCCTTTAGGATGGACAGGTTGGATCTCCTTGCAGTCCAAGGGACTCTCAAGAGTCTTCTCCAACACCACAGTTCAAAAGCATCAATTNTTGAACAATTCACTTGAAAAAGCAGAGAAACCTGATAATGGCTAAGTTATATCTGATAGTTGCATAAAGTGGTGCTTCTCAAAGGTGAAGTGCCAGAACATAGAGAAGTGCCTGGAGCTAGGAAGCTACAGGATTTAAAATGATGTCCCTCCTGGAATGTTAAAGTTAGTCAGTGGGTAATTAAAAACAGTATTTTTACATTGAAACATATATTATGGTATAGAATTCACACAATATCTTAAGGTAAAATGTGATGAGAATTTAAAGAAATCTTGGGGTCAGCCGTATCTCCCAGAAGGGCTAAGCCCATACCCAAACCTCAGTCCTGCTTCTCATGTCACCATCACATCTCAGCAAGTGCAGCATCCCTCTTTCTTCAGATGACAGCATCAAGATTGTCCTCTTATGGAACCACTCATACACACTCACTCTTGGTGACTCAGTTCCCAGGTCTAACAAAAGCCTGTGATCTAGGTTTGACCTAAGGGACCCAACTATAAGTAACTGGGAAAGAGAAATCCTGGTGTTTCAGCTGGTAAAGAATCCACCTACAATGCGGGAGACCTGGGTTCAATCCTGGGTTGAGAAGATCCCCTGGAGAAGGGAAAAGCTACCCACTCCAGTATTCTGGCCTGGAGAATTCCACAGAATACATAGTCCATGGGGTCACAAAGAGTTGGAAATGACTGAGGAACTTTCAGAGAAAGCAATGGCACCCCACTCCAGTACTCTTGCCTGGAAAATCCTATGGATGGAGGAGCCTGGAAGGCTGCAGTCCATGGGGTCACTGAGGGTCGGACACGACTGAGTGACTTCACTTTCATTTTTCATTTTCATGCATTGGAGAAGGAAATGGCAACCCACTCCAGTGTTCTTGCCTGGAGAATCCCAGGGACGGGGAAGCCTGGTGGGCTGCCATCTCTGGGGTCACACAGAGTTGGACACAACTGAAGTGACTTAGCAGCAGCAGCAGAGGAAATTTCACACACGCACACTTAGGCTGGGAGGATGATAGCCTGGAGCTCCTCTGAACCATCTCTCTACCTGAGCAGAACTTGCTGAGAATGATGCCAGCATGGAGCAAATCAGAGGCAAGAGACAGAGCAAGACCACATCCTGCTGAAATCGACTGAACCCTGACCATACTTGAGGCAAAATTCTGAACTCATTATCTATAAGAACAAATAAACTCTTTAGGGGCAAGTCCTCTGCCACTTGCCAACCAAAATTATCCTAACACAATGTCTGTCAATCCTTTTGATCATTATAGAAACTCACATATCAAAACTGTTGACTGTAAGGTGGAAGAAAATTTTCATAGATGGTGGTGGTGTTTCTACCACTAGTTCATCTGTGCATCATGGGAGAGGAAGGATCAGAACCTCAGAAAAAGGAGAGGCTCATGGAAATGAATTGCCAGGACCTCCACTTACACACCTACATAAATCAAGTAATGAAATAAAAATGATACATCAAGAAAATGGGTGGGATTCCCAGAATAAATAACTCTTTATCTTCCCATCATAAGGCAATGGTGGCTATCCCTGGATAGGAGTGACCTACACAATGAGACAAAGATACTAAATGTGACTAAGAAAATCATTCTCCATTTTGACAAAAAGAGAATTTAAGAATGATGCATACACACACATATATACGTATTTATATCCAACTGTTCTATTCTTCAAAGGACCTGAGTTTAAAATTAACTATAATTTTAATTGTTGTGTCTTTTAACTTTGAAACTCATTACATTTCAGCTCTAATAGCAGAGTTGTGTCAAAGGAAGACCAATGTCAAAGAAAGCTGAAATTTCTGAGGTCTAGTCTCAGCCCTGTTCATTACTGCTGTGTGGTATTGGGAAAGTTCATTGGCCTCTTTGACCTTGAAGGAATCCCCAAGTTTGGCCCAAACATAATGATGCTTCCTTCCCAAAAGTCGACACACACTCATCACCTTTGGAGACTAGTCTCCCTTTGCCCTGCCTGAGTCCAACCAGTTACCTCCAAGCTGGCTGTTCCACCTGCACCTGTCCCAATCTTGGGTATTGGGACATCTATTTCAGCATCTATTTCAAGATTTACCTACCCTGGAAAGTCCTCTTTACTGTTACAGTGTACATATCTCTTCCTTCTGAGTTTTCATATCATAGAGTGAGTATCAAGGAGGATGTCTACAATTTCATCTCATTGAATCCCATCAATCTTTCATTTCTGTACACTCAAGTGCCTGCAGGAGTGGGGCTGACTGATATTCATATAAATGCTTGAGTAGTATGGGGTATAAGAAAATGGGGTGAAGTATATAACTGAAAGTAACACTTGCCTAGTTAGCATGATTTCTAAAATATTACACATACATAATAGCCAAACCAAATGCACACGCAACCATGTCAGACTAATGGACCACCACTGTAGACACTGCCTCATATCATCTCAGCCATGACATGATCAAGAATCCTAACTGAAAATTGACATATGATACACACTATTTCCTATTCCATGTTATTTCAGCTGCATTAGAAATCCTTTGGGCTTCCCTGGTAGCTCAGATGGTAAAGAATCTGCCTGAAGTGCAGGAGACCTGGGTTCAATCCTTCAATCCCTGGGTCTGGAAGATGCCCTGGAGAAAGAAATGGTACCAACTCCAGTATTCTTGCCTAGGAAATCCATGAACAGAGAAGACTGGTGGGCTACAGTCCATGGGATTACAGAGTTGGACATGACTGAGTGACTAACACTTTCACTTCACTTTCAGAAACCATTTTAGAATCAATTAATACCAGAGTCTTTACTGATTTGGAAGCACTCAATTATCTCCAATCTCTTGTATTGTTTCATAATTATTTTAAATGCATGCTTGGTCTTATTCCTCAAATATAAGCTTCTTGAGATCAGGATGCAAGCCACTGTATGGCATACAAGGTTAAATGATAGACTGCTTTTCTTCACTTTACTCATGTACTCCGTACCCTTACCATGAGAATATCTCATTTGAAGAGACTTTCTCTGGAGGCCTATCTTTAAAAAATGAAAAATGAAATAGTGAAGCAATTAAATCCAAATTTCTCACCCACAAGATGTGGGAGAGGCACTCTCATTTCACCCAGAAATGTTGACTGTGGTATGAATTTTTTGTTTTGGTATCTCTGCAAAGTGAAAATTCCTCAAGCATTCATCACCCAGCAATTACACATAAATGTCGCAATTAAGTCTCTCTTTTCCCAAGCTGGTGTCAGGAGAAAATAAATAAATAAATAAACTACATTAAATCCACTTAGGCAAGGCAGGTTAAAAAAAAAAAAAAGCTTTAATGGGCCAAAATTATGTCAGTAATCCTCAGCTTCTGTTAGAGAGGAGAGGAATCATGATCATGGCTATTAGACTGATGGCCTTAACATTTCAAGACCAAGGTGCTTTCCTCTACAATGTCAGTCAGCTTAGGGCCTGCTGTCTCTTGGTGCTGTTGTCTAGTTGCTCAGTTGTGTCCGACTCTTCTGCAACCCCATGGACCATAGCCCGCCAGGCTCCACTGTCCAGGCAAGAATACTGGAATGGGTTGCCATTTCCTTCTCCAGGAGATCTTCCTAAGCCAGGGATCGAACCTGCTGTCTCTCTCTTTTTCTTTTTAATTGAAGAATAGTTGCTTTACAATATTGTGTTGGTTTCTGCCATACATCAACATGAATCAGCCACATGTCCCCTCCTTCTTGAACCTCCCTCCCCTCCCACCTTATCCCACCTCTCTATGTTGTCATAGAGTCCCAGTTTGAGTTCCCTGAGTCATACAGCAAATTCCCACTGGCTATCTATTTTACATATGGTAGTGTATATGTTCCCATGCTACCCTCTCCATTCATCCCACTCTCTCCTTCCCTCCTCCTATGTCCACAAGAGTGAGGCTCATTTAAGTCAAAGCAGCCACCCCATGCCAAAGATGCAGCATCCTCAGCAAGTGGCCAATGAAGAGATCATGCTTACTCTCTGTTGCTAAAATGGAATGAAGGAACTTTTTAGGGTATGTAAACTGCTTTAAAGAAAAAAAACCTGTATTCATGCCCAGAATAGAGTTGATACTTCAGTATTGATCTGCAAATACATGTTGCATAAGTGAATTATCTCCTAACTTTGTTAGGATTTATATTTGGTAGTTCAGCAAAAAGAAGGAAAACAGAGATAGGGAATGTAGAAATTGATAATCAAATGACATTATTTTACTGTGGAATGGAAAGGAGACTTGCCATTGCTTTTTCTTAAAGTTGTGTATACAGGTTTTGTTTCCAATGAGTTTTCTCAATAAGAATAAAAATTTCCCTAGAATATCTTATCTCTTATGTGCATGACCTCATTAACATCAAGAAATTATTCTTGGGGAAAAAATATTGACATATTTAGGCTACTTATGATAATAACAATAACAGTATTTACAGAGTACTTATGTTCAAAGAACTTTGCTTTCATTTTTATGATTAATCCCTCTAACAATCATTTGAAATAACTATATTATCCTGTGTTTTACAGGTAAGAAAAATGAGATGCAGATTAATTATATTACCCACAGGATATAATTACTAAGTAGTAGCATTAGGATATGAAACCCAAGGCAATCTAAGTTCAGAGACAGCAAATATAAACATTCTATTTTTTCTTTTAAAATCCCACCTTTACTGCATCAGCTGGTGTTCCAGTGACTTGGTTTCTCCAGACACGTGTTCTTAAAGAAGCAACTACCTTAAATTTGCAAACAAGTATCTCCAGGTCTCTCTTCCAGGGGAAAAAATTCTTCTGTCAGATATCACTTATTAGCAAAGCAATTTGGTCAACTGTGTTTTGGAAACTTGGACATAAGCCCAGTCAAGCCGGTTGCTCTCCTGCAGACCCACTCAGAGCCTTCAATATGCCACAGCACAAGGAACTCTACTCAGCGCTCTGTTATGACTAAACTGGGAAGGAAATCTAAGAGCAGATATATGTATATGTATGACTGACTCACTTTGCTGTACAGTAGAAATTGGCACAAATTGTAAAGCAACTGTACTCCAATAAAAATTAATTCGTAAAACTACAAACTCCTCAGCAGTGCCTACCAGACTAGACGTGTTGAGATCTGGCTTCTTAGGACCTTCCGAAACCCCAGCCACTGCACTCAGCTCCCACTCCCACACCCTAATCACACTCCCCCATCTTCAGTACTTCTCATCAGCCCATTGCTTCACTCCCTTGGAGTCTTAGCTCTCCCCACACTCTCCCAGCTCTGTGCACTACTGATTCCTCCCTGGAATCTTTCCCGTCTTTGAAATATCAGTTCCTTTAGAAAGCCTTTCCCTGTCTGAAGCTATATGGCTAACTCTGGTTGTCCTTCTCCTGTTATTTATTTCATTCACTCATATTTTTCATTTATTTACATGCTTGGTTATGGACTATTGACAGTTTTCTGAGTAAAATGTCCATGAGGAGCTAAGGTCCAGAAGGACAAGGACTCCACCTTACATGGTACTGAATCCTTACAACTTAGGACAATCCCTGACACATACAGATGCCCAGTAAATGCGTATCAAGAGAATGAATAAATCTTCCAGAGGCAGACACAATCTATTCCTTTTCTAAACAAATCTGACCATGATCATCCCCCTATTTTGTGTATTAATTGAATTATGGTTGATTTACAATGTTATAGTTTCACCTGTATAGCAAAGTGACTTGTATATGAGTGTGTGTGTATACCCATATATACACACATATGTATATATACATTCTTTTTCAGATTCTTTTCCATTATGGATTATTACAAGATACTGAATATATTTCCATGTGCTATATAGTAAAAACTTGCTGTTCATCTATTTTATATACAGTAGTGTGTATCTGCTAATCCCAAATCCTAACTTAATCCTCCCCCCTTTCACCTTTGGTAACCATAAGTTTGTTTTCTATCTGTGCGACTATTTCTGTCTTGTAAGTATTTTCATTTATATCATTTTTTTAGAGTCCACTTGTAAGTTGTATCACCTTATACTGTCTTCCTCTGTCATCTTACTTCATTTAGTATGACAAACTCTGGGTCCTATGTTGTTGCATATGGCATTATTTCATTCTTTTTCATTGACTATATGTACCATATCTTCTTTATTCATTCATCCGTCAGTGGACACTTAGGGGTTGCTTCCATGTTTTGGCTATTGTAAATAGTGCTGCAATGAACATTGCGGTCCATATATCCTTTCAAATTAGAGTTTTCTCTGGAAATACACCCAGGGTTGGGGTTGTTAGATTGTATGGCACCTCTATTTTTAGTTTTCTAAGGAACTTCCATACAGGTCTCCCCAGTGGCTGTACACTTCACATTCCTACCAACAGTGGAGGAATGTTCCCTTTCCTCCACATTCTCTCCAGAATTTATTATTTGTAGACTTTCTGATGGTGGCAACTCTGATTGGTGTGAGGTGCTACCTCTTTGTAGTTTTGATGTGCATTTTTCTAATAATTAACAATGTTGAGCATCTTTTCATGTGCCAGTTGGTCATCTGTATATCTTCTTTGGAGAAATGTCTATTTAGATCTTCTGCCCGTTTTCCTACTTTTTTTTTTTTTTAATTGAGCTGTATGAGCTGTTTTGTATATTTTGGAAATTAAGCCATTATTGGTAGCATCATTTGCAAACATTTCCTGCCATTCTGTAAGCTATCTTTTTATTTTGTTTATGGTTTCCTTTGTTGTGCAAAAACATAAGTATGATTAGGTCCCACTCGTTTATCTTTGCTTTTATTTCTTTTGCATTGGGAGACTCACCTAAGAAAACAATGATAATATTTATGTCAGAAAATGTTTTGCCTATGTTCTCTTCTAGATTTATTGTTTCATGCCTTATATTTGAGTCTTTAAGCCATTTTTAATTTATTTTTGTGTATGGTGTGAAGGTGTGTCCTAACTTCACTGATTAACATGTGGCTGCCCAGCTTTCTCAGGACTTGCTAAAGAGACTGTTTTTTTCCCTATTGTATGTTCTTGCCTCCTTGGACTCTATTCTATCCTATTATTCCATAGATCTGTTTTTGTCCCAATAGCATGCTATTTTGATTACTGTAGCTGTGTATTATTGTCTGAAGTCTGAGAGTATTATGCTTCTAGCTTTGTTCTTTTTCTTCAGGGTTGTTTGGCAATTTCAGGTCTTTTGTTTTTCCATGTAAATTTTAGGACTATTTGTTCTAGTTCTGTGAAAAATGTCATGGATAATTTGAGAGGGATCACATTAAATCTTTAGATTGCTTTGGATAGTATGGTCATTTTAACAATGTTATATCTCTGATGGTCAGCTTTGGTTTAAGGACTCCATATTAGTTTTGCCAAACTTTCTTGGAATCAAAATGCCACCTAAGAATCTTCCACTCAGCCAACCTTCCTCGCTTTCTTCCTTCATTCCTTCTCTTACTCTAGTTCATAAGGGACAGTCCTATATGGCACTGTGATTGCTCTTGAGCTTTCTTAGCCTTCTTTCATTCCATTCTCATTTTCCTCCATAAGTATTTTCCCGAATTAATCTCTTACAAATCTAACCTACTGTATTCATTTCCTAGGACTGCCTTAACCAGGGTGAAAACTGAATGGCTTAAACAATGTAACTTAGTTTCCCACACTTCCAGAAGCTTGGAATCACAGATCAAAGTTGCAGCAGGGTGTTTTATTTCTGAAAGCTGTGAGGGAAAACCTGTTCCAAGCTTCTCTCCTAGCATATTGTAGCCTTAGGTGTTCCCTGAATTGTCTTCTTCCTATATCTTTACATCATCTTTCTTTTGAACATGTCTCTCTTTGTGTTCAAATTTCCTTTTTATTATGACACACTCATATTGGGTTAGAGTTCATCCTAATGACCTTATCTTAACTACATTATCTGTAACGTTCCTACTTCCAAACAGATCCCATTCACAGGTACTGAGGGGTGTAGGACTTTAACATCTTTCTTATTAATTTTTATTGGAGTATAGTTGCTTTACAATGTTGTGTTAGTTTCTACTATACAGCAAAGTGAATGAGCTATGCTTGTACCTATATCCCCTCATTTTTTACTTTATTTCCTTTTTGATTACTTCAGAGCATTGAGTAGACTTCCCTGTGCTATACAGTAGGATGTCATTAGTTATCTATTTTATGCAGGTATCAATAGCACATATATCTTTTGTGGGGACACAATTCAGTCCACAAAACCCTTTTTAGTGTGTTCTTATGGGAGAACCTGAGCTAATTCAACAAGAGAATTCAGAAATTTCAGTAAGTCTATTTATACTTAAAACATGCGTCAATTCTAGAATTACCATTTGTCCTAGCTGTATTTTTGAAAATGGAAAATCCTGTATCCTTTAAGCTATAAAATGTGCTAGACATATTTAATCTTTAAATTAATCTAATGGAACATAATTATACTAATTAGATGCATTTAAATTTTTTATCAGAAATACCTCACAATATTAATTTTAAAGTACAGCTATTTTAAGATAGGCCAGAGAGAGAATAATTTAGTTTGTCCTTTATTTTGAATAATAGTGAGATTTTACTTGGTAGCTCTGCTTTTCACAAACCGTGTTCCATGGAACATAATCTTTCTGTGAGATATAATAGCTATTGAAAAGTAGTGGGGTAGGTGGAGATCAAGATGGCAGAATAGAAGGATGTGAAATGCCTTTCTCTCAAAAATACATCTATACATGGAACTATTCTCATAGAATTCCTACTGAATGCTGGCAAAAAATTTCATACAATCAAAGGTGCAATAAAGATCGCCATATAACTGGGTAGAACAAAAAGGGAAAATAATGGAATTGGGATAGGATGTGCACCTCTGGGAGTGAGCTGTGAAAGAGGAAAGGTTTCTTCACCCTAAAAGCCTCTTCACTGGCTGGGAGATAAGCCAGGACAGAAAGGAAGTATCAGAGGCTCAGAAGAGAGTGCACCAGCTAGCTTGCAGCAGGGGAAGACACAGAGAGACCTGAACAGAGGGTTCTTGCCACCTCGATGACTCCCCAGCTGGAGATGCTTGCCTGCTGATGTGCAGAGCTGCTTGGTGCTAAACTCAAGCTTCAGTGGACAGACCTGGGGAGAGGCCTCAGCCTGGCTATGCAAAGACAGTCCCAAGGGCTTGAAATGCAGTCCCAAGGCTGCAACTGGAGATATGTTTGTCTGTTCCATGCTGCCTAGCCTTTACAAAATTACTAATAATGGAACTATTTTTTCCCCTAGAGAACACTGGCATTGAACAGTCCCTCCCAATTTCCTACCCCTGGGCTAACCATAAATCCTAAGGATAGACAATTGAAAGATTTCACTCCTTTGCCACCATCAGGCATGGTGATGTTTCCTTAGTTGGTCTAATTGTCATTCTGTCTACCTAAGTTTCCAGGGAAGAGGCTCTCCTTCTGCAAGGGTTATGAACTGTGGTCTATGAAGTCCTAAATATTTCTGTATCAGTTGGATTCTTTTCAGTTCAGTTCAGTTGCTCAGTCATGTCCGACTCTTTGAGACCCCATAACTGCAGCACGCCAGGCCTCCCTGTTCATCACCAACTCTTGAAGTCCACCCAAACCCGTGTCCATTGAGTCAGTGACGCCATCCAACCATCTCATCCTCTGTAGTCCCCTCCTCCTCTTGCCCTCAATCTTTCCCAGTATCAAGGTCTTTTCAAATGACTCAGCTCTTTGCATCAGGTGTCCAAAGTATTGGAGTTTCAACTTCAGCATCAGTCCTTCCAATGAACACCCAGGACTGATATCCTTTAAGATGGACTGGTTGGATCTCCTTGCAGTCCAAGGGACTCAAGAGTCTTCTCCAACACCACACTTCAAAAGCATCAATTCTTTGGTGCTCAGCTTTCTTTATAGTTCAACTCTCACATCAATACATGACAATTGGAAAACCATAGCCTTGACTAGACGGACCTTTGTTGACAAAGTAATGTCTCTGCTTTTTAATATGCTATCTATGTTGGTCATGACTTTCCTTCTAAGGAGTAAGCGTCTTTTTAATTTCATGGCTGCAATCACCATCTGCAGTGATTTTGGAGACCAGAAAAATAAAATCAGCCACTGTTTCAACTGTTTCCCCATCTATTTGCCATGAAGTGATGGGACTGGATTCTTTTGGCCCCCACTTAATCAGCTTGTGCCACTCTCTCCCTTATCCATGAACCTCCAGCCAAACAGGTTTTTTTTCAGCTTCTCAGATGCTTTAAGTCCTATCCTGATTGAGGACTTTACCCAGAATACCCTCTCCTCTTCCCCTGGCCACTCCTGCATTTGGCCAGCTCATCCCTCAAACTCTGGCTTAAACAAGCTCCTTAGAGATGCCTTGTACTATCCCTGAGGTCTCTAAAGCATTACTAAGTCAATATATCCAAATGCAAAGCTCTAAGAACAGTCCCACCATCCATAGAGTTACACAAACTGGAATTACCAGTCTCAGTCTGCTGGTGACAATTGTACCTATCCTGTAGTTAGAGCCATCTGAGAGCGGAAGATGCAGAACTCTGGCTCCAGCTGTGACTGGGTTTGCTGGATATCAAGCCAGACATCTGCTTTCCTTCTTAAGCTACTGGGTTGGGCAAAAAGTTCGTTTGAGTTTTTCCATAAGTTTGAATTTTTTCCTGCTAGTTTGAACAGGACTTCTATTATTAATCCAAAACAGTCCAAGCCAATAAGTTTACTATCATTATCAACATCATCAATATATTTATTGTTATCATGGTTATCTATTTGGAAAAAGAAGCAAACCCATCTCTGTAGGAGATGTGCATGTGAACTCATTAGCAAACAACAGAGTACGCTTGATGACAAATCAAAGTTTCATCCAGATAAATGAGTTTAGGAACTAGAACATCAGAGGTGAGCTTTCTCGCTCAGGTTTCACTGCCCTTAACCTTCAGCAGTGCTCATTTTTCACATTCACCAAAACCATTTCACTAAACTTTGAGTACTCCATTCATCCATCCACTTGGGTGTCACTGGGAGTGATTTAGAAAGATTACAAATCTCTGTGCCTTTACATTGTCCTTAGAACACAGACAAAATCTAGCCTGAGATCTCAGGGCAGCATGAACCACAAATGCCATGAAGAAAGTAGAAAGAGAGTGAAGTTGTTCAGTTGTGTCTGACTCTTTGTGACCCCGTGGTCTGTAGCCTACCAGGCTCCTCCATCCATGGGATTCTCCAGGCAAGAATACTGGAGTGGGTTGCCATTTCCTTCTCCAGGGGATCTTCCTAACCCAGGGATCAAACCTGGGTCTCCTGCATTGCAGGCAAACGCTTTACCCTCTGAGCCACCAGGGAAGCCCATGACAAATGCCATGACATTAA
>SJYV01049578.1:1234209-1306500 GCA_006410875.1 Neotragus pygmaeus
GTATGTAGCATGAATGTGGTGTGGGAAAGGCTGGGTGGAAATAACGACCTAGGGTAAGTCCATCAGCACATTCAGGCATTCTGCCATAGTGACTAATTCAGCAATGGGCATGTAACCTCAGTTTGATCATCAACTTGAAAAACAAAGGGTGTATATGCTGTGTTTAGGGAATGCTTAGACAAAGACTCTCTTTGCTATATAAGTGTAAAACCCCAGGAAGTTAACATGACCATTCTGGGGACCCAAGGTGATTCAGATTTAGAATGCCACTGAACCTAAGAAAGTAAAAGCAAAAATGGAGAAGAAATACCAACGCCTCTGTTATATTGTTGAGTTACTACATCAAGCCTCACTTGGAGCCAGGTGGTAACTTCTGGACTTTTCAGTTGCTTGAATCAATCTATCTCCTTTATAGTTTAAACCTGCGTCATAGCATTTTCTATAACTTGCAACTAAAGCATCTTGAGATTTGTTTTTATATACATGCTTTTTTTTGCAAGAAGAGTCAAATTTTCTATCATTCTCAGGATATCTATGACCCCTAAGAATATTTTAAAACCCTGAACTAAAGAATTTCTAAGATTTTTTGCAACATTAGCATTCTGTGATCTTCAAGTTGATTTTGTTTTTAAATTCCAAGTTTAGCTGATAATGCATAAAACTAGCAATATAAAAACATGTTTTCAAATAAAAGTGGACTTTTCTATTAAAAAAAGGAAAATGCTTATTAGAAAAATGTTTGAAAATGTGAAAAAATCACAGAGAAAGCCACTATTAATATTTGGAAGGTTATTTTTGTATGAAATGTTATGGAAGTTTTAATGTGGGAAAGCTCATACTATACTTACATATTTTTTCTAACTTTTTTTCACTTGATATTATAGCATAAGCACTTCTCTAGATTGTTAGAAGCCTTTTGTAAACATTTTTAATGGCCGCATAACTTCCTACTGAGCACTATAATTTCCTTAATGTGAGACAAACTGAGTTGTTGTTTTTGTTATCATATTTCCCATTTTTGAAAATGGATTCTTGCCTGAGAGTAAACAAAGGAACTACCAGTGGTGGAAGTGTTCATTTCTATGGCAGGTTAAGTCATGGGGGAGCTTGGAGAAGGAGGTAGGGACACACCAGGACGCTCCAGAGCCCTTGTCCTCTCTAGGTGCCATCTTTACCTTCTTCTCGTACAATACGATCCTCTTGTTCTGAGGCCGAGCTGAAGCTTAAGGTCACTGGTGACCTTCAATGTACATGTTCAATCACCTGGAGAGACTGACTCTCAATAAATCCTGGCTTCAACTAGCTTGAGTCAGGTGCTCACCCTGAGCCCATTCAACTCTGCCAGGACAGAGAGTGGAGGGTACATTGTCACACAGTACTAAATGCCGGATAGGCATTCACCACCTTGAATTTAAACCTCATCCATAGTGATCAGAAGAATAGGCAGTGCCCAAGACGGAAAAAAAACAAAACAAAACAAAACAGAAGACTGGGCTTATTTACTCATGCTCTTTGAAAATACCCTCAAATTGTTCATTGTAACAAAACAGATTACAAATATAATACCATCCTCCTTATACTCTCAACCCTCAATTTCTCCACTATTCTTTGCACTAAATACCAACCTCTAGAGATGATTTCCCCAACAACTATGAGTTTTCCTGCTGAGCTCCATGAAGTGCTTGGATTACAACTTATATTTTTCATTACATGGCTTTTCTTGCTCATTTTCTGCTCAATTTCTTCAAGACCAGAGCTAGCTGAGGCTAGTTTATGCTAATTTGCAAGGCTATGTGGGCTTTCTTATTGTTCATAATACAAAACACTTCTCTCCAGAATCTGTCCTGCCAAACAGCTAAAAAGTTGGCTTATTCTGCATACTGGATTCCTTAGGCTTTTGATGTCTCCTGCCTGCCCCTGGCTACCCCACGGGTTGGGGAGGCAGGACTGCAGAAGGCAGTATAGGGAGGATAGGTGAGAGAAAAGGAACAGAGGATTGAGGAACTCCTCTGGGCTCCACTGTGTACCTTGTAAGCATTCAGTGAGAACTCTCTGAAGCTTACACTCTTTTGAAGGGCACAGTTAATAAAGGTGTATCTAAGGAGACAGAAAAAAAAAAAAAAGCTGGTGTAGCCTGTTGCTTCCTGATCTGATCAGTAGCTACACACATCTCACACTTCTTAGCTGTTCACAGTCTGAATGGCATTGACTGAAGATCTTTCCTCCCAGCAACAGTCTTCCTCCTCACCAAAAAAATGAACTAGAAACTCTATTAGATGCTGTAAGTGACGCAAACAGATAAGGCAGCACAAATCCTAAAGAAGTCTTCCAATCTAATGAGTGAGCAAAAGGTTACAAGGAGGTACAAAGTAGAATCTGAACTTGGACAAAGGTGGTATTCATTCTGAGTATGAGATTAGAAAGGTTTCTGGAGAGGATGATGGTAAAAGGAATGGGGTAAGTGTAGAGATGATAGTCACATAAGAGGGTAACACAAATAAACATGAAAGCGATGGTGATAAAAGAAATGGGACTGTTCGGAGAACACTGCACCCAGGCATTTGAGCTTTATCTTGCAGGTGATGAGAGAGTCATAGAAGGTTTTCCAGAGAGGAGAAAAAATGGGGTCTTATTTTCACTGAAAACAAAATCACCTTGGAGGTAGTTGAAATGATTGACTGAGAGAAGGAAGAAGGATTCTACACAGAGAAAGCAGAGAGGTTGTGTTTATGTCTAGGCAAGAATGCCTAGGATAAGAATTTTGGCAGTAACAAAAGAAACAGTAGAAGAAAACTACAATCTAAGATTTGCCCTTACAAACACACTTGAAATTGCTTTCTTCTTTGAGCTCAAAGAAAGGAGGGATTCATGTGGGCTAGACTGTCAGGGAAAAAAAGGAGATTGTTAAGGAAAAATAAAGGTACAATTTATTAAAACTGTATGATGAGGCAGCACTTTATTAAGTATTTCTATGCTTCTCTAATTTGGTTTAATGTGAATGATGTACAAAATCTGAATATTTAATGAGAAGAGAGGAAGGAAAGAATGTTGCAAACACTATAAACAGTGGCCCTGAGGCCTGCTAAATAGCACTTGCTGGGAAAACTTAGCAGGTCACCTAATTGCCTTTAGTGAGATCTAAAATCAGATAGATATAATAGAACTGCAAGATGAGCTTCTTGAACAACACATAGGGAAAGTTAAATGTGGGCTAAATGTAGTGATGATCCAATTCTTTTAGGATTTCAGACTTTCTCGGAACTTAAAGTCATGTAACTGATCTGGCAGAGACCCTGCTTATCAGCTAGGGATAAGGTGCAGAACGAGAGAGCTAAGATGGGAATAGAGCTGTGGTTCTGAACAAGGATTTGTCCAACAAGAGTCGGACACAACTGGGCAACTGAATAACAATAATACTCCTTGGAATAATCACTGAATAAAGAGGATGGGAAATAATAGCTAAAATAATAGCTAAATGTGCCCCCTCTTTATTTCCTCAAAGTTCATACTTGCAAGACAACTTCATATAGCTTCTCAAAAGCAATGCTTTCTTGGGTGTGGAGAAAAGGCTATCCTTCTATCTTCTATACCACTGGGTGGGAATGTAAATTGGTGCAGCCACTATGGAAAACAGTATAATCATTCCTTAAAAGCTAAAAAAGGAGTGGATAAAGATGTGGTACATCTATCCAGTGGAATACTGCTGATGCTACTGCTAAGTCGCTTCAGTCGTGTCCAACCCTGCGTGACCCCATAGAGGGCAGCCCACCAGGCTCCCCAATCCCTGTGATTCTTCAGGCAAGAACACTGGAGTGGGTTGCCATTTCTTTCTCCAATGCATAAAAGTGGAAAGTGAAAGTGAAGTCACTCAGTCATGTCCGACTCTTAGTGATCCCATGGACTGCAGCCCACCAGGCTCCTCTGTCCATGGGACTTTTCAGGCAAGAGTACTAGAGTGGGGTGCCATTGCCTTCTCTGAGNGAAAGTGAAGTCACTCAGTCATGTCCGACTCTTAGTGATCCCATGGACTGCAGCCCACCAGGCTCCTCTGTCCATGGGACTTTTCAGGCAAGAGTACTAGAGTGGGGTGCCATTGCCTTCTCTGAGTGGAATACTACCCAACCATAAAAAAGAATGAAACAGTGCCATTTGCAGCATCATGAATGGACAAACAGACAAACATTATTATATCACTTATAGGTGGAACTTAAAATATGATACAAATGAACTTATTTACAAAACAGAAATAGATGCACAGACACAGAAAACAGACTTATGGTTACTAAAGGGGAAAGAGTAGGGAGGGATACACTAGGAATTTGGGATTAGAAGATACAAACTGCTATATATAAAATAGGTAAGTAACAAGGTTCTACTGTATAGCACAGGTAACTATATTCAATACCTTATAATAAACCATGATGGAAAGGAATATGAAAAAGATTCTGTATCTGCTGCCGCTAAGTCACTTCAGTCGTGTCCAACTCTGTGTGACCCCATAGACAGCAGCCCACCAGCCTCCCCCGCCCCTGGGATTCTCCAGGCAAGAACACTGGAGTGGGTTGCCATTTTCCTCTCCATATTATATATCTGTATCTATCTCTATTGATAAATAACTGAAATATTTTCTGTACAANGTCGTGTCCAACTCTGTGTGACCCCATAGACAGCAGCCCACCAGCCTCCCCCGCCCCTGGGATTCTCCAGGCAAGAACACTGGAGTGGGTTGCCATTTTCCTCTCCATATTATATATCTGTATCTATCTCTATTGATAAATAACTGAAATATTTTCTGTACAACTAACAGAGCACTGTTAAATTGACTATACTTCAATTTTTTTAAAAAGCCACACTTTCCTGTTATGGTTGCCAATCCAATAACATACTTCTCTTCTTCCTCCTCTAGTGCCTTATTTCAGGCTGCTTTAACAGAAATGGCAGAGACTGGGTGACTTAACCAACAAACATTTATTTCTCGGAGTTATGGAGGCTGGGAAGTTCAAGATCAAGGTAATAGCAGATGTACTGTCTACTGAGGACCCACTTCCTGCCTTTAAACAGCTGCTTCTTCCCTGTGACTTTATAAGAGAGGGGTCTTTTGTGTCCCTTCTTACAAGAGCACTAATCCCATTCATGTGGGATCCACTGTCTTCACCTAATTACCTTTCAAGGGTCTCACGTCCAAATACCATCACACTGGGGATTAGGCTTCAACATATGAATTTTGGAATAACAGAAAATTCAGTCCATAGCACCCATTCACCCTAATCATCATTCCAGTAACAGGGAACACATCCCCCAGTAAACTACTCTCCCCAAAGCCTTTGTCCCTTGATTTAGGGAACCTGAGCTAAAACACAAAGTTCAGTGTTAGTTGTGGTGTTCAGTCACTCAGTTGTGTCCAGCTGTTTGTGACCCCGTGGACTGCAGCACAACAGGCTTGCTTGTCCTTCACTATCTCCCAGAGGTTGCTCAAGCTGATGTCCACTGAGTCAGTGATGCCATCCAACCATCTCATTCTCTGTGGCCTCCTTCTCCTCCAGCCCTCAATCTTTCCCAGCATCAGGGTCTTTACCAGTGAGTCAGCTCTTCGCATCAGGTGGCCAAACTTCAGTGTTGGTAACAGATAGATAACATTTCAGATGAGAAGGAAGGCAGACGGTACTCAGGACGGGACTGTATGTCTACAATGTACCCTTTTCGGCAAAAGAATACCTGGGAATAACTAGTTCCCTCGGTATTTTATCATACAAACTCTTGTGACTTTTAATTAAAGGATGTTAGAAATGTCCTAAGAACAACGTGTTCTGTGACTCATTGCCAAAAGTAGTTGAAACAGAGCTATAAATTTAAAGTATCACAGGAGTTAACGCTAAAGTTTATTTTCTTATTTGTTTTCATAGTCAAGTCAAAATATTTAAGAAACTTTCAACTGAATACAACTGCCAAAATTTTCAGAACTTTCTCAAGATATGTCCAAAAATTCAAATTATCTCATTATTTAAGGCAGTGTTTTATATTTTAAGTGGGCTTAAATTTTATAGTCTGGTTCTACCTTCCTTGATAATTTGATAAGTGAAACCTATGTTTTTTCCATTTCAGGATCCCAAAGGTAAGATTTAGGATGATTTCTAAAGGTTCTTAGTCAGGAAAACGTATCTCTGTGCTATCAGCCAGTGTATGCTAAGTCACTTCAGTTGTGTCCAACTCTGTGAGACCCTGTGGACTGTAACCCACCAAGCTTCTCTGTCCATGAAATTCTCCAGGAAAGAACACTGGAGTGAGTTACTCTGCTCTTCTCCAGTGGATCTTCCCAACCGAGGGATCAAACTCACGGCTCTTACACGTCTCCTGCATTGGCAGGCAGATTCTTTACCACTAGCGCCACCTGGGAAGCCATATCAGACAGTAGGTGAAGATAGTTCTGGTCAAGCACTGTTCCCTGGATGAACTTGACCAAGTTCCTTTCCCTTTATGTTCCTTATGTAGCTTCCACATCTATAAAATAAAGGACTTTAACCATATCCTTAGGAGGAAACTTACACATTTTGTAATTCAACCCTAGGGTGTGAATCCCTTAATTAGACATTCCAGAAAAGTTTCCCCTTCAGCATGAATATTCCCCAGAGATGCCCATCACATACTTTCCAAAATAGCCCATTCAGTGTTTTGGAGAGTGCTAATCTGTTCCTCGGAGAAGGCAATGGCATCCCACTCCAGTACTCTTGCCTGGAAACTCCCATGGATGGAGGAGCCTNTTTTTTTTTTTTCTCCCCCAATGCTACATGATTCCTCAGAGCACGAGAAGTGGCATGACCTGACTGGTAGCGGACACACACCACAGGAACCCACCTCTGCCCCTGTGTAAGCCTGATTGTACTCCTATCCAAGTACTAACCAGGCCCAACCCTGCTTAGCTTCTGAGATCAGATGAGATTGGGCGCATTCAGGGTGGTATGGCTATAGACAGCCTGATTCTACTTACTTCGGCATTTAGTCTGTTTCGTGTCCAGCATCAATATAGCTGGGACTGAGTATCAGTTATTTCAATCCCACAGTCTTAGCCTCAGGGTAATGCTTCAAAAACTCTTCTCAGAAGCAAGTGCATGGCCGAGAGTTCTGACCTGGCTCTCTCCTTGACTCCAGCCTGGAAAGACCTGGAGCCAGGCACTGGCTGGGTCCTCTGGTGTGGGTGCCATCTGATTAAGCATCTGTAGGTGTGAGAGCCTGGCTGACATCCCGATCTTGCCTTCTGGCTGGGTTTCATTGACCGAATGCGGCCTTTTAGCTCACATCTGTCCTCCAGGCGGGACACATACTGGGTACTAGTATTTTGGCAGACTGTAAAAGCACCCCTATTATACAGCTGTCTCTGTGTGGTCCTGCACATCCAACCCTCTTAATTAGCAGACTTGCCTTAATCTCATTATTCAGAATCTTGCCCCTAAACCCATCAGTACAGTCATCCCCATAGAGATTTTGCACATTTCACATTAGATTTACTTCTAGGGACTTGGTTTTATGCCTGCTCCTATAATGAAATCAGTTTTTAAATTTTTTTCTGTTTGTTTCTGGTTTATGAAACTATAACTAGATTTCTACAAGAAAACCCTGAGATAAAAGTCTCAATAATAATGCAAATTTGGATATAAAGAAATTGGTATTGCATTCTCTGGCTGGCCTCCATTCTCATAGGTATGTGGCCTGAAGTTTGTGTTTTTCTTGGGGCAGGAGGGACATAATTAGGAAGTGACTGCTTCAGCTTCCTGGCCGTGTGGGATTTCCTTGGGTCAGTATATAGTCAGCTGAGTACAGAGTAAGTTTCATCATTTTCATTTTGTGTGTCAGCACAGAAGATCTAAAATATTTTGCTTTATATTAACCTAACCAAAAATGAACTCACGTTTTAATGAGTGAATTTTTGGATCACACGTAACATTATGGTGGGATATTGAAGCATACTGATTTCATTCCCAACAATCTTGCTAAATTTATTGCCTGTAATAGTTTTTTAGAGATTCATTAAAATTTTCTATGCTACCTATAAGTAATAAAATTTTGTTTCTCCTTTCCTTATACTTTTTTCACTCTTATATTACTTATATATTTCTTTAAAATCATACATTTACAATATATCATCAGTAGGCCAAAGATCATTTTTATTAAAAACAAAAAAGAGAAAACGCATGTTCTATTTTTGAATAAGCCAACAATGATAGGTACCATAAAAAATTACATAATTAGTGTACATTAAACGATGGCTTAGGAAAATAAGACTTCAGGAAATATGCTTTTTTTTCCCTTAAATGAATACATTTAGCTTAATGTGTTTTGAGTATCTTAGTTCTCAGTACTATGGTGACAAGGAGATATCAATACACAAAACTGGTTTTTGAGGTGAATAATGAAATGTGATCTTTTTTTTCAGCTTTATTTAGACAAATTACTTGACAAACAAAATGTTTGAAGTGTACATCATGATGATTTTTATATTTATACATTGTGAACTGATTCCTCAATTTAGTTAATTACCCTCTATATCAGTGAGGACATTTAAATTCTATCCTTAGCAGATTTCAGTTGTAATGTTATCAGCTACAGTCACCATATTACACATTACATCCTCAAACCTTTTTCATCCTACAGCTCAGAGCTTATACCCTTTTAAAACCTCTCTCTATGTCCCCTCTTCTCAGTCCCCACCAATCACTTTTCCACCCTCCTTTTCCCATAAGTTTTTCTTTGTTTTTAAGATTCCATACTTCAGTGAGATCATACAGTATTTGTTTTTGTCTGGCTTATTGTACTTAGCNCCTTTTAAAACCTCTCTCTATGTCCCCTCTTCTCAGTCCCCACCAATCACTTTTCCACCCTCCTTTTCCCATAAGTTTTTCTTTGTTTTTAAGATTCCATACTTCAGTGAGATCATACAGTATTTGTTTTTGTCTGGCTTATTGTACTTAGCATAGTACTCTCAATCTCAATCTATTGTCAGTCACAGGGTTTTCTTCTTTCTCGCAGCTGAATAAAATTCCATTGTGTGTACACACACACACACACACACACACACAGACTTAACAGTTGAACTACATTGGTTTGAACTACACAGGTGCATTTATATGCAAATATTTTTCAAGAGTAAATACTATAATACTACATGGTTCATAGCTGGTTGAATCTGTGGCTACAGAAGGGCCCCAGATATGGAGTGCCCACTAAAAGTTACATGTGGATTAACACTCTTCATTGGTATCTACATATATTTCTATCTATTTCTGTAGGTAGATATAGGTACAGATATAGATATAGAACATCTTTTTATGCAATCATCTGTTAGTGGACATTTAGGTTGTTTCCATATCTCAGCTTTGTCATATCATGAATAATGCTGCAATGAACATGGGGTGCAGGTATTGTTTCAATACTCTGTTTTCATTTTCTTTGAATATATAACCAGAAGTATGATAGCTGGATCATATCACAGTTCTATTACGTGTTTATAGTAGACACTCTTATAAGAGAATCCAATATCAAAGGGAAAGTTCCAATATTTCACCATTATATATAATGTTTTCTTTAAGTCTTTTATAGAAATACTTTGTTAAATTAAGAATGTCCCTAATTTTTATTTGGTAAAAGTTTCATTATATATAGATGCTGAATGTCTACTAAACACATTTTCCTGAATCTACTAAAGTTAATGGAGGAGTAATCACTAATCTTTAACACAACTTGACATTCTTTGAATAAATACAACTTGGTTTTTACATAATATATAAATATATAATGATTTTAACCTTTTTATATAATGCTTGATTCAATTTGCTAATATGTTGCCTGGAATTTTTGCATTTATTGTTATAATCAAGATTGCTGTGTTTCTTACACTGTCATATGTTACCCTCACAAAATAAATTGGAGAATATATTTTCTTTTTCTGTTTTCTGAAAGAGTTGGCATAGAGCTACAATTATTTCTTATGGAACATGGATACCATTCACTAATGAAGCAATCAGGGTTTGCAGGTTCCTTTGAAGGAAAGTTATGAAAAAGTGGATTTAATTTTTTACTTGTTACAGGATTTTCAGATTTTTTATATCTTCATGCATTCATTTCACTAATTTGTAATTTCCTAGGAATTAGTCCATTTATTATAAAATTTCAAGTTGTGGCATTAAATGTTTTGTAATATCTTCTTGTATTTTAAAAGTATCTGAAGACTCTGTAATGATGTTTTTAAGAAATTTTTTATATTGGCTATTCATGTCCTCTCTCTTATCTCTTGGTCTGTTTTACCAGTAGTCATTTCTTATATAATTTTTTTCAAAGAAGCAAATTTCAGCTTACCTATTTTCACTGTTGTTTGTGTGTTTTCAACTTAACTAATAGCTATTTTTGTCCTCTATTTACTTTGGATTTTGCTCTTTATTGCACTCTTCAGTTATATTCTATTTTCCCAACATTTTAATCTGTTTTTTTCATTAGTTATAAAGAGATTAGTTAAAATTTTTGTGTTATAGATTTGTTCATTTCTTCTTACAGTCTGTTCTTCATGGGGTTATTTGAGCTTCTTTGTTTCTTTAGATATTTTGAGGCCATATTCTTTAGAAAGATGCAGATATATCTTTCAGTTGACCAACTTCTTTTACATTATAAAGTTACTTTTTTGTATCTAATAATATTTTATGCCTTAAATTCTAGTTTTTCTGATATTAATTTGGCTACAATAACTTTCATCTGATTAATATTGACATAGGTTAGTCATTTCTGTCCATTTATTTTCAATTTTTTCTGTATTCTTATGTTTCAGCTTTCTCCCTTAAAAACAATATAGAGTAGTATTTATTTTTAATGCTGTCTGAAAATTGGATATTTTATTAACTAGAATTTTCAGTTTACCTACATTTCTGTTATTATGATATATTTAGGTTTGATCAACTGTTTCGTCCTGTGTTATCTATTTATTGCACCTAGGAATAAATCTGTCTAAAGAATTAAAAAGCTCTACTNAATGCTGTCTGAAAATTGGATATTTTATTAACTAGAATTTTCAGTTTACCTACATTTCTGTTATTATGATATATTTAGGTTTGATCAACTGTTTCGTCCTGTGTTATCTATTTATTGCACCTAGGAATAAATCTGTCTAAAGAATTAAAAAGCTCTACTTGGAAAAGTGTAAGACATTGATAAAAGACATTGAAGATGATACAAACAAATGGGAAGATATGCTATGCCCATGAATTGGAAGAATATTGTTATAATGAACATATTACTCAAGGCAATCTAGAAATTCAATGCAATTCCCACCAATGGCATTTTTCACAGAACTAGTAAAATATAATCCTAAAATTTGCATATAAAATTGAAATTTTGTATGCAAAATTTGTAGTAAACACTGAATAGTCAAAACAATCTTAAGAAAGAACAGCACACCTGGAAGTATCCGTTCTGTCAATTTCAAATTACAGGCATATTTCGTCCTATTGCAATTCAGCTTACTGAAGTTAACAGATATTCTTTTATATATAAATATATATATATATATAGAGAGAGAGAGACAGAGAGACAGAGAGAGAAGGTTTGTGGCAACCCTGCATGAAGAAGTCTATTTGTGCTATTTTCCCAACAGCATTTTTTCACTTAATGTCTCTATCTCATTTTGATAATTCTCACAAAATTTCAAACTTTTTCATTATTGTTATATTTGTTATCATATTCTGTGGTCAATGATCCTTGGGTTACTACTACAACTCATTCAAAGTTCAAATGATGGTTAGCACTTTTAAACAATAAAGTATTTTTAGGAAATAAAAAGCTATTGTATACTTAATAGACTAGAGCATAGTATAAACATAAGTGACTCTTTATCATAACATTTACTTTATTGTGGCTGTCTAGAACTGAACCCACACCATCTCTGAGCCATGTCTGTATACTATAAAACTACAGTAATCTAAACAGTATGGCACTGCCAAACAGACAGACTTAAGGTCAATGGAACAGAATAGAAAGCCCAGAGATAAACCCACACCAATCAATCACTGACAAAGGGGGCAAGAATACAAAGGAGAAAAGACATTCTCTTCGGTAAACGGTGTTTGGGGAAAATGGACAGCTGCACGTAAAAGAATCCAACCAGACTGCCTTCTCATACCATAAAGTGTTAGTCGCTCTGTCGTATCTGACTCTTTATGATCCCATGAACTGTAGCCCACCAGGCTCTTTTGTCCATGGAATTCTCCAGGCAAGAATACTGGAGTGGGTAGCCATTTCCTTCTCCAGGGGATCCTCCTCACCCAGGGAAGGAACCCAGGTGTCCTGCATTGCAGGCAGATTCTTTACCATCTGAGTGACCAGGGAAGCCCCTCATATCATATACAAAAATAAACTCAAAATGGATTGATGATTAACTGTGAAACCTGAAACCATAAAATTCCTTGAAGAAAACAGGAGCACTACACTCTCTGACACCAGTCTAAGCAATATTTTTGGCTCTGTTTCCTCAAACAGGAAGGAAAAACCAAAAATAAACAAGTCGGACCTAATCAAACTAAAAGCTTTTGCACAATTAAGAAAACTATCAACAAAACAAAAAGGCTACTTACTGAAAGTGAGAAGATATTACAAATGACATATCCAATAAGGATTAATATACAAAATATACAAAGAATTCATAAAACTCAACATCAGAAACCCAAAACCTCATTAAAAAGTGGTCAGAGGATCTGAACATTTTCCCAAAGAAAATGTACAGATGGACAACAGACACTTGAAAAGATGCTCAACAAACTAATCATTCAGTTCAGTTCAGTCACTCGGTCATGTCCAACTCTTTGTGACCCCATGAATCGCAGCACACCAGGCCTCCCTGTCCATCACCAACTCCCGGAGTTTACCCAAACTCATGCCCATCGAGTCGGTGATGCCATCCAGCCATCTCATCCTCTGTCATCCCCTTTTCCTCCTGCCCCCAATCCCTCCCAGCATCATGGTCTTTTCCAATNGCTTACTCCTTGGAAGGAAAATTATGACCAATCTAGATAGCATGTTCAAAAGCAGAGACATTACTTTGCCAACTAAGGTCCGTCTCGTCAAGGCTATGATTTTTCCTGTGGTCATGTATGGATGTGAGAGTTGGACTGTGAAGAAGGCTGAGCGTGGAAGAATTGATGCTTTTGAACTGCGGTGTTGAAGAAGACTCTTGAGAGTCCCTTGGACTGCAAGGAGATCAGCCCTGGGATTTCTTTGGAAGGAAAGATGCTAAAGCTGAAACTCCAGTACTTTGGCCACGTCATGCAAAGAGTTGACTCATTGGAATAGTGTCTGATGCTGGGAGGGATTGGGAGCAGGAGGAGAAGGGGACGACAAAGGATGAGATGGCTGGATGGCATCACTGACTCGATGGACGTGAGTCTGAGTGAACTCTGGGAGTTGGTAATGGACAGGGAAGCCTGTCATGCTGTGATTCATGGGGTCGCAAACAGTTGGACACTACTGAGTGACTGAACTGAACTGGACTGAATGACAATAATTTATTTTCACAGTGGTAACAATTTAAGCAAGTACAAGAATGGGTTGCTCAATCGGAAGTAGATGATTTTCAGTTTCTTCAAATTCCTAAGCTCTTGTATTGAAACAAAATTCTAACTGTTGTTGTTTTTATAATTGAATCTGACCTAGGAATTATACAGCCTAAACTAAAATAGCTTCTAGTACATTGTATTAAAAATAAAATGGCTTCAGAGTAGCTCAGAATGAATCAGAGGATTCCAAGTTTATCTCCCCATGGACTGTCTTACATTCTCAAGGAAAGTTTTCAAATAAGTTCTGAGGAATACTATTTTCTTAAAATAACAGAACTGCACATCTATTGAGAATTTATTATGTTCCAGATATTACCCTATTTGTAGTATTAACTTACCTCACCTTCAAAACAATCTTATGAAGCATTTAACCTTGCATACTTTGTCTGTAACTTTTCATACTTAATAGAACTTTACAAATAAGGAATGTAAGCCACAGAACAGTCAAATAATTGTTCCATTAAGGAACTAGCAAGTGGCAGAACAAAGCGTTGAACCTGTGTCATCTGGCTCCAGAACCTAAGTATTTGAACGACTATAAATACAGCCTTTTTCATTTCTCCTCTCCAGAAAATCTAGAAAACATTTGGTTTAATAAATGTAGTACTTTTTTGTGACTGTCCTGTTTCTCAGAAAGTTGCTTAATCTTGTCAGACATGTGTTAATATGTTTACGGGTCCAGCAGGTGCATTGGTTAAAAACAAACAAAAAGCATGTCTCACTTGTAATGCTTGCTGAGTAGTACAGAAAGACTGAGTTCAAGCTACTGAAGGTTTAATGACTGGCTCACAGGATTTCTCAATATTTACCACGTGGCTTCCTGGGATGCTGGTGGCCAGATGGTAAAGTGTCTGCTGCAATGTGGGAGACCTGGGTTCAATCCCTGGGTTGGGATGAAACCCTGGAGAAAAAAATGGCAACCCACTCCAGTACTCTTGAGCCTAGTAAGCTACATTCCATGGGGTCGCAAAGTGTTAGACACGAATGAGTAACTTCACTTCACGTCTTCTTGGGATGAGCCATCACACGACTTATGACTTTCCAAGAAGAAGATACTGATAGGATAAGTATGTCTATCTCTCTGTGTCTCCTCTCCTCCCTCCATCCCTGCTCACCCATCCTCTCTCAGAATTTCTCTTGACTAATGCAGAATACTTTATTTTTTAGGCCTTTTATTTTGGCCATACCACATGGCATGTGTGATCTTAGATCCCCAACGAGGGATGGAACCCATTGGCCCCTGCATTGAAAACACAGAGTCTTAACCACTGGACCACCAGGGAAATTGCCAGAATACTTTAGAAAAATCTTTTCTGAAGATTCTGACTTTCTAAATATAACACTAATCAATAATGAAATATTTAGATGTTTAGACCTAAAAATCTACTTTAAGAGACTTATGAAAACCAACAACAAAAAGTAAGATCTGATGAAAACAGAGTCCATATAGTTTAATTAGTTGAAGATCAAAAAGCATCATTTTGAAATCAATTATGGCAAAAGGAATTAATGAAAATATTTTACTTAGTAACAAAAAAAAGGTTATAATTGCCACAGATATTGAATAGTGATGCAGTGGATGAATTCCTCTGGTTTCCTTGACAGTAATCTCCAGGAGATAATCAATTACTTCTTGCTTTTGTAAATTATGTGGTAAACCTCCAAGGAGATATTCACTTATTATTGTTTTACCCAGTGTGACTAATAGAATCATTCCTCAGCTAGATTCCAGGGACAAAATAAATTGATAAATATTTCTTATTGTTTAGATTATTTTATTTAAAGAGAAATCTTATTTTATTTTAAGAGAAATCCTATTTCCCATATTAAGGTACTAAGACTTATTTTTATTGTTTAGCTTAGTGTTATTTTAAAACACAGAATCAAAATCATAACTCAAATTAAACAAGACTCTATGGTATGAGCTCTCTCCCCAGAGCCAAGGATCTCCTGTGTCAGTATGACCAGTTATTTATTTAAAATTTTTTTAGTATTTCCTTCTTCATTGGCCCCTATATTTATTTCAGAGAACATGTGTGTGCACGTGCAATCACAGTCGTGTCTGACTCTTTGCAACCCGATGGACTCTTGCCTGCCTGTCCATGGAATTCTCCAGGCAAGAATAATAGGTTTTCCAGATGACACAGTGGTAAAGAATCCACCTACCAGTGCAAGAGATGCAGGTTCTCAGGAAGATGGAAATGGCTATCCACTCCAGAATTCTTGCCTGCAGTTCCATGGACGGAGGAGCCTGATGGACTACAGTCCATAGTGTTGCAGAGAGGCATGACTGAGCATGCACATGCATTCAGAGAACATACACTTTAAAAATTTTTAAGTATTGTAATCTCATTAAATAAACACAGGTGTGGTGTTTAAATTTTACACATTTGGAAAGCTAGATCTGATTCGGATGAAAGATCCTTTCTGCAAGAGGATTATATTTACTCCAAAAGCAGCCAGACAATGATATAGTGCTTTTTTTAATGAGCATTATCCAATCTGTTTATGTTACATTCTATTAAATCTGCTTGTAGCAATAAGAACTCTTCAAATTCTTCTGTATTAAAGTACACTGTAGAGTGATGAAAAATCATTCTCTTATAATACTATTTCCATAGTGCATTCCTAATGATGAGAAATACTAACAGGTGTTTTAAAGGAAAAAAAAAAAACTTAAATAACAAATGGTATCATTGTCATTTCCCAAATTGTATCCACTTTCGAAAGGAAAACTCAGTAACAGCTTGATGAAATCTTTCACAAAATGTAGTTTGGAAACTTTAGGGCTTTAATTTCTTTTTAGATTTTCTGTATGAATTAAAGAAAAACATTTGTTTTAAAATATATTTTAGAAGTTAAATTTAATAAAAGCTATAAAGCCCTGGAATGTGAAGTCAGGTGGGCCTTAGGAAGCATCAGTACGAACAAAGCTAGTGGAGGTGATGGAATTCTAGTGGAGCTATTTCAAATCCTGAAAGATGATGCTGTGAAAGTACTGCACTCAATATGCCAGCAAATTTGGAAAGCTCAGCAGTGGCCACAAGACTGGAAAAGGTCATTTCAATCCCAGTTCATTCCAATCCCAAAGAAAGGCAATGTCAAAGAATGCTCAAACTGCTAGTAAAGTAATGCTCAAAATTCTCCAAGCCAGGCTTCAGCAATACATGAACCATGAACTTCCAGATGTTCAAGCTAGAAATCCAGAGAAAAGGCAGAGGAACCAGATATCAAATCGCTAACGTCCACTGGATCATCGAAAAAGCAATAGAGTTTCAGAAAAACATATATTTCTGCTTTATTGACTATGCCAAAGGCTCTGACTGTGAGGATCACAATAAACTGTGGAAAATTCTGAAAGAGATGGGAATATCAGACCACCTCATCTGCCTCTTGAGAAATCTGTATGCAGGTCAGGAAGCACTAGTTAGAACTGGACATGGAACAACTGACTGGTTCCAAGTAGGAAAAGGAGTACATCAAGGCTGAATATTGTCACCCTGCTTATTTAACTTATATGCAGAGTACATCATGAGAAACGTTAGCTGGAGGAAGCACAAGCTGGAATCAAGATTGCTGGGAGAAATATCAATAACTGCAAATATGCAGATGACATTACCCTTATGGCAGAAAGTAAAGAGGAACTAAAAAGCCTCTTGATGAAAGTAAAAGAGGAGAGTGAAAAAGTTGGCTTAAAGCTCAACATTCAGAAAACGAAGATCATGGCATCCGGTCTCATCACTTCATGGGAAATAGATGGGGAAACATGGAAACAGTGGCTGACTTTGCGGGGGGGCCTCCAAAATCACTGCAGATGGTGACTGCAGCCAGGAAGTTAGAAGATGCTTATTCCTTGGAAGAAAAGTTATGACCAACCTAGAAAGCGTATTAAAAAGCAGACATTATTTGCCAACAAAGGTCCATCTAGTCAAGGCTCTGGTTTTTCCAGTGGTCACGTATGGATGTGAGAGTTGAACTCTCTATAAAGAGAGCTGAGCACCAAAGAATTGATGCTTTTGAACTGTGGTGTTGGAGAAGACTCTTGAGAGTCCCTTAGACTGCAAGGAGATCCAACCAGTCCATCCTAAAAGATATCAGTCCTGGGTGTTCACTGGAAGGACTGATGTTGAAGTTGAAACTCAGTGTTTTGGTCACCTGATGTGAAGAGCTGACTCATTTGAAAAGACCTTGATGCTGGGAAAGATTGAGGGCAGGAGGAGAAGGGGATAACAGAGGATGAGGTGGTTGGATGACATCACCGACTCAATGGAGATGGGTTTGGGTGGACTCCAGGAGTTAGTGATAGACAGGGAAGCCTGGTGTGCTGCAGTTCATGGGGTGACAAAGAGTCGGATACGACTGAGCGACTGAACTGAACTGCTAAAGCACTAACAGTGAATACAAAAGAGCATTTGTTTAATAAAGTATTTATAAAATAATTTATACTGTTCCAGTGACTCTAATACTGCCCTCTATTTATTATCTATTGTAATTATTAATGAGATTTTAATCAAAGAGATCAACATTAGTGTTTGGAAAAGTATATTAAAGCACATATGACATGAGAATTATTCCCCACAATCAATTCAGACACCTCATTGGATTATTTGAGATATACTAGGTGAGAAGAAAGGGACATTTATTGAGTACCTACTATATGCCCAGCATTATTATAGGTACTTAGTGGTGCTTAGACACTGCTGTGTCCAACTCTTTGTGACTCCATGGACTGTATTCCACCAGGCTCCTCTGTCCATGGGACTTCTCAGGCAAGAATGCTGGAGTGGGTTGCCATTTCACACTCCAGGGAATCCTCTAACACAAGTATTAAACCCACATCTCCTAAGTTTTCGGCATTGGCAGGCAGATTCTTTACCACTGTGCCGCCTGGGAAGCCCACAGGCACTTAACATTATTCTTTTTTTTTTTTTTTTTAATTTGACTTTACAATACTCTATTGGCTTTGCCATACATCAACATGAATCCACCACAGGTGTACACAAGCTTATTAAGATCAAGAAGCCCGGTCACTCGTTGGGTTCAATCATTGTTCAGTTATTGTTCAGTTACATCCTTCAAACCTCAAAGCAGGTGATAACATGGCCATTATGTGCTCTTCCCCCAGAATGTTTATCAGGTCAGAGAGGACATATTGTAATGCACGCACATCAAAAATAAAAAGTGCCACGAAAAGCTCAAAGTGTTAAATAAACTAAAAGGATGAATACATTATTTAAGATCAGCATATATTATGGGTGATAGATTTAAGATAAAAAATAAGATTATGGAAAAGGTCAACTTTGAGTGGGACGTTGAAAGACAAATTCAATTTGGACAATAAAATCTGAAGAATATAAGTTTCCAGATCAAGGAATTAATAGTGGCTAATGGGCTTCCCTTGTGGCTTAGCTGGTAAAGAATCCACCTGCAATGTGGGAGACCGGGGTGTGATCCTTGGGTTGGGAAGATCCCCTGAAGAAAGAAAAGGCTACCCAATCCAGAATGCTGGCCTGGAGAATTCAGTTGACTGTTTAGTCCATGGAGTTGCAAAGAGTCGGACATGACTGAGAGACTTTCACTAATAATAACAACAACAAAAAAAAGTTACCACAAAGACAAAATATGCTTTAAAATTATCATATTGACAAGTTTTAAAACAGCATACAATTAAAAATAGTATTAGCATATGATCCAGAAATTCCACTACTGAGTATATACATAAAATATATGAAAGCAGGATCTCCAAAAGAGATCTGTACATTATGTCCATGGTAACACTATTCATAATAGCTGAAACAATGGATTCAACCCAAGTATCCATTAATAGATGAATGGATAAGCTAACTATGGTATACACACACAATCGGGGTATTATCTAGCCTTAAAAAGGAAGGAAATATGCTACAAGATGGATGAAACAAGGACAGAAATACAAAAAAATATAAGAATATTATAAACAATTATATGCCAACAAATCAGACATTCTAGGAGAAACAGATAAATTCCTAGAAACACACAACCTATCAATACTGAATGATGATGGAATAGAAAATCTGAGCAGACTGATTACCAACAAGGAGACTGAATCACTAATCAAAAGCCTCACAACAAAGTCCAGGACCAGACAGCTTCATTGGTGAATTCTCACAAACATTCAAAGAATTACAACCAATCTGTTTCTAACTTTGGAGAAGGGAAACCTCTTAGAAGAGTGAGAACTCATTCAAACACATTTGACAAAACTAGCATTACCCTAATATCAAAAGCAGACAAAAAATCACACACACACACGTACAAGTCAATATCCTTGAACACAGAAGCACACATCATCAACAAGATATTCAGTTCAGTTCAGTGGCTCAGTCCTGTCCGACTCTGCGACCCCGTGAATCACAGCACACCAGGCCTCCCTGTCTGTCACCAACTTCCAGAGTTCACTCAGACTCACATCCATTGAGTCAGTGATGCCATCCAGCCAGTTCATTCTCTGTCGTCCCCTTCTCCTCCTGCCCCCAATCCCTCCCAGCATCAGAGTCTTTTCCAATGAGTCAACTCTTCACATGAGGTGGCCAAAGTACTGGAGTTTCAGCTTTGGCATCATTCCTTCCAAAGAAATCTCAGGGCTGATCTCCTTCAGAATGGACTGGTTGGATCTCCTTGTAGTCCTAGGGACTCTCAAGAGTCTTCTCCAACACCGCAGTTCAAAAGCATCAATGCTTTGGTGCCCNTGCTCCTTGGAAGAAAAGCTATGACCAACCTAGACAGCATATTAAAAGGCAGAGACATTACTTTGCTGATGACAAAAGTCTGTATAGTCAAACCTATGGTTTTTCCAGTAGTCATATGTGGATATGAGAGTTGGACCATAAAGAAGGCTGAGCACTGAAGAATTAATGCCTTTGAACTGTGGTGTTGGAGAAGACTCTTGGGAGTCCTTTGGACTGCAAGGAGATCAACCAGTCCATCCTAAAGGAGATCAGTCCTGAATATTTATGGGAAGCACTGATGCTGAAGATTAAACTCCAATACTTTGACCACCTGATGCAAAGAGCTGACTCATTGGAAAAGACCCTGATACTGGGAAAGATTTAAGGTGGGAGAAGAAGGGGACGACAGAGAATGAGATGGTTGGATGGCATCACCCACTCAATGGATATGTGTTTGAACAAGCTCTGGGAGATGATGAAGGACAGGGAAGCCCGGTGTGCTGTGGTCTATAGGGTCACAAAGAGTCAGACACAACTGAGAAAATGAACAACAGCCACAATTGTTCTTGGTCTGAGCTGTATTCTTTCATTCATATTCCCTTTCCCTTTTCTTCTTTCTCTCCCTTTTTCTCTCTCTAGAAAGGGAGGGAGGGAGATGAAAAGATGAAAGGAACTTTTAGAAAGAATGGCTTTCAACAGCATCCAGGGCAACCATTCTGCCTTAAAAGAATGAGCTTATGACACAGGCAATTTTTAAGACTTTGGGTTTGGCAATTTAAAACACCTATTTTCCAAGAGGATGAATTTTGATGAATGTGGGGCTCTTTGTTGGGCTGACACCTTGATATGCAAATCTAGGGGAGAAGATGAAGAGCACAGAGTGTGTAAGAGAAGAGAATTTATAATACAGTGAGAGGAGAATATGGATTAGGAATCAGAAAGTATATTTGGCTAACTGCAAATCTCAGACTGCTCAGACATGTAAACTGAGGCTGCAGTTTGGGAAAGCAATTTATGGCCTGTGCACCATGAATGAGCTGTCAGAGGTGATCAGCAAAGCAAGAGTGGAAAGCAAAATAATGGAGTATACATGTAGAGGGCAATCTATGATTAACGGAGTGTTTGCCTTAATATCTGGTGGCCTTCCAAGTTGAGTATGTCCCTCCTGAGAGATGGTTAAATTTCTAGGCTTAGGATTCAAAGACATACCCCTCATTCCTTATAATCTCAAACTGAGCCAGATGGATTGGTTTCTGGTTTATTTCTATCAAAATAATTCCAGTGTAAGACAAATAATTTCAGTGAAGCTTTGGGATGAAAGTTGATGGCCTGGCCAGGAAGCCCACTGGACAATGCCAGCAGGGTGCAGTCTGGATGCCAAGATGGAGCATTAGATGCAAGGAAGGAGAAGACTGGGAGGAAGGAACCCTGCTATGGAAGCCTTAGTGTCAGAAACAGTGGGGATGGAGGTGTGAGCATGTGGGCAGAGGTTATCAAGATGTGATGTTGTTTGACTGACAAGCTAGACCCAAGCATCAGAGGCTCCTCACCCGCTACCCCCGTTCTTGGAATGTGTGCTTCACTTGCCTTATCAACACTAGAAGCTGCCCAAGGACAGAGCCTGGAGATAGTCATATGGTGTTGAGATCGTCTGGAATTTACATATATAACTGACCCAGATTGGTCCTCTATAAAAACTTTTAAGATTTGACAGGCAGGTGCAAAAAAACTGCTCATCTTGCAACAACCCATGACAAGCCTCATAAATACTTTCCCTTGTTCATTGACCTTACCACCTACAATTTGGATTAGTCTTCTCTCTTTAGCTTTTCCCTGCCTTCCACATATGGGTGCTAGTTTCAGATTATACCCAGGAAGCTCCCAGGGAAGTTGTGAACCAACAGAGTCATGGACTAGCAGTTCTAATCAATTTACCAACTCAGGATAATGGTAAATACAAGCAGGGATCCAAAATTTGTAGGTCTGGTGGACATTCTGATGCTATCCCCATGGCCTGTGTTGGGTACATCCTAACACTCCTACCAGCCTCCCTTGGAGTGTGAGTGCCCCGAGTGATGTGAAGAGTCATCACTACTTTTCACAGCTCGTGAGTGGTGAGCGATTACTGTGATTAACAAGGATACCAAGTCCATGTGCATGATGAACTTGCAGCTTTGGACAGTGAGGAATTATGGTGATTAGCTCTTCGGTGATTAAAAGTTCACTGAGTAATTCAAAACCTCAGCTAATGTGGGAAAAGAGATGGAGAGGGGCATGCCCACTGCAAGGGGAGTGGATGCTGATACAGAGCCACTGACGGGAGAAGCAAGAGATGAACATCAATTATCATTAACTTGGTTGCATCCACAATGACCCATAATAAACTGAGCTTCCCTGACAGGGAGAAAGGAGGATAAAAAGCAATAATTAGCAAATGGTCTTGTTTGTGGACAGGAGGGACTGAAATCTTCTTATCCTGAGAAAATAGGATTAACTTTAAAATATCTCCATTAACTCTGTTCTAGTCATATTCAAGGATGGTTGAGTCAAAGAATTGCAGAAATGGCATAGAAAGGACCTAACACAGTGATTAAGATCTTAGGCTATGGGGGTCACATACATTAAGCCTAATTATGTTCTTCTACTTATCAGCAGTGACATTGTCAAGTTTACTCTAGGTAACTAAGTGATTCTACCACTGAGTTGCTAAAGTCTTCAGTAAGAAAATGCTCATAGAGTTTAGAAATGTCACCATCATGCCATACTCAAGAAATATCATTATCAATCACAACAAAATGATTTTTAAACCCATTCTGTCATTGCAATTTCAAGGGATTAACTTAATTTTATGTGCCCCTGTGAAGTCTCTACTGTTTGTTCATATTTAACAGATTTATAGTTGATATGATACTGGGGAAAATCAATGATGGAATTGAGATTCCAAGTGTTCTCAGGTAGCTAATATGATAATCCAACTCTGATGTAATGAAATAAAATGCTGTGACTTATTCTATGCCAGGTACCATCCGACCACTAGACGTATAAAGACAATTAAGAAGTGGTCTCTACTCTCAATAAACTCAAAGTATAGTTGGAAAGAAAGATGCGTATACCAACAAATGTTCTCTCCTTGTATAAGCATAGCTGTGGGGCTATTACCAAAGGAAGGGTATGTAAACCTTCAAAGAATGGGAGGGGGGAGGAAATTGAGGGACCCTGATCTTAGCTGAATACAGAGAAAACACAATATGCAAAGGAATGAAACAGTAAATGGCATGACATATTTGAGAAACTTTAGCAAAAAAGATTAGTGAACTAAGGGAGGAAAGGATAGGGAAATATATACTGGTCAAGATGTTGAGAAGCCTCAAGTGTCATGCTACAGAGTTTGGGAGTTTGTCTCAAGGGGAGCAAGGAGCAAATTAATAGCTTACTCAAGAAATACAATTATTAGGTACTTACTACATACCAGACATTTTCCCAGGCACTGAAAATACAGCTGGTAGCAGACAAGAGTTCCTGCCCTCCTAGGTCTTATATTTTAATGGAAAAGGGATAGACAATGAGCACATAAATTAATAAAACATTTTTTATTTTTAGCTATAATTAAGTGCTGCCAAATAAACTACAAAGAAGGTGTAAGAGGGTAAAAGAATAGCTATGCAGATGGAGATAATACTGGAGCCGTATGCTCTGCGTTTCCTTCTCTGAGAAAGTAACATTCATGCCAATGCCTGAATAACAAGAAGAACCAAGACAGGCAAATTTGGTAGCACAACTGTCTAAGATTTAGAAAACGTAAACTCAACTACTCCTTAGTTTGAAAGAGAGAAAGAAGGCAATGGACTTGGAGCATGTGAGGAAGGGAGGACTGGAAGGAAACACAACCAGAGAAGACAGGACCCAAATATCACTGCTCAAGGCCTCTCTGTGCAAACCATGGAGCTAGCCAACCTGTGGGCATTTCTGGAACTCTGTTGGGGTGCTTTTTGTTAGTGGCAATGACACAAATTGCCTCCTGATATTGAGAAGGTCGAAGCTGGGCTTTCTGTATCACACAAGATGGTCCACACACCAAAAAACTGTTATTTATCCTTTCTAATGTCCCAGTGGACATTCATTTAGATAAACTGCTGCTTACAATTTTCTGAGCCTAGAACCTAGATCCATTTTTGTATCATAATATTTTTAAATAAATTTGTAATAACTCCTAAATTTCCAGAAACATAAATAACTTATAAACTAAACAAAGTGTGTACTTTTTTTATCCTGAACATTACCAACAACATTTCAGGACATAATGCCATCAGTAGCAATACTTCTTGGGTATTTGAATCTCTCGTCAAAGCATAAATATGTATCAACCTGCATATGTCATTCACATATTCCTGATGACTACCCTTATAGATGCAAGCATTTACTTCCTTATGTCTTCCAGTGTAATTATGCCTATGAATGTACATATTGACATACTTATTCCACTATTAAAAAATCACNTTTGAATCTCTCGTCAAAGCATAAATATGTATCAACCTGCATATGTCATTCACATATTCCTGATGACTACCCTTATAGATGCAAGCATTTACTTCCTTATGTCTTCCAGTGTAATTATGCCTATGAATGTACATATTGACATACTTATTCCACTATTAAAAAATCACTTTCCTGGCTTCATGGTGAATTTTACCAAACTTTTACAAAGAATTACCATCAATTCTACTCAAACTCTTCAAAGAAAAACAAAGAAGAAGGACCACTCAAATTTATTTTATGAGGCTAACAACATCCTGATATCAAAACCAGGGGTGGGGGGAAGAAGCACTACTAGAAAATGAAACTATAGGCCAATATCCCTAATGAATAAAGATGCCAAACTCAATAAAACATTAGCCAACCAAATTCAGCATCACATTAAAAGGATCATTCACCACAGTCAAGTGCAATTTATCACTAGGATACAAGAATATAAATACAAATCAATCAAAGTGATAAGTCACATTAACAACTTATTGACCAGAGATACTTCTTCTGTTACCCAAATATTATTGACAAGAGACATATCAATATTCACTTAAAAAACAAATCACTGGCCACAGGTATTAGTTTCTGCAAAAATCCCCTAGTCAATGATGTGTTAATAGAGTGATAGAAAAGAATCATATGATATTCTCAATAGATACAGAAAAAGCAATTGACAAATTCAATACTCATTCATGATAGAAACTTTTAACAAATTAGGCATAGAAGGAACATACTGCCACACAATAAAGGCGATATAAAACAAGCTCTCAACTTACATCATACTCAATGGTTGAAAGCTTTTCCTCTAAGATCAAGACCAAGACAATGGTGCCCACTCTCAACACTCCTATGCAAATCTTACTAAAAGTCCTAGATAGCAGTCAGGCCAAAGAAATAAATAAAAAGTATCAGCATTTAGAAGACAAAAGTAAAATTTTCTCTGTTTTCAGATGACGTGACTTTATATACAGAAAAATGTAAAGACTCAACCAAAAAAACATTCAATCTAATCAACAATTTCAGTAAAGTTGTAGGATAAAAAACCAATACACAAAAATCAGTAGCATTTCTATATAATGACAAAGAGTTTTCTGAGAAAGAAATCAAGAAATCAATCTCATTTATAATAAATCAAAAACAATATAATGCATAGGAATAACTTTAACCCAAGAGGTGAAAGAGCTCCACTCTGAAATTTATGGGACATTTGTGAAAAAAATTTTAAAAGACACAAATAAATGGAAAGGCATCCCATCTTTCTGACATGGAAGAATATGGTTAAAATGTCAATACTACCAAAAGCAATCTATAGAGTCAATGCAACCCCTTTTGAGATTCTAATGGCATATTTTAATAGAAGTAGGGAAAAAAACAGTGCTAAAAGGCATATATATAAAGCCACAAAAGATTCTGAATAGCCAAAGAAATCCTGAGAGAGAAAACAAATCAGGAGGTATCAGACTTACTGATTTCAAGCTCTCCTGCAGAGTTATTGTCATCAAAACATAAAAACAAACTGGCATAAAAACAGACAAATAAACCAATACAATAGAACTGAGGGCCCATAAATAAACCTAAGCACATAATATCAACTAGTATTTGACAAGGGAGCCAAGAAGAAGAAAATATCTTTAATGTCATTAAATTTCCTCATTTAATGAAGAAAATACAGTCTCTTCAATAANAAACTGGCATAAAAACAGACAAATAAACCAATACAATAGAACTGAGGGCCCATAAATAAACCTAAGCACATAATATCAACTAGTATTTGACAAGGGAGCCAAGAAGAAGAAAATATCTTTAATGTCATTAAATTTCCTCATTTAATGAAGAAAATACAGTCTCTTCAATAAATTGTGCTGTGATAATTGGATACTTGCATGCAAAATAATGAAATTGGACCCCTAACTTACACTACTCAAAAATATTATTTAATTCAAAATGATTTAAAGACTTAAATGTTAGAACTAAAACCAGGAAAATCCTAGAAGATAAGAATAAAGCTCCTTGCAAATAAAGCCCCCTGAGTTGGTCCTTGGTGATAATTTTTTGGATATGACACCTAAAGCACAAGTTAAAAAAAAGTAAACAAGTTGAACTACATCAAACTACAAATCTCCTGTACAGAAAAAGAAATCATCAAGAAAGTGAGAAGATAATCTACAGAATGGTAAAAAAAATTCTGCAAACCATGTATCTGATAATAGCTTTATATTCTATATTAATCAAATAAGTCAATTTAAAAAATGGACAAAGGACCTGAATAGACATTTTTTCCAAAGAAGATATACAAAAACCAAAAAGATACATGAAAATATGCTCAATATCACCAGTCATTAGAGAGATGCAAATCAAAACTACAATAAGATAACATCTCATAGAATTGGCAATAGAATTGCCATTATCAAAACGACAAGAGGCTCTTTCAGCCATCTTGGCCCCTGTGAAGGCCTGCTGGGAACAGGACTTCTAACATGACAACTATGTCTGGAAGGCTGTGGTCCAAGGCCATTTTTGCTGGCTATAAGCAGGGTCTATGGACCCAGAGGGAACACAATGCTCTCCTGAAAATTGAAGGTGTATATGTTCATGATGAAACTGAATTCTGTCTAGGCAATAGATGTGTTTCTGTGTACAAAGCAAAGACCAACACAGTAACTCCTGGTGGAAAACCTAACAAAACCAGAGTAATCTGGGGACAATCACTCGAGCTTGTGGAAGCAGTGGCGTGGCTCATGCCAAAGTCCCAAACAACCTTCCTGCTAAGGCCATTGGGCCCAGAATCCATGCGATACTGTACCCTTTGAGGATTTAAACTTACTTGAAAAAAAAAAGTGTGGATTTGTTTAAAAAGAAAAAAAGCTACAAGAGATAACAAATGCTGGCATGGATGTGGATTGTATACTGCTAGTGGGCTTCACTTTCCCTTTTCACTTTCATGCAATGGAGAAGGAAATGGCAACCCACCCCAGTGTTCTTGCCTGGAGAATCCCAGGGACGGGGGAGCATGGTGGGCTGTTGTCTTTATGGGGCTGCACAGAGTCGGACACAACTGAAGCGACTTAGCAGCAGCAGCAGTGGGATTATAAACTGGAATAGCCACACCGGAAAACAGTATGAGAATCCTTAAAAAGTCAAAAACAGAACTAATATGTGTGTATGCTCGGGCACTTAGTCATGTCCATCACTGTGCAGCCTGTGCACTGCAGCCTGCCAGACTCCTCTGCCCATGGAATTTTCCAGGGAAGAATACTGGAATAGGGTTCCATCTCCTACTCCAGAGAATTTTTCTGACCCAGGGATCAAATCTGCACCTCCTGAGTCTCCTGCATTGGCGGGCAGGTTCTTTACCACTTGGTGCCACTGGAACTAACATACAATCTAGCAATTCCCCTTCAGGGAAATATCCAAAGGAAAGAAAAACACTAACTTGAAAAGATACCTGCACCTCCATGTTCACAGCAGCCTTATTTATAATAGCCAAGATAGGAAAATAACCTGTGTCCTGTAATGGATGAATGGATAAATAAGTTGTGATACACACACGCACATTTTAGCTTTCTACATAACACAATGTCTATCTAGATTTCTCTCCACCTTGTAAACAAAGACATTTTGTTGACATCTGAAAAATGTCTAAGCTTTCACTATCCCTCTTAAATAGAATTCCCAGAATTGATGGTAATTCCTCAAATGGAGGGCTTCCCTTGTGGCTCAGCTAGAAAAGAATCCACCTGCAATGTGGGAGACCTGGGTTTGATCTCTGGTTTGGGAAGATCGCCTGGAGAAGGGAAAGGCTACCCACTCTGGTTGGGAAGATCGCCTGGAGAAGGGAAAGGCTACCCACTCTGGTATTCTGGCCTAGAGAATTTCCTGGACTATAGTCCATGGGGTTGCAAAGAGTTGGACACGACTGAGAGACTTTCACTTTCACTTTCCTCATCTGGAATTTGACATATTTTCTGAACAATTAAACACTTGGTACTTGTGACCTCTCTACCCTACTATCTACTGCAAAATAAAGTAACATTTTCTGTACCTGCATTGCACTGTTTATTAATATTCAACTTGTGATGAAATATGACTTCTTTTCCTGCCTTAGACATTCTTTAAGCCTATATACCAGTCTCTACATTTCTAAGAAGGTTACCCTGACTAGTTTTGATTTCCCTTTGCCACTAGAATAAAATATTACATCATAAAGTGATATTGGAAAAAGAACCTCTCTACACATCACCAAAGCCTGTTTTAAAAAAGGCAGCAGAAAATATGTGAGAAATTTCACCTGAATAGTCCAAACAGCAGGTGTCTTAGTGTCTGTCATTTTTTTCATGAGCGCTAAGTTGTACAGGTAGAGCCTTTTCTCAAAGTCACTTTCTCTTAGGCGGCTGTGTCTTTTCTGTCATCACCAATCTCAGTCTAGTAGTAGCACCATCTTTATTTAGTGCATCCAGTGTACTGTAAGAGATGATGCTTCAAAGAGTTACAAGTTCCTCATCATTGGAAGTAGGTAAAAAAAGCAAATTGTCTCTGCTTGAAGATGTTACAAAATTCAGACTAACAGCAACTGCAAGGCTGTAAATTACTAGATGACCCTAAGGATCCTTATAATTGTTAAATTCTACTAATTTCATGATTCTTGTTGTTTCTTGCTACATGGGCTTGCAGTTACCTGCTTCTTTTACTTGACACTTGGAGCATATCTCCATGAAAACCACTATTCCAGTTATCTATTGCTATATAACAAATCACCCCAAAGTGCAATGACAGAAAGTAACAATCATTTTATCATGCCCATGGATCCTGTTAGGTTAGGATTTAGGGCATGGAACAATAGGGCTGCCTTGTATCTACTCCAAATGTCTGACCCTCTATTTGGAAGACATGTGTGGCTGGGGTGACATAGATGTCTGGATATGACTTAAACCACTGGGGGCTGGAATCATCTAGAAGTTTTCTTACCCACAATACATTTGACACCTGCGCTGGGATGATGTAGACACTAATTTCAGCTGAAACTCTTGACTGGGGCATCAGGAGGCTGCACCATGGGACTTAGGCTTCTTCACAATACAGCAGCTTAAGAATAATCAAAATTCTTCAATGGTGGCTTAAGACTCCAAGGCAAACATTCCAAGAGCAAGGAGGAAACTTCATTGTATTTTAGGACCTAGCCCCAAAAATCATCTAGCATCACTTTTTATAGGTTCAATCTATCAAAGATCTTCCCAGATTTAAGGAGTGGGAAAGATGTCAAAAAATATGCAGCTGCATTTTAAAGTTGTCACATTCTTTATTGCATTTATTTTAAAATTTCAGATAACACTAATCAAGATTCATATCTTCTTCTTCTATATATTCAACTCTAATTGAAGTTTCATACCTGTGTAGCTTACAGACAGACTTTGGGGCTTCTAAGCACAACAGGGAAGAAATGAATGAACAAAAGTGTCCAGTGGACAAAACAGATTTTTTTCTGGAGCCAAGAGACATACACATTTGGAGTCAAATGAAGACTTATATTCTAGACACCTGCTGCTTCCTTTATAGACCCTAGGAGATCCAAGATTAAGCTCTGCAGCACTCCAAACCCTGGAGGAAAACACTTTGCTTGGACTCAATTTATTGGACACTGACCTTTCATCCACTGAAATTTGTATGTGTTCCACAGTGTTCTGTTTTGGCTAATTGGTTACCTAGACATGTCTCATCCTCGCCTGGGGACTATAAACATGCCTGAGCCTGGTAGAAGAGGTGCAGAGAAAGAGATGACTATGCTTCCCACAGAGACCCATCAGATTCAACTTCTGAGCAACAAAGGAAAGGAAGGAAAGCTATCTCAGCAAGAGAATTGAAATGCTAGAGGAAGCAACCACCTCCTGGCTGAGTGTGGTACCATTCTCTGTACCAAGCACCACCTAATTATTCCTCACTGAAGATCAGCAAAGACTGATATGCATTAAAATCATAAATCAGCCCACTGTTTCTATGGAAAGGGTATGGAACTAGGTGTGTTGACTAAGATGTGCAACAATATAAAAAAATGAAGATTTTGGTCAAGTCATGGAACTTCTCTGTGTTTAGCTCAGGATACCAGCATTCTGAGTTTGGACATGTTGACCTTTCAGTTCAAACACCAAACTTTTGAAATAGAAGGTGGACTATAAGTCAGCATCTCTATCTTCTATAGTAGACCCTGTGCAAGTGAAAGAAATAAGAATGCTATATGGTATTGGTCAGTCTTTATAATGATAGTTAATGCTAGTTAACAAGTTAATTAAGCACTCAACATGCAAGTGCCAAATTGTTTAACATGTGTCACCTGATTTCACCCTTGTAACAATCCCATTTTACACATACAGAAACTGAGACCCACAAGGGTGAAGTAAACTACCCAAAATAACATTGTTTGGAAGAGATGGAGCCAGAATTTGAGCTAAGAAAGTCTACATCTACATCTAGATCTAGGATTTTAACCACCAGGAAATACTGCCTCTGCTCAGGAGTTTATGTGAGACCCCTCCTAGATACTTCCTGGGCAATCAAGAAGGGCTGGAAAAAGTGATCCTTGACCTGTTTCTTCAGGGTAAGGAGAAACCAGCTAGGCTGAGGGTAAAGGGTTTTACTGGGGGATCACTGCTGGTACAAGTGTAGGCAAGAGCCTGAAGGCTATTGAGAGTTAGGATATGCCCACATGATCAGTCACTCACTTATGTCTGACTCTTTGTGACCCCATGGACTGTAGCCTGCCAGGCTCCTCTGTCCGTGGGACTTTCCAAGCAAGAATACTGGAGCAGATTGTCATTTCCTCTTCCAGGGGATCTTCCCAATCCAGCAACTGAACACACCTCTCTGTGTCTCTTGCATTGGCAGGTGAATTCTTTAACTTTGAAGCCACCTGGGAAGCCCAAGAACCAGGATAAAAGTTCCTTAAAGTCAGGAATCCATCATGTTTTCTTCCTCACCATGGGAGCCTTTGGTGCCTGGCATATCCTAGATCATAATAGTCACGAGAAAAATCAAAGGGGTAGAGTCACAAGCATGGACCCTGGAGTCAGACTGTAGATGTTGCGCTATGTGACTTCAAATGTGGCTGCACCTCTGTAAACTCTGGCTTTTCTATGTGTAAAAAATGAGAGGTGGTCGTAGAATCAACCTCCTAGAGTTTTTGTGAGGGAGTATCCAATGAGGTCATGTAGGTAAAATACATACATAGTCTAGTACCAGCCATAGAGTAAGAGATCATTTTAAAAAGGTAATAATAGTTGTTTATCATTAGGCCCCTAACAAGAGAATGAACAATTGATGTGGGCATGATTATTAGAGGGCATGAGTTATTAGGAGGATTCCAGTATGAATCTAGAGGGTGAGAGGCAGGGGTACAAGGGAAAGCTGAGGTCAAATTGGATATCCCCACTTTCCCTGCTATATAATTATAAAGGATTTGATTTAGGTTATACCTTAATGGCTTATTGGTTTTCCCTACTGTCTTCAGTTTAAGTCTAAATGAAACCCCTTATGATTATACAGTAGAAGTGAAAATAGGATGAAGGGGTTAAGAGTGCCTGAAGAACTATGGACGGAGGATTGTGACATTGTACAGGAGGTGGGTGATCAAAACCATTCCCAAGAAAAAGAAATGCAAGAAGGCTAAATGGCTGCCTGAGGAGGCTTTACAAATAGCTGAGAAAAGAAGAGAAGCCAAAGGCAAAGGGGAAAAGGAAAGATATACCCAACTGAATGCAGGGTTCCAAAGGAGAGATAAGAAAGGCTTCCTAAGTGAACAATGCAAAGAAATGGAGGAAAACAATAGAATGGGAAACACTAGAGATCTCAAGAAAATTAGAGATACCAAGTGAACATTTCATTCAAAGGTGGGCACAATAATAGAAACAGTCTGGACCTAACAGAAGAAGAAGATTAAGAGGAGGTGGCAAGAATAAACAGAAGAGCTATAAAAAAAAGATCTTCATGACCCACATAACCACGATGGTGTGATCACTCACCTAGAGCCAGAAATCCTGGAGTAGGAAGTCAAGTGGGCCTTAGGAAGCATCACTATGAACAAAGCTAGTAGAGGTGATGGAATTACAGTTGAGCTATTTTAAATCCTAAAAGATGATGCTACTAAAGTGCTGCACTCAATACATTAGCAAATTTGGAAAACTCAGCAGTGGCCATAGTACTGGAAAAGGTCAGTTTTCATTTCAATCCCAAAGAAAGACAATGCCAAAGAATGTTCATACTGTGGCACAATTGCACTCATTTCACATGCTAGTTAAGTAGTGCTCAAAATCCTCCAAGGCAGGCTTCAATAGTACATGAACTGAGAACTTCCAGATGTTCATGCTGGATTTAGGCAAAAGAACCAGAGATCAAATTGCCAACACTTAGTGGATCACAGAAAAACCAAGAGAATTCCAGAAAAGCATTTACTTCTGCTTCATTGACTAAGATAAAACCTTAGACTGTGTGGATCACAGCAAACTGTGGAAAATTCTTAAACAGATGGGAATATCAGACTACCTTATCTGCCTCTGAGAAACCTGTATGCAGGTCAAGAAACAACAGTTAGAACTGGACATGGAACAATGGACTGGTTCAAAATTGGAAAAGGAGTATGTCAAGGCTGTATATGGTTACCCTGCTTATTTAGCTTATATACAGAATACATCATCCGAAATGCCAGGCTGGATGAAGCACAAGCTGGAATCAAGATTGCTGGGAAAAATATCAATAACCTCAGATATGCAGATGACAACACCGTAATGGCAGAAACCAAAGAGGAACAAAAGAGCCTCCTGATGAAGGTGAAAGAGGAGAGTGAAAAAGCTGGCTTAAAACTCAACATTCTAAAAATGAAGATCATGGAACCAGTTCCATCACTTCATGGCAAATAGATGGAGAACCAATGGAGACAATGACAGGCTATTTTCTTGGGCTCCAAAATCACAGCAGAAGGTTTCTGTAGCCATGAAATTAAAAGATGCTTTCTCCTTGGAAGAAAAGCTATGACCAATCTAGACAGCATATTAAAATGCAGAGACATCACTTTGCCAACAAAGGTCCATTTAGTCAAACTATGGTTTTTCCAGTAGTCATGTATGGATGCAAGAGTTCGACTGTAAAAAAGAAGGCTGAATGCCCAAGATTGGATACTTTTGAGCTATGATTTGGAAAAGACTCTTGAGAGTCCCTTGGACTGCAAGGAGATCAAGCCAGTTAATCCTAAAGGAAGTCAATCCTGAATACTCATTAGAAGGACTGATGCTGAAGCTGAAGCTCCAATACTTTGGCCACCTGATGCAAACAGTCAACTCATTAGAAAAGACCCTGATGCTGGGAAAGATGGAAGGCAGGAGGAGAAGGGGATGACAGAGGACGAGCTGGTTGGATGACATCACTGACTCAATAGATATGAGTTTGAAGAAGCTCCAGGAGATGGTGAAGGACAGGGCAGCCTGGTGTGCTGCAGTCCATGGGGTCACAAAGAGTCAGACATGACTGATTACCTGGACTACAACAAACCTTTCCTGCTGTGTTTTCCTAATATTTTGTGATCTTAATGGTGATGGTGATGAGAAGGAAAAGAGAGGTATCACCTTGTATTTACACTGCAATTGGTATTTAACTATGTACTTCCATAGTCATTATTTTATCCAATGTTCCAAACAAAATACATGACAAATATGAAGTGTGCATCATGTCCCCATTTTGCATAAATCTGGAAGAGGCCCAGAGAGTGTAAGTACCTGTAAAAAGTCAACAGGGCTGATAATAGAAAAACAAAGCCCAATTATTCTGACTCTTGACTCTTTATCCCTCTAAATGAATAACAAAGCTAATGTAGATATTCTCAGGAAATTTCCTTAACAATAGAGAATCTGTTGGACATGCTTACTGGCCATTTACCAAACCTTGTTTCTTTTTCTCTTGGAACATGCCTTTACATTTTCTTTACTACGTCCATTACATTTCTGCAAGTATCTTAGAGTATTTGTTTTTGTCAAAATGACTGAAAATTTTCTGTATTTTAGTGTATTATTTTGATAATAATATTCTTCCCTTTAAAACCCAACCAAACTATCTCAAACACTGAGGCAATTTTTTTTTTTTAACTAAAAAATACCAGCCTGATTTTTCAAAGAAAAAAATTATTAAAAGTCCTTTGGCTACACAAATAGAAACCATCTCTTCCTGTTCAGCTCTGGTGAACATAAATGTACTACGTATGTACATTTACCACATCACTCCATCTACCTTGCTGTTAAGTGTGACCACGTAACTTATCTCTAGTCAATGGATCATGTGCAGAAACAATTTGAGGCCTGATCCATGAGATCTTTCCTTCTCCTTGAGCAGCAGCATTAGAATTTGAAGATAGCATGTCAACAAAACGGGAAGAGCTTGGATTCCTAAATCTTAGCTTTGGATGAATCTGCCAACTGCTCTGGAGCACCTACTTTGGAAATTACACGAGCAAGAAATATATTCCTATTATGTTATGCCACTGAGGCTAATCTCTTTCAGCAGCTAGAATTACCTTAACTAATAAAGTCATGGAAAAAGATATAAATATTACAAACCGAGAGACTCACTAAGACCATCTGCAGAATTCCCAGAATCTATACTTCCATGAGGGCTTCCCACAGTGGCTCAGCAGTAAAGAACCTGCCTGCAATGCAGGAGATGCAGGTTCAATCCCCATGTTGGGAAGATCTCCTGGAAAAGCACATGACAACCCCCACCAGTATTCTTGTCTGGAAAATCCTATGAACAGAGGAGACTGGAGGACTATAGTCCATGGGGTTACAGAGAGTCCGACATGTCTGAAGCAACTGAGCACGCACACACACTCGCATGCTTCCATGAACATGTGCCTCTTTTATTAGAATTACGGTATGTCCCCGTCTTGAAAGCAGGTGGCAATAGATAAGAACTGCAAGGATGTAAATTCATTTTTATATGATTTTTAACTCATTTCGTATTTTGGCTGCATTGGTCTTAGTTGCTGCACGTGGGCCTTCTTTAGTTGCCCTGAATGAGGGCTACTCTTTAATTGCGGTGCCCAAGCTTCTCATTGAGGCGGCTTCTCTGGTTGCACAGCATGGGCTCTAGGGCACACTGGCTCAGTAGTCATAGCACATAGGCTCAGTTGCCCCATAGCATGTGGGATCCTCCTGGGCCAGGGATCAAACTCATGTCCCCTGCATTAGCAGGTGGATTCTGAACCACTCTACAGCCAGTGAAATCCCTGTAAATTCATTTTGGTCAGGAGACCTACCTACCTTTGTGTCCTCAGCAACTCACAAAATACCAGGAACAGAGTAGGTATTCAATAAAGGACTACGGAAGTAACTATCTTTACAACCATCATCCAAAGAGAAAACAGTTGAATGGGATTTGAATAATTAGGTTTTCCAAAAGGAAAAGAGAAATTTCCTTTGGGAGGCACTGTAAGAAGCAGGATATATGCCACGACTTGGTAACAAAGTGCTAAGAGATGGTTCACATATCCATTCATTTCTTCAAAGCTGTTTATCAAGTATCTGTTATATGGTCTGGCAGTATGCCAGGGGATAGGGTATAAAAAAAATAAAGAAGATCTCTGTGTTCATGACTCTTACATTTAAAAGAAAGCAGAATATGTCACCCTAGAAGATGCCTCTTTAGCCATTAAAGAGAAAATTACATGTCCAAGATGGTGTCACTTCTGCTAAAGCACATTATACCAAACCTAGATTTAATGTCTGACCTAATGGCTGTTTCAATCCTCAAAAAAAAAAATGCAATCTCAATCTGACAGCTTGGAATTTTCTAGTCAGCACCAATGAGGTAATCTGTCACTTGAGCCCCCTTCATCACCACTTCCAACCCCCGGTCAAAGATAAAAGAGGTAATCTGAACATAGACCTTGTCCTTACTCCCCAAAGAGAGGACAGATAACTGGGCCTGAAACAATACTTTCTTTTCGTTTGCTAATAACTTCCTTTCCCCACCCTCCTCCTGCCTATAAAAACTCTCCCACCGTACACAACACCTTTGAGCGCTCTTCTGTTTACTAGACAGGGTGCTGCCTGATTGAGGAATCACTGAAGAAAGATAATTAGGTCTTCACATTTACTCGATTGAATTTTGTTTTTTTAATAAAGATTATCTTGAGGTGATTATTTTTGAGAAACTACATAAGAGAAGCTCTGCAAACAGAGAAGAAGTTACATTCAGTCAGAATAACTTACATTTATAAAAGAAATCTCCATCTGTAAGGGTATTTCTCTCTGTACCAGGATGAGAAGAATGACTAAATCACAGGCAAATATCAACAGAGAAGGCACTGACTTAATTTGTTATTCAGCAAATCTAACTTATTTACTGTGCCTTTTCTGGTAATCCCCATCAAATGGCTTTTCCAATCCTCAACTTTTTTTTTTTTAATCTTTAGCTAACGATGGTATTTAAGTGACTTAGGCCACCTCTGGGAGTTACTCAGTTTGGAGGGTACCTACCATGAATACATGAAGCACACATGTTAATACACTTGCTTTTGTTTTTCTTTTGTTAGTCTTTTATTATATGAGGATCCAGCCAAGAACTCAGAAGGATAGAAGTACAATTACTTTTTCTCCCTTACATATTTTACTGCATTTCTATACATGTGCTGAAACACTTGCATACAAACCTGGGTCAGTTTGAGCTAGGTACTCAGTCATCTGGGTACATATTATAACAATGAGTATGTGAGGTTAGCAATGATATGATGAGAGACACATTATGATAATAGTCCATTCTCTTAAAGCAAAGAACATCTGCTCCAAAATTGCGAAGAAAGGAAATTTGAGAACAAATTAATGAGATCCACACTTAAGAAGTTGAACCATGCAGGACAAAAAAGTGACCACACCAAAAGTAGATAGTAAAGATAATGTTCTGTGGCTGGTCATTTAGTTGATGAAAGTATCAACCCATTCTGTTTCAAAGCTCTTGTTTCATAAGAGTTAATCACATAATTTGGCTCCAGGAACACCAGCAATGGCAGATGTGCTGTCCAACTGACCAGGTTAAGAAAAATAAAGGCAGATGGTTTTAGATTAAAGTCTGGATGGCGATGCTGCCATTAGAGAATTGACATTCTGTCACCAGGCCAAGGTTCTTCTCTTCTATTTACTTCACTCTCTAAATTATCTGCCACCTGGTGGTCCAGGGAATCATTTGGAAGTTTAATCATAGGCAGTTGATAAAATCTCTCTAATTTGAATTCAATGATCCAGGCAAGAAATATTTATTGAGTGCCTATTGTGTGTCAAATAAGACTCTAGGTGCTGGGGAACACAACTACGAAGTCGGTTAGCCAAGAGTGAAAGCAAATAGGATGACTTTAAATTCTATTAAGAGCTATTAAGAAAATAAAGTACAATAATGGAGGCATTAGTGTTTAGAGAAGGCTTCTTGAGGAAGTGACATGAGATAGGAAAGATGACATATTTGTTTTCTACTACCACATAACAAGTTGCCACAAATTTACTCTCTCGAAGTTGCTGTGAGTCAGGAGTCCAAGTACTCATTAGCTGAATACTTTGCTCAGGGTCTTGCAAGCCAAAATCAAGGTGCTGGCTGGGACTGTGATCTCATCTGAGGCTTGGGGTTCCCTTTCAGGTTCATTCCTCAGCAGGATTTATTTCCTTGTGGCTGTAAGACTATGGTCCCTTTTTTCTGCTGGTTGTTGTCTGGGGACCACTGTCAGCACTGAGACACTGCCCTCTGGTCCTTCCTGTGCAGCCTCCTCCTCTTACAACATACCTTTTAGGCCAAAAAGAAAGCATCTCTCCGATACTTCACCCTCTTTTAAAGGGTTCCCTTGATTAAGTCAGGTCCACCCATGAGTCTCCTTTTAATTAACACAAAGTCAAGTCATTAATAACTTCATCACAGGAGTAATATAACATATTCATTGGTTCCACTCGTAGTCAAGAGGAGGGACATGAGTACTAGAGGGAATCTTGGGGACCCTCTAAAAAGTCTACCTACCAAAGATGAAGACCAGTTATCCAAAAGGAGAAAGCCTTTCCAGGCAGGGTCACCAGAACGAGCAAAAAAGAAATTTGATATTTTCAGGAAAGGGAAGGAAAGCTGGTCTATTGAAGCAGCATGGTTGAGGCAAAGAGCAGAAGAAAGTAAGGAAGGAGGCATCCCCAGGAATCATCTGAATTAAAACATGGGGCATTATTGGCCAGGTTAAGTTTGGATTTCATTTTATGTGTAAGTAGAAGTTGACTAATATTATCTGAGCCTGCCCCCTTCTCTTGCCTCCAGCATGATATCAGCCTCATTAGTGGCATAAAGAATAATGGATCCAATGTCAAGAGAAATGGGAGGTTTTTACTTGTTGAAACTACCTCTCACTTTGAGGAATCAGGGCCTGTGCTGAAGGTTCTTTACAGATCTGAAGTTCATTTTTTTTTTTTTCTAGGTGCTATTAAAGAGACCATTCAGGTAAATGCAAAAATAATATAAATGTAATCATTTTCTAGTGCTGGCTGACTTAATTAGAAAGGAATCTGGTCTCCTGCTCCTTCCAGGCATCTTCCAATGCCCATGAATGCACCCTTGGGTCACCTTCATAAATTCTGTAAAGAAAAACAAAAATATTTAAAAAGTAAAAGCATTTCTAAAAGCAGTATACACTTTGCCCTTTGGTCAGGCTAGAATTCATAATTAGTGTTTTTGAAATTTCCACCAGTGCAGATTTTCTAAGCTAATACTGAGGCAAAAATTTATTGCTTAGAAATGCCAGCTCATCACAGTCACTTTCTCCCTTTTCCTTCCTAATCTGAGGCTGACAGGGAGATCCAAGTCTGAATTAAACAACCTACAGAAATAGCACATGTCCTAATTGACCCAGGAGTCAGAGGTGTAACTGCTTTCTTAGTTTCTTCTATTGAAGTGCTAGCAGGATTTACTTGAGTCTTCCCTTTGAGACTCTGACTAGTAGAGGAAAGAAATTCTTAGGAAATGATAGAACTTAGATTCCTAAACTTGAAGACCCAACAAAGACTGTTGGATAATTCTCATTTCCTTTTTTAAGTGCCTTGCTTAGTTGCTCATTCAGTCCTGTCCAACTCTTTGTGACCCCATGGACTGCAGCCCGCCAGGCTTCTCTATCTATGGGATTTTCCAGGCAAGAATACTAGAGTAGGTTGTCATTTCCTCCTCCAGGGGAACTTGCTGACCCAGGGTCTGAACCCAAGTCTCCTGCATTGCAGGTGGATTCTTTACCTGAGCCACTGAGGAAGTTTTTAAGTGCTTACTCACTGGTATAACTTTCCAAATGTCATGTGGACCAGGATTTGGACTAAGGCAATATAAGAACCTGTTTTCTCAACATCCCTTCTTGTTTCCATCACTGAAGCCTCATTTTATAAAGATTATGTTACATTATTTTCCTATAAGGAAGTGAGAGAAATTTATTCAGTGAAGCAATCTAAAAATAACTTATTTGAGAGCCAGTGGCTTCCATGGTTACCAAAAGACCTTGTTGATTCTCTGCTCTAACAGGTAACCACAACAGGGGAATTATTTGAATTGAAAACAACACATACTCAAAAGAGCATGAAGGACTCTAGAACAAGACTGTGCAGCCCTCCATCCCATGAAGTGTAATCTGCTTCTTCATAGCCCCATGAAAAGTGCATACCAGGAAGAAAGGAATATACTCAAAAAGTAAATGAAACCTGGATCTGAATCAATTTCTTGGTTCTGGGAATCCCCACCATGCTGTTATGCTCTGACAAACTCCAAGTAGCTCACAAGGTAAATTTCAAAATACTGTCTTCTCAAATAACAACTGATCATATGCTTAATATCTACTAACAGCACCAAAAGGAAGTTATTTTTTCCTTAAATAAAATTATATCACATGACTTTAAATGAAAGTTATACATATATTATATGGTAGTTGGTAAAGAAATAAGGTATGTATGTGTACATATATGTTTGGAACACAAATGCTCATATATTTATGTATTATTTCATGCATAGTAAGCTGCAAAGGTTCTGATACCCCATTGCAACTTGTTTCCTATAGCAAGGATATAAGAAAAATTTACTTTTGAAAAAAGAATTTCATATTTTTATTGCAGATTCTCAGGTCTAGTATACCCAAAAGATACTTATTAAATGTAAGGAAAACATACACTAAAATATATTAAAATTACCTTCACAGTAACTAAACTGAATAGCCAGAGTACCAAAGATATGCTTAGTTAATTTAGTCATCAGTATTCAAAAGCAGAGACATTACTTTGCCGACTAAGGTCCATCTAGTCAAAGCTATGGTTTTTCCAACAGTCATGTATGGATGTGAGAGTTGGACTGTGAAGAAGGCTGAGCGCCGAAGAAATGATGTTTTTGAACTGTGGTGTTGGAGAAGACTCCTGAGAGTCCCTTGGACTGCAAGAAGATCCAACCAGTCCATTCTGAAGGAGATCAGCCCTGGGATTTCTTTGGAAGGAATGATGCTAAAGTTGAAACTCCAATACTTCGTCCACCTAATGCGAAGAGTTGACTTATTGGAAAAGACTCTGATGCTGGGAGGGATTGGGGGCAGGAGGAGAAGGGGATGAACGAGGATGAGGTGGCTGGATGGCATCACTGACTTGATGGATGTGAGTCTGAGTGAACTCTGGGAGTTGGTGATGGACAGGGAGGCCTGGCGTGCTGTGATTCATGGGGTCACAAAGAGTCAGACACGACTGAGTGACTGAACTGAACTGAATCTAGATTAGAGGTGTAAGCAGCCTCTGACAAAAATTGGCTCAAAAATTAATTGTTTAATAACAATTAAATTACCTTCGATATTTTTTTGCACCAAAGGTTCTTTCTTATGTTCAGCAATAATGATCAAGTAGCTGCCATGTGCCAACCACTCTTTCAAGATAAGGGTAATACTGTGAGCAAAATGGACACAAAAATGTGCCTTCATAAAGTTTATATTCTAGTAGGAAAGGCAGATAAACCAAGAGAGTTTCAACCATAAATGAGTTTGCAATATTTAAGAAAATTAAAATGATTTGATAGAAAATAAGGTAGAAGTAAGGATGTCCCTGGTGGCTCAGACAGTAAAGAATCCGCCTGTAATGCAGGAGATCTGGGTTCAATCCCTGGGTTGGAAAGATCCCCTGGAGGAGGGCAGGGAACCCTCTCCAGTATTCTTGCTTGGAGAATCCCCATGGACAGAGGAGCCTGGAGGTCACAAAGAGTCAGACAAGACTGAGTGACTAAGCACACACACGAGCTCAAAGTAGAAGGGACAGCATAGTCAGGAAGGGTTTTCTAAGATGACTTTGAGCTCTGACTTTACCTCAGTAGGAGGAGCCAGGCATGAAAAGCATCACAGGAAGCACATGTAGGGAGAGAGAACAAATGCAAAGACCTGGAGGTAAAAAAGAGCCTGGCTTGACAGAGAAACAGGAAGTAAGCCAATGTGCTTCCAGCAGAGAAGACAAGCAATACAAAAATTCACTGGAAAGGAAGCCTGAATGGGCCGTGGTAAGGAGCTTAGATTTCGCTTTAAGTGCCTTGGGAAGCCATTAGAAGAATTTAGACAGATAAGCAATGGGATCAGAAATGAGCTTTTTAAAGGTAACTCTGGCTGATTGTGTGGACACAAGACTGAAAACTGCTCAGAAGACCATTGTAATAATCCAAGTGCGAGATTATCTTGGCTTGTTAAAAGTGGTGGCAGAACATGAATAGTGTTCATTACAGTTTATGTATGACAGCCTGAAAAATGCAAAGGAAGCCTAAAGGCTTCATTTTCCAGATGTTTGGGCATGAGAAAATAAAGATGATCCCCAACATTTATGAATGGGCTGTGTTCCAAAGACTTGTTTATTGCTTATTCTAAACTCAGGCTACTTTTTCCCACAGATATTGTGTTATTATCTGCCAGGGTTTCATATGATTAATGAACCTGTCCAATATTCATACCAGTAATGAGCAGGACACTCCCAAAGTTCTGCCCTTTTCTCATTATCTAGCCTTATCTCAAAGCAGAAGAGCTTCAAATGATCACACACTTGCCTAATGCTTTTTAATTTTTCTGTTGCCCCAATTGTTTGCTTTAGAACATCAATTTTATTCCCTATAACTCTCTAATAGAAAATAATTCAGGTAATATATAATATTAAGGTACATATGCTCTCTAAGCACCAGGCTTCCCTGGTGGCTTAGAGGATAAAGCATTTGCCCACAGTGCGGGAGACCCGGGTTCAATCCCTGGGTAGGGAAGATCCCCCTGGAGAAAGAAATGGCAACCCACTTCAGTAGTCTTGCTTGGAAAATCCCATGAATGGAGGAGCCTGATAGGCTATATTAGTCCATGGGGTCGCAAAGAGTCGGACACGACTAAGCAACTTCACTTCACTATGCTCTCCAAAGAGGAATATTGAATTTCTTAACAGTATCATAAATTTTGGTTTGCCAAGGATCCAATCCCAGAGTAGAAAGTGTCAGAACATTTTTTCAGAACAACGGGAGCATGTGAAAAAAAATTAAGGAAAAAAAAAAGATATTTAGACTCATAAAATCTTAGGGGATGACTACTTGGATAGGATGAAGTGGACACAATGAGGCTGGAGAAGTCTTCTAAGACAATGTTTCTCAAGCTTGAATGTATAGGAACTTCCAATTTGGGTCATGGTTGGGAATACAGGGATTAGNATTTAGACTCATAAAATCTTAGGGGATGACTACTTGGATAGGATGAAGTGGACACAATGAGGCTGGAGAAGTCTTCTAAGACAATGTTTCTCAAGCTTGAATGTATAGGAACTTCCAATTTGGGTCATGGTCGGGAATACAGGGATTAGATTTACTCTCCTGCCTTGAATATGGACAAAGTACATGAAACAACAATATTAAGACATTGGACAACAAGTAGCATAGTGATACCTACAGGATAAAAAAAAAGGTGAGTCCTGTGACTGCCCTGGCAATTATATCTGGAAAGAATTTTGAGGCCACAGTGTAGGAACAGGGAGGAAATTCAGTTGAGGCAACAGAGTTGAGAATGTGGTGTGCCAAGGAAGCTAGGTTTTGCAGAACAGAGAACTCCAGAGATGTACAGAGGGTTTCTCTCAGGTCTTCATCAGAGTACTGATTAGTGCATACGGTATTCTTTCCTTATCCACAGGGGATACTTCCAAGACCTCCAGTGGATGCCTGAAACTGCAGATAGTACCAAATCTTATATATACTGAACTTTTCCCTATATATACATCTTTCCTTTCCCTATATATACATCTCCTGTCAATGGTTGTCCAGTAGCTAAGTATATATATATCTATGATAAAATGTAATTGATGTTAGGCACGGTTAGAAAATATCTGAATTGCCAGCATTAATACTCTTGTGCTTTGGGGCTATTAGTAAGTAAGAGAAAGGTTATTCGACCATGACTACTGAGATACTCTGACAATAGATGTGATAAGTGACACAGCTATTAAGTGCCTAATGACCAGGTAGCATACACAGAGTGGACAAAGGGATGATTTCCTCCTTGGGTGGGATGGAGCAGGCCAACTCAAGAGTTCATTATGTGCTAAACAATGTGTGATTTTAAACTCATGAATTGTTTATTTCTGGAATTTTCCATTCAGTGTGTTTGGACCACAGTTGACTACAGGTAACTGAAACTACGGAAATCAAAACTCTGGATAAGAGATTTTACTACTGTACATGTATGAAAACAATAAGAACCTGGAGAAAGGAAATGTAATGAACTCTGGAGCTCATATGGGTTGGTAATAGCTTATGTTCTCACCAGCCAAAGAGGGAAAAACCTTGTAATACATGAGACATCAGACAGAATTCTTTCAATGGCAATGACTCTGAGGAGATATCGATAGAACAAAATTAGTCCTAGACTAAAGGCTATTCTGGTTCCATTCTGTAAGTTCAGTTCAGTTCAGTTCAGTCACTCAGTCGTGTCCGACTCTTTGCAGCCCCATGAATTGCAGCTGGCCAGGCCTCCCTGTTCATCACCATCTCTCAGAGTTCACTCAGTCTCACGTCCATCGAGTCCGTGATGCCATCCAGCCATCTCATCCTCGGTCGTCCCCTTCTCCTCCTGCCCCCAACCCCTCCCAGCATCAGAGTCTTTTCCAATGAGTCAACTCTTCCCATGAGGTGGCCAAAGTACTGGAGTTTCAGCTCTAGCATCATTCATTCCAAAGAAATCCCACGGCTAATCTCCTTCAGAATGGACTGGTTGGATCTCCTTGCAGTCCAAGGGACTCTCAAGAGTCTTCTCCAACACCACAGTTCAAAAGCATCAATTCTTCAGTGCTCAGCCTTCTTCACAGTCCAAANGGTTGGGGGCAGGAGGAGAAGGGGACGACCAAGGATGAGATGGCTGGATGACATCACGGACTCGATGGATGCAAGTCTGAGTGAACTCCAAGAGATGGTGATGGACAGGGAGGCCTGGTGCGCTGCAATTCATTGCATCGCAAAGAGTCGGACACGACTAAGCGACTGAACTGAACTGAAAAAAAATTTACCATAATGTTGTGAAAACTCTTCTCAAGCAAATGACTGCAATTGAGACTAGGAAATTGTGGAAAGCTTCCTCAAATTTATCTTCCATACTCGTTTAATTAGAAGAGACTCAGGAGAGTCATAAAAATAAAATTATTGACTCATCTGAAATTAAAAGATCCTCATTGTATTTTCTTCAAGAAATGCAGCATGATTCTTGTTAAATAATGATTTTCCAATTTTAATTACATTAAATTCTCTCTTCCCCTAAATTTTTGCTGTCATTCTAATTAAAGGAAAAATTCTCATTTTCTGTGAAGAAGGTTTGTTTTGGTACAGTTAAACCATTTCCATATAATGTTCCAGAGGTGTTTTACACTTTAAAGCTGGTCAGTTCAGTTCAGTTCAGTCACTCAGTCATGTCCGACTCTTTGCGACCTCATGAAATGCAGCATGCCAGGCCTCCCTGTTCATCACCATCTCTCGGAGTTCACCCAGACTCACGTCCATCGAGTCCGTGATGCCATCCAGCCATCTCATCCTCGGTCGTCCCCTTCTCNTGGGAGAGGGTGAGGGTGGGATGATTTGGGAGAACGGCATTGAAACATGTATAATATCATATATGAAATGAGTCGCCAGCCCAGGTTCGATGCATGATACAGGATGCTTGGGGCTGGTGCACTGGGATGACCCAAAGGGATGGTACAGGGAGGGAGGAGTGAAGGGAATTCAGGATGGGGAACACATGTACACCTGTGGAGGATTCATGTTGATGTATAGCAAAACCACTACAATATTGTGAAGTAATTAGCCTCTAATTAAAATAAATAAATTTATATTAAAAAATTTTTTTAATATTAAGTCAGCAGAGTGATTGAGCAGATGTGTGGTTTAGAAAGATCCCTGTGTCAGAAGAATGAAAGATAAATTGGCATGAATCAGGTGGGGTGGAGTGGGTAAGGAGATGGCCTGACTTTGGAAGGTCCAATAGAAGATAACTTTAGTAGCTTGAGGGTTTAAGCTGTGAGGGTCTACCTGGATTGAGTCTTGGATTTATGAGAAAAGTAAACCTGGATATTCCCAAGCTGGTGGAAAAGACATTGATTTTCTCCCAAAGGCTGAACTATGAATGTACAAGGCTCCCAGAATCCCATGACTGTTATGGTAGACCACCTAAAAGTATGGATTAGGTTAAGAGACATCCATGTTTTCTAATGAAATTCATGACCAGTTTGATGAGGCTGACATAGGCGCCAAAAACCCATTTGAGCACATATGCTACCCATACTTCCAGGGAAGTTACAGATGTTCCTCAAAAAGCTCTGGAAATACAGCAAACAGAACTGGCCAATTGCTCAGAAATAAAGGTTGCACGATGGGAAAACTGGGGTCATTTTAGGCAACCACCTGCATTTACAAGATCTTTCTTCCTTCTCTGCATTTTTGCTCTAGTTTAAGTGAAAAGAAGTATTATTCTTTGAGTGTTGGTAAAAGTTTGATCCAGTTGTAAAATTGGTTTGGGAATCAAAAGATCCATAAAACAAGAGTGTTTGAGAGATCCCAAAACAATATGTTGAGGGGACTTGACTTCTTGTCAAGGCAATGCTATTGAGTCTTCACATTATTGATCTGACGTGATCATTGGTTCTGGCTAGATCGTGAGTCAGAGGTTTCTGAACTGCAGAAGCCATTCTATCAGACTGGTATTTCCTATGGTGCTATAATAAAACGGGCATTGTCTGTATGTGTGGTACACTTTCACAACTTTGGTGAGTTGGCTATTGGCTAGAAACCCTGCTAGCAGGAATTACATCTGCCTCTTTCAATAATGATCCTCAAATGAGGAACGTATACTTGAGTTTTGAAGTGTATTTTAATAATATTAATGCTCTGGGAGAATATGAAAAGTTGAATTAATTTTAGTCATTTTAGGTAAAAACAACAATAACTTGAATGTTCCAATGTTTATGTGTGTGTGTGTGTGTTTCAATGTTATCTCAGTCTCCTTTGCACCAAAGCCATGGGACCCACAGAAGAGTCTCCATTCTGTAGTCACCTATCCTGGCTCTGCCAAGCCTATGAACCAGAACATGAACATTCAGTGAGGGGCATCAGTAAGTGTCTTTATTTACACTCCATGGGGGAACAAACTAAAATTAATGACCTGGCCAATATTACAGTTGGTGATGGTCTGAGTCTTGAAGTTATACCCCAGACTCTAGAGGAATCCTTGTTCTATGGGAACCATCTCTGCTTTGAACTCATCAACTTGTCAAGCTGACACTCCATGCTACACAAGCACCCCCTAGGCTAGACTGCCTGACTTCAATTCCAATTCTACCACTTCCAAATTTGTCTTTCTTTAGATTTAAGTGTTTACTTCGTATAACATTCAATAGTCAAGTTTTAAAAACATTCTTCGTCGCCATGTAGANCTGTGCAGTGTGAAAGAAATTTGCCAGTTAGACTACAGTATTTATGTATAGTTCTTTTTAGGCTTTAGTGTTACAGTTTTCTAAACTTTTATTTCCCAGTGTTGATTAGTTCAGCAACTTTCCCCACCCATCCTTGTCAGTGGGGTTATGTTATACATTTTCCATGCAGAGATTCATTTATCATATTCTTCATTCCATCCTAGGATTCTCCTGTCCTGGTTGACTTTTAAAATTTTTGTATAAATTAAGATTTACTCTTTGTCACGTTTTTGTTGGCTTTGTATTTTTTTCCCCTGTGAGTTTCGAGGACTGTATATTGTCATGTATCCAGCCACACAGTATTATACAGAACAGTTTCAGCAGTTATCCTAAAAATTCCCTTGTGTGACCTCTTTGTTGCTAACTCCTCCTGGATCTTAAGGGAAAAGCTTTTAATTTCTCATCATTCAGTCTGAAGTTAGCTGTAAGTTTTGTTGTTGTTATCAAATTGAGGACATTTCCTCAATTTCTTGTGTGTTGAGAGTTTTACCATGGATGGTTCTTGAATTTTGTCAGATGCCTTTTCCGTACCTCTTGATGTAGTCATATGCTTTTTCTTCTTTAGCCTGAAGATGCGATTGATTACATGGACTGATTTTCAAATACTGAGCTAGCATACCTGGGTTAAATCCAGCCTGGTCATGCTATACAATTGTTTTTATACATTGTTGGATTCAATTTGCTAATATGTTGTTGAATATACATTCATTGGTGTTCATGAGAGATGTTCATCATAAATTCCATTTCTTTTAATGTCTTTGCCTGGTTTTCATAAGGTGATGCTGCTATAGAGAATGAGTTTAGAAGTGTTCCCTGGGCTTCCTTTTCTGGGAGAATGTAGAGGATTGGTTCCATTTCCTCTTAAATATTTGGTAGAATTCACTGACGGAACTGTCTAGACCTTGGTGATTTCAGTTTTGTATTGTTATTAGCTACTTATTCAATTTCTTTAATAATGTAGACCCATTCAGATTATCTGTTTCTCCTTGTGTGAACTTTTGTAGATTATGTTTTCTAAGAAAATGGTCCAGTTCAGAAAGTTATTAAATTTCTGGGCATATAATTGTTCTTAATATTTTTAGATCAGTAAAGAGAAGGCAATGGCACCCCACTCCAGTACTCTTGCCTGGAAAATCCCATAGATGGAGCAGCCTGGTAAGTTGCAGTCCATGGGGTCGACTGAGCTAATTCCCTTTCGCTTTTCACTTTCATGCGTTGGAGAAGGAAATGGCAACCCACTCCAGTGTTCTTGCCTGGANTCCCAAAGGAAATCATTGGGTTTATTAAAAATTATCAACCCCAAATGACTCAAATACAAAACTAAAGTCTCAAAGAAGAAAAACGTTAGTAACTAACAAAGTAAAAAATCCTGCCCTTTGCCTAGCCAAAAAGAAAAAGAAAGCAAAAAGTGAGTAGGATTTATTTTTAGAAAAGGTAACCTTTAAAGCTAGCGATAGTGTGTGTTGCCTGGTGCTCCACGGTAAGGCCCTTGAGAGGCGCTTAACTAGGCAGGCAGGCTGAAGGCAGAGCTCTGAGGGTAAAAGCAGAGGTGGAGACTGTCTCCACGTGGGCCGTAAAGGCTGCCTACTCCGAGCACTTTTCCTTGGCTTGTTTACTTGAGTGCTATGTGCATGGGTGTTTTGGCTTAGGACACAAGCTCCCAGTGCTGTTGGAAAATACTTGTTTCATATCCACAGTGGAAAAACAGCTTCACCAATCTTAAATTACAAAGAAGTAGCAAAAAACAGATTTTGAGTTTAATCAGGGTTTCTAGTCACTTGCTTAGCTGCCCGTGATGTGCTGTGTTTTTCAACCAAACTGTGTGCACTCATGGAGTTTGTAGCCTGTTCCTTGTGTTAGTTTAATGCACTGGTCTCTAAACCACCCAGATTTTGAGAGACACAGATTTTTAGTTATAGTGGCATGGGTCATCACAAGGGTAAAACAGGAAGATGGTGGATTCTAGAATGTTGTGCTGGTACTGATTGGGACAAGGTTTCGAGGTTTTTTGTGGGCCTACTTTTGTTTTGCAAGAATGATGGGAACTCAAAACCAAGCACCTTTAATACTACCAATAGTGTTTAAAGTTGATTTTGTTCAACTTTTAGAAACTTTTCAAAGTATACATGAGAGCAGCTTTAGATGAGCAACATCGGGGTGAGCCTCACCGGGGCTGCTCTCCCATGTTGCTCCTTAGCTGAGTGACAGTCAAAGGTGAGCTGAGTCAGCTAGGCGGGCTGGACTTGCAAATATGAATCGCTGCCAGTCCTCACCCCACTCCATTATCTGAAGTCAAAAGGCCCTAGTTCTTGGTCCTCGTCCTACAGAGTCCTTCCCCCACCCCCACCCCCGCTAATTCTCCGTGTGGTTGTCCCCTCTTGAAACTAAAACCCAAGCATCCATTTTCCTACCCCAGAGCCCTGGATGAAGCAGTCAGTTACCTGTTCTCTTTAATAAATAGACCTTAACTTTATCCCTTTTATTTTTCTAATTTTACCAGATTCATGTCTCCTATATTTTAATATGCCAATGCTGCATTAGCTTATCTTCATTATGCAGGTGATAGCATGTCATGTACTTTAAATTATTGACTTGCCTCTTTTTTTATCAAAGTGAATTAAAGGTGAATTTCTCAAAAATTTAAGGCCTTTCATTGTCCTTGCTCTAGTACTAAGCTGCCTCCTCACTGGTATCATTTCAGGAAGGCCTTGGTTGCATTCTACGTGGCTGCCTCCTGGTGCTGGAAAAGCTGTTTAATTTTCCAGTGAAGTTTATGCTGATAAGTTGAATGGAATGGGTACTGATATGATACATTTAGTAATGTGTTATATTCATTTATTTTTTTTTCCTCTTTATCAAGCAGGATTTTAGCATCCTTATAAATTATCATCTGACCCAAGAAAATGCCTAGTCAGTTTGTTTTCTGTGCTGGAATGAGTATATGAAACCAGGTGGAAAATTTATGTCCACATGTGATGGGTTCTAATTCTGACCTGTAAATAAGTTTGTTATGATCATAATAATTTACATTCATGATACTTTATATAATAAAATGCATGTATTTCTTTTTGGTTTTCAATGCATTCTTTACATTGTCAGACATTTTTCTCAGCCATGCTATGAGGACATAAATGATGCTGTCTCTTATACACATCTCTTCTCTTTTCAATGTTTCTCTTATTACTCTTTAACTTCATACATGCCAAACACATTAATTTAAAATTTTGTACAAAATAACCATGGGTGAACTAAGGGAATGGAAAGATGCATTTTACTGTAGTTTGTTGTTCAGTCACTTAATCTGGTCCAGCTCTTTGCAATCCCATGGACTGCAGCACTTCAGGCCCCTCTGTCCCTCACCATTTCCCAAAGTTTGCCCAAGTTCATGTCCATTGCATTGATGTTGCCNTTTGGCCACCTCATGCGAAGAGTTGACTCGTTGGAAAAGACTTTGATGCTGGGAGGGATGGGGGGCAGGAGGAGAAGGGGACGACCGAGGATGAGATGGCTGGATGGCATCACTGACTCGATGGATGCAAGTCTGAGTGAACTCCGGGAGTTGGTGATGGACAGGGAGGCCTGGCGTGCTGCGATTCATGGGACTGCAGAGTCGGACACGACTGAGCGACTGAACTGAACTGAACTGAATGCTGAAAGAAACTCACCACAGCCTAGAGATCAGAGTACTCTCTGTTTGCACTGCCTCTGCATGGCCCAGCAAAGATTTATTTACCAAACATTTGCTTTTCCATCTCCCTCAAAACTGCCTTACTCCCCTTTGAAATCCTAAACCACCCACCAATATCCTCTTTGTCTTTAGCTGAAGATCTATTGTATTGAAAGAGGTCCTACCATTTCAGTGAGTTACTCAGTTTTCCTGGGTCTTTCCCATGTGTACATGTTATTAATTTTCATTTGATTTTCTCCTATTAATCTGTCTCATGTCAATTTTATTCTTAAATCAACCAGAAGAACCTACAGGGGTAGAGGAAAACTTCTACTCACCCCAATAGGAGAAACTTTTAAATTAAATATCTTGCATTTTCATAAACAAGACCATAGGATACATCTAATGGAAGAAGTATTTAGGCAAGTTATTTTCACATTCTCTGAGGAAATTTCATACTTTAGAGGGATTGAGACAAATGATCTTTTCTTTTACTTCTGAACTGCTATGATTCTGTTGAGAAATAATAGTGGACTAAGGTTACAATTCTAGTGGCTCCTGAGAAGAGTACTTCCTCAAAGAAAGGAAGATGAAAGTGGGACTCCTGGTCCACTCGTAACATTCACAAACAAGGAAAGACAAACTTCAAGTGGTTAGCATCAGAAACCTCCCCATCTGCTTTGTCTATTATATGTGTCAACATGGAGATAGGAGGAATGGTCTTGAAGGAGATGGGTGAAATAGTATAAAATCATGGCTTAAAAAATTTGTATTTAAGAGTCTCCCCCAAGTCAGGCTTGTAACTGAATATTGCCCAGTTTTGGCATCATTATGTTGTTGTTGTTATTGTTCAGCCACCCAGTCATGTCCAGCTCTTTACGACCGACCACATGGACTGCAACATGCCAGGCCTCTCTGTCCCTCACCACCTTCCTAAGTTTGCCCAAGATCATGTCCATTGCTTTGGTGATGCCATCCAGCCATCTCATCCTCTGATGCCCTCTTCTCCTTCTCCCTCAGTTTTTCCCAACATCAGGGACTTTTCCAACGAGTTGGCCTTTTGCAGCGGGTGCAGGTGACCAAAATACTGAAGCTTCAGCTTCAGCATCCGTCCTTCCAATGAGTATTCAGGGTTGATTTCCCTTAAGATTGACTGGTTTGATCTCCTTGCTGTCCAAGGGACTCTCAGCAGTCTTCTCTAGCACCACAGTTTGAAGGCATCAGTTCTTGGACACTCTGCCTTCTTGGGCACTATGGTCCAGCTCTCACAACTGTACATGATCACTGGGAATATCATAGCCTTGACTATATAGACCTTTGTCAGCAGAGTAAAGTCTCTGCTTTACAACACACTGTAAAGGTTTGTCATAGCTTTCCTGCCAAGAAGCAATCGTCTTCTGATTTCATGGCTGCAGTAAGCATCCACAATGATTTTAGAGCCCAAGAAGAGGAAATTTGTTACTGCTTCCACCTCTTCCCCTCCTATTTGCCATGAAGTAGTGGGGCCAGATGCCATGACCTTAGTTTTCTTAATATTCAGGCTTAGGCCAGCTCTTTCACTCTCCCCCTTCACCCTCATCAAAAGGCTCTTTAGTTCCTCTTTGCTTTCTGCCATTAGAGTGGTATCATCCACATACCTGTGGCTGTTGTTTCTCTCACCTCTCTTTATTCCAGCTTGTAACTCATCCAGCCTGTAACTCATCCAGCCTGGCATTTCTCATGATGTGCTCAGCATATAGATTAAACAAGCACAGTGACAGCAAGCAGCTCTGTCGTACTCCTTTCTCAGTCTTGAGCCAATCAGTTTTTCCATAGAGGGTTCTAATTGTTGCTCTTGACCCACATACAAGTTTTTCAGGAGACAGGTAAGATGGTCTGGTATTCCCATCTCTTTAAGAGTTTTCCACAGTCATTATGATCCACACAGTCAAAGGCTTTGGTGTAGTCAATGAAACGGAGGTAGATATATTTCTGAAATTCCCTAGCTTTCTCTATGATCCATCAATTGTTGCCAACTTGAGCTCTGGTTCCTCTTCCTTTTCTAAACCCAGCTTAGATATCTCAAAGTTCTTGGTTCACATAACGCTGAAGTTTAGCATGAAAGATTTTAAGCATAAACTTACTAGGGAGATGAGTACAGTTGTCTGATGGTTGGCATATTCTTTAGTATTACCCTTGTTGGGAATTGGGATGAAGATTGACCTTTTCCAGTCCTGTGGCCACTGCTGGGTCTTCCAGATTTGCTGACGTATTGAATGTAACACCTTGATGGCATTATCCGTTAGGGTTTTGAACAGTTCTACTGGAATTCCATTGCATCCACTAGCTTTATTGACAGCAGAGCTTCAATAACATTTTATTAGTCAATAATAAAATAGCTCAAGTCTCTGCTGGTCTCTAATTTCTTTTATGTAATTTTGAGACACTAAAGGCTTGAACCACCTGGAAAGTGGATCTTGTTTATCTCGTTGTAATAATATAGCTCTGTGTGTGTGTGTGCATGCACACACACATGGGCACACATGCCCGCTCAATTGTGTCTGACCATAATATAGCTGCTTTCACTTAAAATCAATGTTGTGCCTTTTAAATACAATAAACTGTTAATTCTGATTCACATACATCAATTCTGGAACCCAGTAGGATTCTAAGAACTCACAAGTGAAAAGAATTTATTTCCTTCTATTATTTCTAAAGTAAATAATAATTCTTCCTGAGAAACACAGTGTAAAGATTCTAAAGAGCCATTGTTGTTCATGCTAAGAGTCTCAGTCATGTCTGACTCTGCAGCCCCATAGACTGTAGCCCACCAGACTTGTCTCTCCATGGAATTCTCGAGGCAAGAATACTAGAGTGGGTAGCCACTGCCTTCTGCAAGGGATTTTCCTGGCTCAGGGATCAAAACTGTGTCTCATGTCTCCTGCACTGGCAGGTGGATTCTTTACCACTAGTGCCATCTGAGAGGCCCATTGTTGTCCATAGCAATCCTTTATTCATTTCAGATCCCTTTTCTGGAATCAGATCCTGGCTTCTTGCTTTCCCCTCACACATACACAAAGGAAGAAGATGAATTAAGGGCAGAATAACCACTGCCCTGATAATTTGACTGGGATGAGGCAGTGATACCTTCCAAAACTTAAAACAATTTCTGGGCTTCCCTGGTGGCTCAGGGTAAAGAATCCTCCTTCCAATGCAGGAGACATGGGTTCAATCCCTGGTCCAGGAAGATCCCACATGCCATGAAGCAACTAAACCTGTGCGCCACAACTACTGAGCCCATGCTCCAGAGTACAGGAGCTGCAACTACTGAGCCCATGGGCCACAGCTACTGAAACCTGGAACCTAGAGCCTGTGCTCCACAACAAGAGAAGCCACCACAGTGAGAAGCCTGAGCCCCGCGTTAGAGAGTGGCCCCACTTGCTGCAACTAGAGAAAAGCCCCTGCAGCAACAAAAACCCAGCACAGCCATAAATAAATAGATAAATTATCATTTTTAAAAATCTAACTGTTCCAGTGTTTTTTTTTTGTTTTTTTTTTTTTAAGATACTGTCCCATTTCAATGGGAAAAAAACATTTCCTGCAGAAGGGCAGTAAATTCTGCCTCATATCCCAAACTCAATCAATAGTAAGCCATAGGGGATGGATTAGTGGATCAAACACCTGTCTATTGCTTTCAGCCTTTCTGGAACCATGGGAGGTCATCACAGTGTTACATATTTCTGGGGTAAATAAACCTGGCCCCCAGGAGTCTGCAACGAGGGCTCTTCCAGAGGAGCCCAAAAATCCCATCTTGCTTCAGCTAATTGAAAGGTACCTAACAAATATTCTGTTTTAAGTCTTGAAGGAATATAGATTTACTACTGCTTGAATTCTATGGCCAAATCTTGAATCCCTTGGCGGATCATTTCAGTTTCACAAATACCGTGGTTCCTTTTCAAATATGCTCAGATTTTGTGACAGTGGTCCAGGTTGTTCCTGTTAAAGAGGACAGGACGGTATCTTGTTGAACACTCAAGATACTGCTTCCTTTCATTTGTGGTGTGAGTGTGAGTGTGTGTGTGTGTGTGTGGAGCTATTATCTCATTCATTCATTTGTTCATTCCACAGATATTTGGAGACTTACTTTGTGCCGGCTATGATGGCACATGGAAATGCACTGGAGACCACGTCAGCTAGGTAGCTGAACAAAGTCCCTGCTCTTGTGGAGCTTACAGATTAAATGGAGGAGACACAAATAAATATTTAAATAGACAACTCAATGATCAGTGAGGAAAGGAACAGGAGCAGTAAGTCCAAGGCATACTGAGGACAGAGAGAGGCACAGCTAACTCAGGTTTAGGAACATAAGAAAGTCTTCCCAAAGAAGATGGCTTCTGAACCAAAAAAATGAAGGGTAGGAACATATGATGATGGCAGAAAAGAGCTTTACAAAGCAAATAGCATGTGCAAAGGCCCAGGGGAAGGAAGAACATAGCCCATCAGGAAACTATAAGTAGCTCAGTCTGGATAAGGCGAGGAATGTGAGACTGCAGTATAGAGAGAGATGTGGCTTGGAAAGCAATAGGACTCAGATCAAGATAAGCCTCTGGGGAACATCAAGGATATGATCTTTGTTCTTGGGAAAAATCCCTTCTCAATCTCCCTTAAGAATGGAGAAAATATACCTGGTATAGTTAATACAAATGTCATGCATTCCATCAGTACACTAAGGGCATTGTGCTAAGGAGCCATACAATATCTTGTAGAAACAGAAGATTTGGGGAGAAGACCATGCAGCAGAGTCTTCAAGGGCTTTTGTCCCAAGAATGATACGAGCAAAGGACAGAGTTGGAATCTAATCACTCAGCAGCCTGGTCTTGGCAGAATGGACACTGCTGATGCCCCACCCTTGGTTCCTTAGTCATGAGCCCCTACCCTCATCCCAACTCTGCCTCATACAATGAGGGCCACATGCAAATAAAATCAACAGGAATAAGGGACCCAGAAGCACAAGGCTCAATTCACTCCTTCCCAAGAAAGGCTTTCTCTTTAAGAGTCTGGAAAGTGATTCATGGGGCAGCAGGGAAAGAATAAGTTAGTAAATGGAACAGAGCTGGAGATGGGCTTCTCAAGTTCTGTAGACCTGTGACTGATCTTGGCCATGCCATAGCTCATAAACCAATGTTTCCACCTCCACATTGCTTCATCCGTCCTAATGCTTCATGGAAGGGAACTCCAAAGGAATCAGGTGAGTCAGTTTACAAGAGGTAATTTGATGGTTTCAGTTTTACAGATGAGGAAACCTGAGCTCAGAGAGATGACTTAACTAATCCAAGTTATGCAGCTGATGAATAAGTTCTAGGGTCAGAATTCTAGAACTTCCAGCCCAAGATGTTTGACTATCAAGTACATGCTCTGAACTATGATGATGTATCACGGAAAAATTCCAAACAATGTACACGCGATTTGTGCCAGTGTCACCTCCTTGAGAGCATGAGTAAACAAGCTGTCATTGATTACCTGTGAAGCACAGCCTTTACTATGCCAAACTGAAATATGGTGTAGACCACATCAGATATGCCTCTCTCCTCTACTACCTAGAACAAACTCAAACTCCCTTCCATAGCCTCATATACTCTATAACACCTGGCCCCACTTTTCTCTTGAACCTCATTCTTGAATCCAGCCACATAGCCTCCTTCTGGAGCTTCTCACACTAGGGTTTCATACATTCAAGAAACTCTACCTGGAGAGAACCTCCTGTTTCTCATCTACTCTCTCCTCTCACCTACTTCCAGGACAATGCTAAAAAGATCATCTTTCAGAACAAGCCTTGAGTAAAGACCCAGTCTAAATGGTTCTTAACCTCCATTCTGCATCATATTATGATTATTCTCAATCACATTCCCACTCACTTCATAATATTCACTGCAACTATGTACTGCCTTATTCTTGTATTATTTCACCACCTCTCACACTGAAATACAGCCTTCCTAAAGGTAGCATCCATTTCTTTCTATCTATGCCTTGAACACTCTTTGGAACATAGGCAGGGCTGAATAAACATTTGCTGAATGGATAAATGAGTTTTCAAGAGAAAGGGATTCCTATGATGGTTTTTTTAATCTGGCAGCTCTTCATGTCTCCTATATAATTGCAAAATCCAGTTTTCAAACTTTTCCAGACTTCCCTTATTGAAAGAATAGTAACTTCTCTGCACATACCATAGATTGCTCCCTGCTGGAATCCCCTGACAGTGTTGACTATGCGCCCAGGACTGAGTCAGCAAATGTTGCCTAGAGTACACACCTTTATCGCAGGGCTGCAGGAAGGCAGGAAATCCCACTACTCCCACATCTACTTGCCAATAAACATGATAAAGGTGAAATCTCCCAGAGCTCTGGGAGATGATGCTCCAAACTCCTGTTATTTGCATTGACTACAGGTAACCCAATGAAAAACTGACTCTGGTCCCTGAAGTCACTACAATAAATATTATTTTGAAATGAAGGGAATATTGATGGAAAGGGACAAGTCTTTTGTTGAGAGTGCAATTGATTCTCTAAAAAATAAACAGTTGTTGGCAGAGAGCCCACTGGTGGTTTATTTGAAAAGGAATTGTACAAAATTATTTTAAATAAACAGTTTTACTCTCTTAGGGTGAATGTCACTAAATGTGGTGGATAATGGTAGAAAACATTTAATATGAGGTTAAGCCAAAGCCAAGAATAGATGTTTAGTTAAGAAATTGGTTTAACTCAAGCTTGGGCTTCTCTGTCTCTATAGAGGTAGGTTAGTCTTCCAAAATATAAAGAGCTTCAAGCTGTAGGCCATAGGTGAGAGCAAACCTGTTGATGCCCCTGGATGCATTGATGGAACTGGGGTGTGAAGGCTCAGTACATAAGGAATTCAATGCAGCCTAAACCACTAATTCCCCACTCAGGATCTGGAATTCACTTTGCCCCCAAGGTCTGAGACAGAACCTATAGGCATGAAAGCAAACTCTGTTGAGAACAAGGACTTCCCAGTAGTCATCCCTTGAGTTAGGCACATTTCCTTAGACATAGGAGATGCCAGAAAAAGTGTGAAGTGGGGAGGGGGTAAATAAATGTGTTGTGATGTACAACTTTAATCCTGGGGATACAGAAAGTCAGTGCTGTTTTCTTCCTGTGCAAAGGGATTTCCTAGATTTGAAAAAGTTCCACCAGAGCTGTGTACAAGACACAATTACAAAAGGAGAGATAAGAATCATGTTCTACAGAGCATTTTTAAAGAGCCATTGGGAGGCTAGGACCAAAGATGCCTCTTGGGATTCCTTTGAGTTGGAATAAATGGGGCAAGTGACAGGATGGGGGAGGAGAGCTGAGAACCTCATTCTCTCTCACTGAGAACCAGTTAGAAGGCTTTCATCTGGAGAGGACTACTGGAGAGGCTTAAGAGACTCTTTTCACTTGAAATTCATAAATAGAAGTAATACTACTTTGTATTCAAAGCACAATTACATATTTTGTTTCCTTTTGGTTCATAAAGCTATTTATCATCTGTAAAATGAGATGGGAATTCCTACCTCATAGGACAGTATTGACTAGAAAGCAGGATAATGTTAGCATAAGTCTTGGCATTTTGCATAGCCTGCCGTAAGTGCACAATTCATGGTCTCTGCTCTTACCATGCCTGTTTCAAATATTATTACTAGTGCTGTTCCAGACTGGGTTTCCTGGGACACAGATTAGCGTACAAAGCCTTTACTGGGGAGCCCTCTCATAATCAACCCCTGTGCAAGGGAAGAAAAGGAAGCAGGGTTGGTGGAGGCAGAAACTGACTGACCAGTCCCCATGAAGGTCTCTCTCAGTCCCACCGAGAGCTCTGGAAGACACTGGCTCTGGAGAATTGTCACTGATGGGGCAAGGAGGCGGGGTGTTTACACTCCCACAGTGATGAGTCATGATTAGAGGCTGCCTACAAGGAGGCAGACTTCACACAAGGTCGGAAGGTTTCCTCAGCTGAGGCCAACCCCAAAGAGGGCTCCAAGCTGAGGATCATTTTCTAGGAGTCTTTCCAGAAGTGGACGGAGTAAATCATTGATTTCTTAGGGGATCTCTGGGTGTGTCATAGACCTTGGCCCATTTAGTAAACAAGAAGAGTGCTTCGGAGTGCTTCCACCCCTGGACCAATAAAAGAGTGAGTAAACAGCCGCGCTAGGAATGTAGGCTGTCTTCCAACTTAATCCGCCCTCTTCGGAGACCCACGGCTCTTCTGCAACATTCGGCATTTCTCTCTTTCATTGTGCCAGCGACTGCTATGCCTCCTCTGAGCCTACAGAGATCAAGGAATATCTGCTTAATACATTCCCCACGTCTTTTCCTGTGGATCAGGCAGTTGAGTTTACTCAAAAAAAAAAAAGGGAAAAAAAAGAATTATGGAACAGGGAATTTTTCAAATTGTGTTTAGCTTTTTAAGTATCATATTCCTACTCTGCTCTCCCTCATCTGAAATACATGCATGTGCACACACACGAGACCCCCAAAGTGTCTGTTGAAGGGAATATTTCAGCCATAGATCTACTAAAGAGAACCCTACTCTACTTTTAGTCACAAGCACCTCAGAGGAGGTTCAAGCATACTGAAGTCTGCAAACTTTTGCTATAAATTCAACATATCCCTGGTCCAAAGTTAAGATCAAATTTTTTTCCTTTGTGCCTATAAACTGACTCCAAAAGCAGTTCCCAGATTCAAAGAATTCCCAGGTTAAGAGGTATCTGGGAGCATATTATGTCTCCATTTTTTTTTTTTCAAATCTAAGGTTTTTTTTTTTTTGTTTTACTTTATTTTACTTTACAATACTCTATTGGCTTTGCCATACATCGACATGAATCCACCACAGGTGTATACGAGCTCCCAATCCTGAATCCCCCTCCCACCTCCCACCCCACAACATCTCTCTGGATCATCTCCGTGCACCAGCCCCAAGCATCCTGCATCCTGCATCGACCGGCGCCTTGTTTCTTACATGATAGTATACATGCTTCAATGCCATTCTCCCAAATCATCCCATCCTCTCCCTCTCCCTCAGAGGATCAGTGCCAGAGAAGGATGACTTACCTAGGGTAAAATAAGAGGTTAATGAGCAGCAGCAGTCTCCCACTCTCAGTGTAGGCCTTCCTATAACTCTAACAAGCTTCTGTCAACTTAAAAAAAAACCATGTGAGAGTTCAGAGTTAAGTTTTATTTGGGGCAATATGAGGACGGCATCCTGAGAAACAGCACCTCAGATAGCTCCTTAGAAATTTCTCCGAAGAGGTGAGGAGGAGAAGTTCAATATATATGTGATTTTGGTGAAGGGGGAGTTCATGTCATCAAGCACTTATCTTTGCAAAAGTTTTCTGCTAGTCATGAGGAGCTGATGTCACCAAAGGGATTAAGTACTTTTCTAGATATGAGGATTGGGCTCATAAAGCCAGTTCCTAAAAATATCTAACTATCTGAAGACCTGTTCTGTCCATTTCCCAGAGCATAGTTTGCCTCATTTCTGCTCTCCACCGTGAACTCCTTTCAAGGGGTGCTGAAGGCCAGCAGCTGCAGCAGCACATGATTTAATCCTTGAAGAGGTAGATGGCAAGTGCCCATGGCAGGTGACAAATTGTAGTTGACACCTCAAAAAGGAGTTTCAACCATTTTCCAGCAATGAAAGCTACAATTAAAAAAAAAAAAGTTCCAGGACTATTATCAACAATATTGTAATGGAAAACATCTTGTGATTATTCGGGTTTGTTATAAATTCCACCCTCTCTCACCATTTCCTATACCTACTCCTAACTTTGGTATTCTGAGACTAAAGACACAGGTCTCTTATTTGAACTTGGTTTACTCAATGGGAAGAGAAGACCCAAAAGCCATAGATGCTGAAAGGAACAGTATTTCCTTCTACAGTTTTATAATTTATTCTTATTCAGAAGTGAGGTTGGGTTTCCAAATGTGTTCCTTAGAGAAGGAGAGAGGGGAGAGAAAGGACGTTGCATTTCAGAGGATGATCATATTTCAGATTATTTTTTACATTTTAAATCTCTCAAGCTTCGATTATTAGCAATAATAGTAACAAAAAATGATGATGATGATAGAAAATCAACCTACAGTTTCTTCTTCATTAATCCCCACACTCACTGACTCAAATAAGCATACAATCTGAAAGATGTGGCTGCTTCTATTGACATCTGTGGCTCTCCAGATCCCCAAATGGGCTGTTGTTAATTTCATTTATAGCAAATTGAGGATATAAATAAACTCTTAATTGGGGTGCCTATGAAAATATGGCAGGCTAGCATGTCAGCACAGCCAAAAATCTGCTTTAACCAGTGTTCCTGCCCATTAATTCCATTAAAAGTTGCTCAACTCAGAGCCCAGCTTAGAGTCAAATATAGAGATCTTCTGAGCCTGTTAAGAGAAACAGTCTGTGATGGAGAACCCCTGCCAAGAAGCCAGGAGGCTAAAGGCTTCACTTTGTGTTGGCTTCTACCAACACAACATTTATGTTTAGAAAACATTTTTCTTCTCCTACTTCCTCAAGCACTGATTTCTGCTGGGTGACTTTCACAATCGAGCCACGTGACCTAGAGTCATTCATAGTATCTAAGACCGAGGAAAGTTCAGCATATCTCATGGACCACAACTCTGTCTCAAGTTTGCCTGACCTCTCATCATCCCAGAAAACAAAACAAACAAAAAATACTCCATTTTCTTTTCAATAAAAATAAAAAGATTATAGATATAGTCTCAAGAATGATATAACTACAGACATGACCTCAGAATACAGAGATCAAGAAACTGGTCATCTCTGACACTCACTAATCACTTACTCATCATAAGCCCTGGTTCCTCAAAGGATTAGTCTAGACTAGAGTCAACTGAATACTATAATTCAACATGAAGCTTATCAATAACAACACTAATCTCTTCTCTCTTGCCACCAAAATATTTCCATGTAAAATCCCATGGATGGAGGAGCCTGGTTGGCTACTGTTCATGGGGTCACAAAGAGTTGGACACGAATGAGCGACTTCACTACCTATCACTATCGCTAGATTCAAAATAGAAGGTTCTGAAGAAGTAGAGAATGACTAGCAGGCACCGTACTTTAGCACAGATTTCAGAGTACCAATTGTATCAGTTATTTATGTACCTTATGTAGGAATTAACCCTGACTAAACGTAAGAGAGAAAGTGGAGTTTAACCAGAGGATCTGCAATAACTCATAAACTTGAAGAAAGAGCCAACAGAAGAACCTTACAGAGAGGCCACTCAAAGTTTCCAATCCTGAGGAAAAAGAGTCTGAGTGATCATTGCTGGCCCATTGGCTGTCCACTACCCACATCTACCCTGGTCCAGGGGCAGGGACCATGTTCAGCAACTTGAGCAGAACTGCAAGGAGCTGTGACCATTCAGTTCAGTTCAGTTCAGTTGCTCTGTCGTGTGCAACTTTGTGACCCCAAGGACTACAGCATGCCAGGCCTCCCTGTCCATCACCAACTCCTGGAGTTTACTCAAACTCATGTCCATTGAGTTGGTGATGCCATCCAACCATGTCATCCTCTGATGTCCCCTTCTCCTCCCACCTTCAATCTTTCCCAGCATCAGGGTCTTTCCAAAAAGGAAAGAATGCTGGACAGGCAAATACAATACAGCCCCACCCATCAAGTGGGGCAAATATGTTTGTTTTCTTGTGGGGATTTCTCTGACTGTAAGAGTCATTCATTTTTATTATAAAAAATGTACTAGAGAGAGATTTCATCTCACTTTGTGGAGGGGACAGTTAAAGAAGATGTTGTCAGCACATCCAGGAGCAAGCCCCTTAGAAAAGATCAGGAAATGCTCAGACTGTTAGGAAAAGGAGAGGAATGTCCATCCAAGCTACTTATAAATGTCTTTAGTGTTCACAGTTACTTCATGACTTGCTTAGAAAATGAAATAGATATTAACTGGACTGTTTCTTGCTAGATGATAAATGACATCATCTAATCAGACATTAGACCCAACAAAGCAAGAGCATCTCTCATATACCCAGGCAAAAAACTAAAAAAAAAAAAAAAATCTTGAAAAAAAGATACAATGCATATCAAAGAACGTTTAAAGCTATGAGCCAGCATTATGACTAAGATCCTTTTCTTCCATATTACTATACAACACATTGTTGGGAGTAACACAGAGAAAGAAGACATTGTAGTTCTCTAAGCAATAACTAAGATAATCCACAAACCCTCAGCTGTACATACTCTGTTGCGGGTAGGGTTCTCAGAGACAGTATAGAAATTAGGGCTTTGAGAGCATTCTTCTGATAACTAATGTGACAGAGAGGAGCCATAGCCCATCTCACATGTGAGCATCTAAAAGTATTAGCAGAATGAAATAAAGAATTGATAGAAAGAAAAGAGAGCCATAAACTACACAACAGTTATTTCATGAGTGCCTACTTTGTCTCAATAAATAATAGCTCTTTAATTATATTGAGGTGTCTGAGGTTAACTATGGGATATTTTATATGGTTCTTGCCCTTAGAGAAAGTTTAATGTACTTGGAAATCAATCATGAACTCATTAGTCAGGGCAAGTCACCAGACACTCACTGGTAGATGAAAAAGTGTCATCCTGGTCCTCTGTACAGCTTACAATCTGGTGGGAACAATGATGTCAGACTATAGAGGAAACATTAGATAAAAGTGATGTCATGACACACTGTCATGAAACAGTCCAGTTAGGGGTGTGTCACCACAAAACTGTAACGGACACAAAGAGACACAAATTTGTTAAAGATAGCACATTCAAGGTTATCCCTGTAACCCTGCACTCTGATATGTTTTCTTGAATATAAGAGAATGATGAAGACTTATGCAAATTCCCTGAATGTAATCTTGCAAAACTCTAGGTTTTATACACACAAACACACACAAATAACATTTCATTATTATTGTACATATTTGCTATGTGTGTAAAGCACTTTTCCAAATTATGTCACTTAATCCTCTCCTTGGGCTTCCCTGGTGGCTCAGTGGTAAAGAATCCACCTTCAGTGCAGGAGACATGGGTTCAACCCCTGTATCAGGAAGATTCCCCTGGAGATGGAAATGGCAAGTCACTCCAGTATTCTTGCTGGGAAATCCCATGGTCAGAAGAGAATGTAGGTTACAGTGCCCGTGGTCACAAAAGTTGGACACGATGTAGCTACTAAGCTACCACCACCACCAATCCATCCCCATAACAACAGTTAGTGGATCGGGGCTCTTTTGTTTGTTTTGCCAGACAGAAAAACAGAGCTGGGAAACACTAAGCAACTTGTCAGGAGCTTTATAACTACTAAGTGAGACAATCAAAATTTGAACCCAGGTCTGTGCAACACCAGAGCATGCTCTCTGAACTACGCCACCATATTGCCGTGAGAGTTTCATCCATCATCTGTAACATGGTGGAAATTGGCAAGAAACCTGCTGTCAGAACTCAGTGAATCCTGAGAAGAAATGCTATGAGCCCCATTGGATATACCCTATTTGACTGTTGACCCCTTCTCTCTGGATCTTGCCTAAAGAGTTTCAAGTATACAAGGGGCTGCTTACCTTCTGGGGCATGCTGTTAGTGCCATGAAAAACCAGGGGCCAAATTCCAAGTGAGTATGGCATCTCTATGGAGGGGGAGAGGACTTTTTGCTTACACAAGTGGAGATCAGTCATTATGACTATTGGTCCAATAAGAGTGAATTTCAGGGTGTGTGTAGAATTCATGGAGAAGAGACTAGCTGAAAAGATACAGGCCAGAGTGGCTCTAGCCATTTCATCACCAAGGGAAAACTGCTATGAGAGCAGAGCCAAGAGAGGAAATGGGCCAAGAGACCAGAAGGAGAAATCAAGTCCTGGTCAACTGTTTATGCTCCTGTGACCAGCTAGGCTGAAAGCAATTCCACCATCAGTCCTTAGTTATAGGAGCCAATTAAGACCCTTTTCACCTAAAAACCAGTTGAATTTTTTGCCATTTCTAATCAAAAGACTATTAACTATCTCAGTGTATCAAAGTGATTCTCAAAGAGGCTGAGGGTCTTGCCCAAGGTTGTGAAGACTTTAAGTGGATGAGGGAATTCACAAACAGAGATCCCCCAATTCCCAGCTCAGAATAGTGATACATTTTGTGTATCTTATCTATCAGCATCAATAAAAAATGTTCTTTTCTCTTTCAAATAGGAGGGGTTTAAATACTTTCTGACCCAAAATCACCTATGCAGTGGCCCAGAGCCTGATTCATGGTGTTCTCATCTGATCAGGACAGGAGATTCACTGGACATAATTTCAAATGTGCAGAGTCACAGTGCCTTTAATTATCTCTCTGACATGCAAGAACAGCCCTTGGAGCAGAGCTGTAGGCCTGACTGTCCTCAGCATGGTTTCCATGGCATGGCCACAGACAGCTTCTAAATTTAAGCTCACACTGCCTTTTAATTGGGTGGTTACGTGTTATTTCCTGCCCACACTTGCTACAAGCTCAGCCCGAGGCTACTAATTACCAGCAGGACCGGTCAGTTGTCATGTCTGCACCAACTCCATCATTTCTGACATCCTCACACAATGACAGGCTCGCCCTTTTCCCTTTAGCAAATCTGGGTTAGCCCAGTGTTTGGCTTCATTCTCATGAATGCAGGATACCAATATTCCTAGCTGTGACTTCAATTATTTCAGCTGGAGGTTTCTGCAGCTAAAAATGTGTCTGCTCACTCAACAAATATTTATTTATGCAGAATCTTTCCTGTGCCTGACCTTCTGCCAGGCCAAAAGGAGGTAAATATAGAGGCTCTTGCCCTAATGGAGCCTCTTGTCCAGGGGGAGAGATGGACAATGACCTAGTGAAGAGTCAAATAAGGACAAGCTGTGTTCAGAGCCAAAAAAGAAGAAATGCTAAGAAGGAAAACTGCTGTTGTTTAATCACTAAGTCTTATCTGATTCTTTTGCAACCCCATGGACTGTTCGGTCCATAGGATTTCCCAGGCAAGAATACTGGAGTGGGTTGTCATTTCCTTCCGGGGATCTTCTGGGAGCAGGAATCAAACCTGTGTCTCCTGCACTGGCAGGCAGATTCTTTACCACTGAACCACCAGGGAAGCCCAGGAAGGAAAATAGGGAGAACCTACTTTAGACAGGAGAAAGAAGGCAAGGAAGACCTCTCCAAGGAAATTACAATCAAGCTGAGACCTGAAGGAAGAGAAGGTGTCTGTCAGGTAAGAGTGTAGAGCAGGGAATTCCATATGAAGGAAGAGCAGCCGAGAAGCCTAGACGCAGGAAGGCTGTTGATAGACTCAGAAAATTAGAGAAGGCTGAACCAAAGCAAGACAGGGAGAGCAAACTGAAGACAAAAGGTAGGAAGGGGCTTGAAGGCCATTTTAAGAAAGGTGGCTTTTATTCTACAAGTGACAGAAGCCATTGGAGAGTTCATTCACACATGTATTCTGTCAATCAGTGACTGATGGAACACCTACTCTAGATCAGGCACCACTCTAGGCACTGAGAAGACACCAGCACAATAAAAACCCACCAAATTCCCATCTTCCTGGAGCTTACATTCTAGATGATGATTCTGACACAGAGAAGTTTTATTTGTTTCACATTTATAAAAGGAGCACTTTGATTGGCTATGAAGAGAGGAAGAAGGGAGTTAGGGTAGCTCCAGGGGTTTCTGCAGGAGAGACAGGGAAGCATGAAGGTGCTCCTTCACTTCACTGCAGGGCAGTGCTCCCGACACCCCATTAGAAAGGCATCTTCTGCTACTTTTTGACTAGAGTGGTAATGACTGTGTGGATCCATTATTTCATCTTCCCAGAGATCAAAAGTAATATTTATAAGAAAGTTGACTAAAGTTGAACTCCAGTCTGTGGCCCAGAAATGACCAGAACTGGGCAGCACCTTTGAGACTCGTTGAAACAAGAAGCTATACATACGTGGACTGCATGGTGAAATGGTCGTTGGGCTAAAAGAAAAATATATGGCTGATTCCTCAGTCTACCCCAGTAAGGCATTCCTTTCTCCTAATGGCCTAGTTATCTTTTCATAGTTTTCCTTCTTTTTCCATCCCTTCTCCTTAGGCATGTGTGTGTGATCCAACAGATTTGAATTGGATCAACAATTTGACCCAACAGAGAATGAGTTCAGAACAAATGACAACATAACGTGGATAAGCCAATGCAGCTTTTCTCAAGATGTAATCCAATGATCATCTGTATCTGTACCAGAATCCCTGGAGAGTAAATATATGTCCAGATTTCTCTGTATCTAACTCTTATTCCTGTCCCATGATGTTCAGAATCTACATCTCCAGGAAGTGAAGCCCAGGAATCTTCATTTTCTCACATATTACCTAGGGATATACTAAGTTCCTTCAGTCATGTCCAACTCTGTTTGACCCCATAGACACCAGGCTCCCCCATCCCTGGGATTCTCCAGGCAAGAACACTGGAGTGGGTTGCCATTTCCTTCTCCAATGCATGAAAGTGAAAAGTGAAAGTGAAGCTGCTCAGTTGTGTCCGACTCTCAATGATCCCATGGACTGTAGCCTACCAGGCTCCTCCATCCATGGAATCTTCCAGGCAAGAGTACTGGAGTGGGGTGCCATTGCCTTCTCCGAGACAGAGAGAGAGAGATTTTTTTTTTGCTTCAACTCTCTCACCATGAGAATTAACTCATTCAACTAAAGATAAATTGTGCATCTCTCCATGATTAGGATACTATTACAAGATTTCTAAAAGCCCTTGCTCCCCTGAGATACGAGAGACAGAATGTCACAGAAGTAAAGAGGTGAGTCAGATAGGTTCAAATGCTAGGCTCAGTAACAGCAACTTATGTAACCGAGACAAGTTATGTAATCTCTTCATTTTCCTCACCTGGATAATGGAGATGANGCGATTGGGGGCAGGAAGAGAAGGGGACGACAGAGGATGAGATGACTGGATGGCATCACCGACTCAATAGACGTGAGTCTGAGTGAACTCCAGGAGTTGGTGATGGACAGGGAGGCCTGGCATGCTGCAATTCATGGGGTTGCAAAGAGTTGACATGACTGAGTGACTGAACTGAACTGAACAAGTTACATGATACCATAGAGAAGTCAACTATACATTAGAAACAGGTTAAAAAAAAAAACTGTAATTTTTTAGAGACTTGCCTGGCCATCCAGTGTTTAAGACTCCACACTTCCACTGCAGAAGACCTAGGTTCTACACCTGGTTGGGAAACTAAGATCCTGCATATCACATGGTATGGCAAAAAATTATTTTAAGAAAGAGAAAATAAAATGAATATGAACTAGACTTTACAATCTTAAAAAAAAAAAATCAAAATCAATCATGGACCTAAATGCACAGTGAAAAGCTAAAACAAATTTTAAAACCTAGGATTTTTTTTCTTTTATATCTTTCAGGAAAAATGGACTATCTTTTGGGTCACAGAAATTTCCATATATTTGTCTTTCCTCTAGTCATCTGTAAAAATTCTTAAAGCCAGAATTCATATTATGCAAACTTGTATTCCCCTCAAAACTTAAACTGGTTCTTAGAACATAAGAGGCATAGTACAGGATGAGTACAAGAAATGAGTACAAAATAAGTACCAGAAAATACAGAGTCAATGAACACTTAAAAAAGGAGTTATGAGACTGGCTCACTTACAATGACATGTATAACTCATAAGTAGAAATACTTTTGAGGAGAGACGCACCATGTATAAATCTGGTATTTAATGGTTAAATGATCAACTGGAAAGAGTATAACCCTTCCCAAGGTTATTTACACATATCTTCAGCTCCAACCAAATTTATAACTGTGGTCAACATCTTAATTTTTCCCTTACTAAATTACTATGAAGATGAATTTTAGCAACTTAATCCACCCAGCTTAAATTAATTCTTCATTAAAGCAAAACTTTCTTCCATAGGGAAACTTTTAAATCCACCAGATATAAGTATGAGCACCTCTGATTTGTGTTAATTATTTTTCTTAAATAAGAAGCTGAGAACATTTTGCCATGGATTAAATCACCTCAGGTCTCACAAATTTAGTATTCTCAAACTAAAGTCATGGTCTCATGATGCAATTCTTTTGCAGCTGGAGAAAAAACCACTTCATGTTGCTATGGGAAAGTATGTAAATGACCCAGGAAGACAGCAAAGGGTTTACGTAAGTCCATACCTCCTAACATTTCTACTAAATTCAATATCAATATTCTAAAAAGCTGTGGATTACATTTATCCTCACATTGCTTAATAGGCTTTCAGATGAGTAAGAACTTACTGTTTTTGAGTTTAAAAACTCAAAATGATGTGAAGACAAGCCAGACTGGGAGAAAATATTTGCAAAAGACGTTTCTGATAAAAGGTTATTGACCAAAATATACAAAGAATTCTTAAAACACAATAAGAAAATGAAAAATGTGATTTTAAAATGGACCAAAGATCTGAATAGGCACCTCATTTAAGAAGATATGCAGATAGTAAATAAGCATATACAAAGATGGAGAGTATCACATGTCATTAAACAACTGAAAATCAAAACATGATATACCACTGAATGGCCAAAATCTAAAACACTGACAACACCAAATGCTGGCTAGGATGTGGAGCAATAGGAACTCTTATTCATTATTTCTGATGGGAACACAGAATGGCACAGCCACTCTGAAAGACAGTTCAGCAATTTCTGGTAAAATTAAACACACCCTCACCATATGATACAGCAATTGTTTCTTGGTATTTACCCAAATGAGTTGAAAACTTATGTCCACACAAAAACCTGCACATGATGTTTATGGAAGCTTTATTTAGAAATGCTCACTTGGAAGCAACCAACATGTTCTTCAGTAGCTGTCTGGAAAAATAAGCTATGGTACATCCAGACAATACAATATTCAGTGCTAAAAAGAAATGGGCCCAAGCCACAAAAAACATGAAGGAATGTTAATGCATGTTACTAAGTGAAAGAAAACAATCTGAAAAGACTACATACTGTATCATTCAAACTAAATGACATTCTGAAAAGGCAAATCTATGGAAATATTTATAGTAAAAAGATCTGGCATTGCCAGGAGTTAAGGAGGAGGAAGGGATGGGATATACAGGTGGGACACAGAGGAGTTTTAGGATAATGAAACTACTCCACACGATATTATAATGGTGGGTACGTGCCGTTATTCATTTGTCATAACCCATAGAAGGTGCAACACCAAGAGTGACCCTTAATTTAAATTATGGATGTTGGTTGATAATGATGCAGTTTCACTGATTGTAACCAATGCACCTTTCTGGTGGGATATGTTGATTGTGGGGGAGACTGTGTATGAGTAGGGGCAGGGGATATATGGGAACTCACCACGCTTTCTTCTCAATTTTTCTGCAAACTGAAAACTGCTCTAAAAAATAAAATCTAACTTAAAGAAAATTGAGGCACTTGCTAAACCTCAGAATCCACTCTTGCAATGTATCCAAATTCCTTTATCTTTGTATTTTAAAAATATATCTGCTTATTCATAACCAAAAACTATTTAACTAAATTCATTATGCCTTTGGAAATGCCTTTAAAACTTTTTCAAAGTATCTACTCTTTAACTCAGTAATTCCAATTAAAGGAACTGACCTCAAACAAATGGTTTTACACATGCAAAATAAATGTACACAATAGTACTTACAATGTAGAACACTATTTATAATGTAAAAAATTTAAAATAACCAAATGTCCATCAAGGAAGAAGAGCTAAACAGAATGATATCAATACTATGAAATACATAACATGAATGAGCTGAATCTGTCTGGGATCATATTGAAAGGTTGTTGTTGAATTATGAAGCCAGGATTCTTGGCCCCTGGAGGAGAATTCAATCCGGGGCCAGAGACGAGGCTTGATTGCTCAGAGCTTTTGTGTAATAAACTTTTATTAAAGTATAAAGGAGATAGAGAAAGTTTCTGACATAGGCATCAGAAGGGGGCAGAAAGAGTATCCCCCTGTTAGTCTTTAGCTAGATGTTATATAGTCACCAGCAGTCTGTTAATGAAAGAAAGGAATGTCTCAAAACTTAGAATGGCACCAGGCCCCTCACCCATAAGATGTATTTTGGGATAATCTTGGCTCTAAATGGTTTATCTTGGGCCATAAAAGAATTAACTTGAATCTTGAAGAAGGGCAGAGCACCAGAAAAATACTGTCATTTACATAGATTAGAATAGCAAGAAGAGATAAGAAAGCCTTCTTCAGTGCAAAGAAATAGAGGAAAACAACAGAATGGGAAAGACTAGAGATCTCTTCAAGAATATTAGAGATACCAAGGGAACATTTCATGCAAAGATGGGCTCGATAAAGGACAGAAATGGTCTGGACCTAACAGAAGCAGAAGATATTAAGAAGAGGTGGCAAGAATACATGGCAGAACTGTACAAAAAAGATCTTAATGACCCAGATAATCATGATGATGTGATCACTAATCTAAAGCCAGACATCTTGGAATGTGAAGTCAAGTGGGCCTTAGAAAGCATCACTACAAACAAAGCTAGTGGAGGTGATGGAATTCCAGTTGAGCTCTTTCAAATCCTGAACGATGATGCTGTGAAAGTGCTGCACTCAATATGCCAGCAAATTTGGAAAACTCAGCAGTGGCCACAGGACCGCAAAAGGTCAGTTTTCGCTCCAATCCCAAAGAAAGACAATGCCAAAGAATGTTCAAACTATCGCACAATTGCACTCATCTCACACCCTAGTAAAGTAATGCTCAAAATTCTCCAAGCCAGACTTCAGCAATACGTGAAACGTGAACT
>SJYV01049578.1:1307910-1331737 GCA_006410875.1 Neotragus pygmaeus
TTTATTTTTCTGGAGTTGAGCTGTATAAGTTGCTTGTATATTTTTGAGATTAGTTGTTTGTCAGTTGCTTCATTTGCTATTGTTTTCTCCCATTCAGAAGGCTGTCTTTTCACCTTACTTATAGTTTCCTTTGTTGTGCAGAAGCTTTTAATTTTAATTAGATCCCATTTGTTTATTTTTGTTTTTATTTCCAGTATTCTGGGAGGTGGATCATAGAGGATCCTACTGTGATTTATGTCTTCCTTTTAAATTTGTATAGAGAAGGAAAAAATATTGCTAGTTTGTTTCCTCCTGCCGCTTAAGGGAGATAAAAATGTCTGACACTTGCAGGTTATTTCCTCCATTTGGAGACCCCTGGCCTTCCTGCCTGTTACCCTCTCAATATCAAGGCATATTGTGTGATAAAAGAAAATTACAAAATTATGTGTGTACTATAGCTTCACATGTACTAAGAAAATTTACATAGTTTGATAATTACCCATCATCATAAGTAGACTGAAAAAGTTTTATAAAGATAAATCCCAAACTAATATTTTTTAATGTCTGCAAAGGGAAATAAAGTTAGGAAGAAGATATATCAAAGTAGATGGGTTTCCCTGGTGGCTCAGCCAGAAAAGAATCCCACTGTAATGCAGGAGATGGAAGATGTGGGCTCATTCCTTGGGTCAGGAAAATCCCCTGGAGAAGGAAATGGCAACCCACTCCAATATTCTTGCCTAGATAATCCCATGGACAGAGGATCACGGCAGGCTACAGTCCATGGGGTTGCAAAGAGTTGGACATGACTAAGCAACTAACACTCATGCATATGAAAGTAGACCTTTATCTTCATTGTTAGTGGTTTGTNAATGGCAACCCACTCCAATATTCTTGCCTAGATAATCCCATGGACAGAGGATCACGGCAGGCTACAGTCCATGGGGTTGCAAAGAGTTGGACATGACTAAGCAACTAACACTCATGCATATGAAAGTAGACCTTTATCTTCATTGTTAGTGGTTTGTTTTTTTTTTAATTTTACTTTACAATACTCTATTGGCTTTGCCATACATCGACATGAATCCACCACAGGTGTACACAAGCTCCCATTGTTAGTGGTTTTTATAAGAAGATATTCCTGTACTACTAATATAGTTAAGGCAAAGGAGGAAAGGAAAGAACCATTTGAATGCAGAGTTCCAAAGAATAGCAATAGAGATAAGAAAAGCTTCCTCAGTGATCAATACAAAGAAACAGAGGAACACAATAGAACGGGAAAGACAAGAGAGCTCTTCAAGAAAATTAGGATACCAAGGGAAAATTTCATACAAAGATGGGCAGAATAAAGGACAGAAACCTGGTATGGACCTAATAGAAGCAGAAGATATTAAGAAGAGGTGGCAAGAATACACAGAAGAACTATACAAAAAAGATCTTACGACTCAGATGATGATGCTGGTGTGATCACTCATCTAGAGCCACACAACCTGGAATGTTAAGTCAACTGAGCCTTAGGAAACATCACTGCAAACAAAGCTAGTGGAGGTGATGGAATTCCAGTTGAGCTATTTCAAAATCTAAAAGATGGTGCTGTGAAAGTGCTGCACTCAATATGCCAGCAACTTTGGAAAATGCAGCAGTGGCCACAGGACAGGAAAGGCCAGTTTTCAGTCTAATCCCTAAGAAAGACAATGCCAAAGAATATTCAAACTACCACACAATTGCACTCATCTCACATGCTAGCAAAGTAATGCTCAAATTTTTCTGATCCAGGCTTCAACAGTGCACGAACCAAGAACTTCCAAATGCTCAAGCTGGATTTAGAAAAAGCAGAGGAACCAGAGGTCAAATTGCCAACATCCGTTGGATCATTGAAAGAGCAAGAGAGTTCCAGAAAAACATCTACTTCTGTTTTAATGACTATGCCAAACTCTTCAACTGGGTGGATCACGACAAACTGTGGAAAATTCAAGAGATAGGAATACCAGACCACTTGACATGACTCTTAATAAATCTGAATGCAGGTCAAGAAGCAACAATGAGAACAGACTGGTTCCAAATAGGGAAAGGATTATGTCAAGGCTATATACTGTCACCCTGCTTATTTAAATTATATGCAGAGTACATCATGAGAAATGCTGGGCTGGATGAAGGACAAGCTGGAATCAAGATTGCCGGGAGAAATCTCAATAACCTCAGATATGCAGATGACACCACCCTTATGGCAAAAAGTGAAAAGGAAATAAAAGCCTCTTGATAAAAGTAAAAAGAGGAGAGTGATAGAGCTGGCTTAAAACTCAACATGAAAAAACAAAGATCATTGCATCCGGTCCCATCACTCATGGCAAGTAGATGGGGAAACAATGGAAACAATGACAGACTATTTTGGGGGGCTCCAAAATCTTTGCAGATGGTGACTTCAACCATGAAATTAAAAGGCATTTACTCCTTGAAAGAAAAGTTGTGGATCAACCTGGACAGCATATTAAAAAGCAGAGACATTACTTTGTTAACAAAGGTCCATATAGTCAAAGCTATGGTTGTCCAGTAAACATGTATGGATGTGAGAAGTGGACTATAAAGAAAGTTGAGCACTGAAGATCACTGATGCTTTTGAACTATGTGTTGGAGAAGACTCTTGAGAGTCCCTTGGACTGCAAGATCAAACCAGTCCATCATAAAAGAAATCAGTCCTGAATATTCATTGGAAGGACTGATGCTGAAGCTGGAACTCCAATACTCTGGCCACCTGATAGGAAGAACTGATTCATTGGAAAAGATCCTAATGCTGGGAAAGATTGAAAGCAGGAGGAGAAGGGGATGACAGAGAATGAGATGGTTCGATGGCATCACTGATTTGATGGATATTGAGTCTGAGCAAGCTCTGGGAGTTGGTGATAGACAGGGAAGCCTGGCGTGCTGCAGTCCATTGGGTCCCAAAGAGTTAGACTGAGTGACTGAACTGAACTGAACTAAGGTATAATTGCCAAAAACATTATATATATATATATATATATACATAGATATATGTATATTTAAAGTGCACAACATGATGCTTTGATACACATTGTGAAATGATTACCACAGGCTAATTAACATATTCATTATCTAATTAACACATTCATGATCTAATTAACATATTCATCATCTCACAGTTACTGTTTTGTGTGTATAGGGTGCGTGCATGTGTGTGTGTGAGAGAGAGAGTGTGTGCAGTGGGAACATATCAGACTTAAGTCTCTTCACAATTTTCAGGTATGTAACAGAATGTTACTAACTATAGTCATCATTCTGTATGTTAGATTTCCAAAAATTTCTCATCTTAGTTGACTGAAACTGCACACTCTTTCACCAAGAGCTACCCATTTCCCCAACCTCCAGCAACAACCATCCCACTCTGTTTCTGTGAATTCAACTTTTTTTAAAGACTTCACATATAAGTGATATCATGTAGATTTTGTCTTTCTCTGTCTGGCTTAGTTCACATAGCCTATGAAGAGGTATCAAAAATAACAGAAGAACTATACAAAAAAGATCTTAAAGACCCAGATAACCATGACGGTGTGATCACACCTAGAGTCAGACATCATGGAGTGTGAAGTCAAGTGGGCGTTAGGAAGCATCACTACGATCAAAGCTAGTGGAAGTGATGAACTTACAGCTGAGCTATTTCAAATCCTAAAAGATAATGCTGTGAAAGTGCTGCACTCAATATGCCAGCAAATTTGGGAAATGCAGCAGTGGTCATAGGACTGGAAAAGGTCAGTTTTCACTCCAATCCCAAAGAAGGGCAATACCAAAGTGCCACACAATTGCACTCATCTCACATGCTAGTAAAGTAATGCTCCAAATTTTCCAAGCCAGGCTTCAACAGTATATGAACCAAGAACTTCCAAATATTCAAGCTGGATTTAGAAAAGGCAGAGGAACCAGAGGTCAAATTGCCAACATACGGTGAATCATCGAAAAAGCAAGAGAATTCCAGGAAAACATCTACTTCTGGTTCATTGACTATACTAAAGCCTCTGACTATGTAGATCACAACAGACTGTGGAAAATTCTTCAAGAGATGGGAATACCAGACCACCTGACCTGCCTCTTGAGAAATCTGTATGTAGGTCAAAAAGAAACTGTTAGAACCAGACATGGAATAAAGGACTGGTTCCAAATTGGAAAAGGAATATGACAAGGCTGTATACTGTCACCATGCTTATTTAACTTATATGCAGAGTACACCATGAGAAACACTGGACTAGATAAAGCACAAACTGGAATCAAGATTGCCAGGAGAAATATCAATAACCTCAGATATGCAAATGACACCACCCTTTTGGCAGAAAGTGAAGAGAAACTAAAAAGCGTCTTGATGAAAGTGAAAGAGGAGAGTGAAATTTGGCTTAAAACTCAACATTCAGAGAACTAAGATCATGGCATCTGTTCCCATCACTTCGTGGCAAGTAGATGGGGAAACAATGGAAACAGTGTCAGACTTTATTTTGGGGGGCTCCAAAATCACTGCAGATGGTGACTGCAGCCATGAAATGAAAAGACACTTGTTCCTTGGAAGAAAAGCTATGACAAACCTAGACAGCATATTAGAAAGCAAAGACATTACTTTGCTGACAAAGTCCATCTAGTCAAAGCTATGATTTTTCCAGTAGTCATGTATGGATGTGAGAGTTGGACCATAAAGAAAGCTGAGGTTGGAAGAAGTGATGCTTTTGAACTGTAGTGTTGGAGAAGACCCTTGAGAGTCCCTTGGACTGCAAGGAGATCCAACCAATCAATCCTAAAGGAAATCAGTCCTGAATATTCATTGGAAGGACTGATGCTGAAGCTGAAACTCCAAAACTTTGGCCACTTGATGTGAAGAACTGACTCACTGGAAAAGTTCTTGATGCTGGGAAAGACTGAAGGCAGGAGAAGAAGGGGACTACAGAGGATGAGATGGTTGGATGGCATCATTGACTTGATGGATATGAGTTTGAGCAAGCTCCAGGAGTTGGTGATGGCCATGAAGACTGGCCTGCTGCAGTCCATGGGGTTGAAAAGAGTTAGACACAGCTGAGCTACTGAATTGCATGGAATGTTCTCCATGAACTGAAACTTTAAAGCAGCATCAGAAAGATAGAAAAATGAGGTTGGGAAGAAAGCACTCTTATTAAAAGACTAAAAACTTAATAACCACCATGGGAACACTGACCTCTAATAAAGCGTATGTCTCGTTTATTGAATTATTCCACTTTTACATGTGTGATCAAGCGTGAAATTTGGCTTTTAATTTACTTTACAAGACTTTCTCCTTATTCTTCTCCCCAAACTACAGAGTGCCTTATTTAAGCAATAAAATTAATCAGATTTCACATAATTCAGCATCTCAGGCACACCTAAAGAGCTGATCCAACAAGCAAAATCTTGAGAGTGGTGGAAAGAGAAATAGAGTCTTCATAGCTGTGAGACCCATCATCTGCATCTAATCCAAAAAAGCAATCCTTTTCTTCAAACTTCTGAAACAAGGTTTAGAATGCATTTCCCAATAAATTTCTGAAAGGCCTCATCGACCATGTTAAAATGTAGACACTGTCTCACTTTTTTTTTTTTTTTTACGTTGTAAAAGATTTTATCTTGATTTGATGGGCACCTGCTTTGAGATTTCAGCTAACGCTATTAGAATTGGCAGATGATACTAGGGAAAGGGCAGTTTCCTGGAACCATACTGTTCCATTATCGTCTGGTCACCAATCTAGATTAAATGGCATGCACAGAATTAAAACAAGTTTTGTGTATAACTGGAGTCCACCCTAGGCTTATCAGATTCTCATATGAGAGCATGCACAATACCATCTACACAAATTCACCTTGCATCAGTTCAGAGTAGGTATAAAAACAATCAAGTATATCTACACTGTGAGCTTTGAAGGATCCAATCAAGTAATGTCCCACTCATTTGATGACCTTTTACTCTTCAGAAAAAGGAAGTTCGAGGTACTGGACAAAATCAAACTCAGGGGATTCTTTATATTCTGTACAAAACAGTGGTTCTCAATCAGGAGCATTTTATCACTCATCCCCAGGGGACATTTTACAATGGCTACAGACATCTTTTCAGAGAAGGTGATGGCACAGACATCTTTTAGCAGTCGCAGTTAAGGGAGGAGATTACTACTGGCATCTAGTGGACAGAAACAAGAGATAAGACTAAACATCCCATAACACACAAGATTTATAACAACAAAGAATTACCCAATTCAAAATGTCAACAAAGCCAAAGTTCAGAAATATTGTTTCAAGGTAACATTTTTGTAATTTTTTCCTTTCACTGTGCAAGTAACCTTCTTAGAACCATTGCTCCTAGTCTTTATCTTTGCCTCTTCACCTCCCAATGACACCGCATCTCACTTCAATCTGGACCCAGCTTCCCTCATTCCAGTGAAACAATTGTCTCTGAAGTTTTCAGCGAGCTCCTATCACACAAACCAATAAATCTCATCCTGTTTGATCAATTTAGGAAAGAGTCTCTCTCCTCTTGCTTCCAGAACCCTGAACTCTCCCAATTTTCCTTTCCTCTTTCTTCCCTGACTTATTAGTTCCTTTTTTTAATATATCACCATTATGCATTAGAGTGTCATGATTCAGTATTAGACCCTCTCTCTTTACCTTTTCTCAAGGTAACTGTAGTATTTTCCTACAGTTGCTCGAATTGCCACAAACTTGGCAGCTTAAACAGTACACATTTATTATTTTACAGTTTCAGAGATTAGAATTCCAAAATGGGTCTCAATGGACTAAAATCAGTCTTATCAGGGCTATGTTTCTTTCTGAAGACTCTAGGGGAAAAGCAACTCAATTGCCTTTTCCCACTTCAAGAGCTGCCCCTACTCCTTGACTAAAGGCTCCTTCCGTTTTAAAAGCCAGCAATGACAGGTCAAAGGCTTCCTCACATCACATCCCTCTGAAAGTGACTCTTCTACTGCACTTTTCCACTTTTAAGGACCCTTGTGATTAAGTCCACCTAGATAATCCAGGATAATTTCTATTGCACAATCAGCTGAATAACAACCTTAATTCCATCTGTTATTTTAATTCCCCTTTGTTATGAACTCCCTTAGGCTTCCTTGTGGCTCAGGTAGTAAAGAATCTGCCTNAGAATTTTCCACAGTTTATTGTGATCCACACAGTCAAAGTCTTTGGCATAGTCAATAAAGCAGAAATGGATGTTTTTTCTGGAACTCTCTTGTACATGTATTATATCTAACATATATTTGATACCACAAAAGATATCAACTAAGTGGATGGAGGGCTGTGACATTGTCCATCAACTAATGGACGGAGGTTCATGACACTGTACATGAGGCAATGATCAAGACCATCCCCAAGAAAAAGAAATGCAAAAAGGCAAAATGGTTGTCTGAGGAGGCCTTACAAACAGCTATGAAAAGCAAAGAATCAAAAGGCAAAGGAGAAAAGGAAAGATATACCATTTGAATGCAGAGTTTCAAAGAATAGCAAGGAGAGATAAGAAAGATTTCCTCAGTGATCAGTGCAAATAGAGGAAAACAATAGAATGGGAAAGGCTAGAGATCTCTTCAAGAAAATTAGAGATGCCAAGGGAAATTTTCATGCAAAGATGGGCTCAATAAAGGACAGAAATGGTATGTACGGACCTTACAGAAGCAGTAGATATCAAGAAGAAGAGGCAAGAAAACACAGAAGAACTATACAAAAAAGATGATTTGGAAGAATGGCATTGAAACATGTATAATATCATATATGAAATGAGTCACCAGTCCAGGTTCGAGGCATGATACTGGATGCTTGGGGCTGGTGCACTGGGCGACCCAGAGGGATGGTATGAGGAGAGAGGAGGAAGGGGGGTTCAGGATGGGGAACACATGTATACCTGTGGTGGATTCATGTTGATGTATAGCAAAACCAATACAATGTTGTAAAGTAATTAACCTCCAATTAAAATAAATTAATTTATATTAAAAAATAAAATATTATATTAGTTTCAGGTGTACAGCACAGCAATTCAGTTACACACACACACACAAAAGATCTTCACGACCCAGATAATCATGATGGTGTGACCACCCATCTAGAGCCAGACATCCTGGAATGAGAAGTCAGGTGGGTCTTAGGAAGCATTACTATGAACAAAGCTAGTGGAGGTTATGGCATTCCAGTTGAGCTATTTCAAAACCTAAAAGATGATGCTGTGAAAGTGCTGCACTCAATATGCCAGCGAGTTTGGAAAAGGCAGCAGTGGCCACAGGACTGGAAAAGGTCAGTTTTCATTCCAATTCCTAAAAAAAAACAATGCCAAAGAATGTTCAAATTACCACACAATTGCACTTCTCTCACACGCTAGCAAAGTAAAGCTCAAAATTCTCCAAGCCAGGCTTCAGTAATACACCGAGAACTTCCAAATGCTCAACTGGATTTAGAAAAGGCAGAGGAACCAGAGGTCAAATTGCCAGTATCTGTTGGATCACTGAAAAAGCAAGAGAGTTCCAGAAAAAAACATCTATTTCTGCATTAACGACTATGTCAAACTCTTTGACTGTGTGGATCATGACAAACTGTGGAAAATTCTTCAAGAGATGGGAATACCAGACCACTTGACCTGCCTCCTAAGAAATCTGTATGCAGGTCAAGAAACAACCATTATTAGAACTGGACATGGAACAACAGACTGGTTTCAAATAGGGAAAGGAGTACATCAAGGCTGTATATTTTCACCCTGCTTATTTAGCTTCTATGCAGAGTACATCATGAGAAATGCTGGTCTAGATGAAGCACAAGATGGAATCAAGATTGCCAGGTGAAATATCAATAACCTCAGACATGCACATGACACCACCCTTGTGGCAAAAAGTGAAGAAGAACTAAAGAGCCTCTTGATGAAAGTAAAAGAGGAGAGTGAAAAAGTTGGCTTAAAGCTCAGCATTCAGAAAACTAAGGTCAGCATCTGGTCGCATCACTTCATGGCAAATAGATGTGGAAACAGTGGAAACAATGACACACTTTACTTTTTGGGGGGCTCCAAAATCATTGCAGATAGTGACTGCAGCCATGAAATTAAAAGACACTTGCTCCTTGAAAGAAAAGCTGTGATCAACTTGGACAGCTTATTAAAAAGCAGAGACATTACTTTGCCAACAAAGTCCATCTAGTCAAAGCGAAAGTTTTTCCAGTAGTTATGTATGGATGTAACATTTGCACTATATAGAAAGCTGAGTGCCAAAGAATTGATGCTTTTGAACTATGTGTTGAAGAAGACTCTTAAGAGTCCCTTGGACTGCAAGAAGATCCAACTAGTCAATCCTAAAGGAAATCGACCCTGAATATTCAAGGGAAGGACTGATGCTAAAGCTGAAACTCCAATATTTTGGCCACCTAACGCGAAGAACTAACTCACTTGAAAAGACCCTGATGCTGGGAAAGATTGAAGGCAGGAGGAGAATGAGATGACTGAGGATGAGATGATTGGATGGCATCACCAACTCAATGAACATAGGTTTGTCTGGGAATTGGTGATGGACAGGGAGTCCTGGTGTGCTGTGGTCCATGGGGTCACACAGAGTTGGACACGACTGAGTGACTGAACTGACTGAAGTTCTCTCCGAACCTTTGTTCCAAGATATTTAACTGTAAAATAAAGTGTGTGCTTTAAGGTGATATTTCATTGTTCATTTGTCATTTGTATTATCTGTATTTGTTTCCCATTTTGTGTTTTTCCTTTGTGACAGTCCAGGTAATTTTACCAAAAGTCTAGAAGGCTGTTAAGATGATTCCTATAGCCAAGATATAGGTTGCATCTCTTAGAGAATTCACAAGTGTATAGTGTTTAAATAGACTAGGGTCATGCAAAGGACTCAAATCCCCTTCCCCTTTAGACAAGCACTTGGAAAGACAAAGCAGTTGAGTCATTTCTCCAAATCAGTTTGGAAAGTCATGCTAGGCATGCTAGGCCTGCAGTCTACACACTGCTCTGTGTTTTTCCAACACCTCCCACAGCATTGAATTCTTCCAGGCATGATCAGTCTTATAGTCTTTTCCTGAAGCAGCATGACTGCCTCCTTACACTTAAAAGAGACATTAAGAGACCTTAAGAATGCAAACCATAAAAAAGAACTGATAAATTGATAATGCTATCATTTAGAAGTTTGGCACCATAAAAGATAATATAAACAAAATGAAAGATGATGTGCAGATGAGAAGACATTAGCATTGGACATAACTGAAAAAGAACTAGTCCTCAGAATATATAAAGAGCTCCTATAACTCAAAAATAAAATAATAACAGAAAAAAAAGGACTAAGTAGGTCAATAGGTGCCTGAACAGGGAGGCCTGGCGTGCTGCGATTCATGGGGTCGCAAAGAGTCGGACACGACTGAGTGACTGAACTGAACTGAACTGAAGTATGAGAAGCAATTGATAGACCAAGAAACCCAAATGGATAATAGATGAATAAAAATATGTTCAACCACACCAGAGATTGGGAAGGTGTAAATTAAAACAACAATGAAATAACATCAAATTGACAGAAAAAGTTAAAGTCTGACACTACCAACTACAAGTAACAATGCAGAGATACAGGAATTGTCATATATTACTGCATAGTTTAAACTGGTACAATAACTTTCGACAACTGCTGACAATATCTAGTAAAGTTTTAAAAAGCTCATACCTTACAAGCCAGCAACTTTCTTCTAAATCAGTGTTTTTCAACAAAGAAAGGAATAGTTCACCTATCCAGGGGACACTTGGCAATGCCTGGAGACAGATTTAGTTGTCACATGTGGGGTTGCAAAGGCCAAGAGGAGGGAAGAGAATATTACTACAATCCAGAGAGGCTAAAGAACTGTTAAACAGCCTACAAAGCACAAGTTATCCCTATGCTCAAAGAGTTATCTAGCTCAGATATCAATAGTGCTGAGGTTGGGAAACTGTGGTGGTTGAATGGCCCCCAAAAGATTTCTCTACCTGGAATCTATGAGTATTCTCAAAGACTTTCTTTGAGAAAAGATTCTCTGCATATGAAATTAATTTAAGGATCTCAAAATGAGACCTTGGCTTATCTAGATGGGCCCCAAATCCAATGGCAAGTGTCCTTATGAGAAGAGAAGACACAGACAGGAGAAGAGCGACATAGAGGAGACAGCCATGTGAAGACAGAGGCCGGCAGAAGCTGGAAGAAGCAAGAAATGCAGTCTCTCCTAGAACTTCAGGAGGAAGGTACTGACACTTGACTTGGGGCTGCTGCCCTGGAAAAAAATGTAAGAGGAAAAACATTCACTGTTTTAAGCCACCCAGTTTGTATTGGTTTGCTGTGGTAGCCTGAAGACTAGATATACATTCAAGAGAAACACTTGTATATGTGTTGGAGGAGAAATGTACAAAGTTGCAGTGGAAGTTCACTATAACAACAACAACAACAAAATTGAAACAACCTAAATTTTTATCAAGAGGAAAATTAAAGTATATTCACTTAATGCTCTACAGCAGTGTTAAAATGAACGACTTAGAACTGCATGTATTAGCCTGTGTTAATTTCATGATATAATACTGACAGGATAAAAGTCTGTTCAGAAGAATACATAAGGTATGATTATCATTTATATAAGGTTTTAAATCTAAAAAGCAATATTCTATCATATTTATGGCTATCTAAATCTATGGCAAAAATATAATAATGTGGGTGATAAACACTGATCCCACATTAGCAATTACTCCTGTTACAGGATATGGAGGAAAGAGAGAAGAGGTGTACAGAAAGCTCCTATTTGCTTCTGAAATATTTAATTTCTTTACTTAAAAAGAATAGTCTCACGAAGATTTGGCAATGATAATAAGATCTGATGAATCTGGATTTTGGCATCTTGCAGTAGTGTCCATTCTTACCTATTTTAAATCATTTATGAGAAAACTAGTCATTATTTTTAAGACATGGCAATATATGCCATGTAAATGTTTACAGGTGTCTGAGGAGTAATGAAGAGACAGTGAAATGATAAGGAAGCAGAAAATAGGTAGGACATTTGGTTCAACACAAAGATGGAGCCTTAATGAGCTGGGCGATCACAGAATAGATACTTCCCTTTTTAAAGCTTTCTTCAGGGATTCTCTGATACCTCAGTTGGCAAAGAATCCATCTGCAATACAGGAGACCCCAGTTCGATTTCTGGGTTGGGAAGATCCCCTGCAGAAGGGATAGGCTACCCACTCCAGTATTCTTGGGCTTCCCTTGTGGCTCAGCTGGAAAAGAATCTGCCCCCAATGCGGGAGACCTGAGTTCAATCCCTGAGTTGGGAAGATCCCCTGGAGAAAGGAAAGGCTACCCACTCTAGTATTCTGGCCTGGAGAATTTCATGGACTATTCAGCCCATGGGGTCACAAAGAGTCAGACGTGACTGAGAGATTTTCACCTTCACTTTCAGGGATTCTCCCTCCTTTCTGCCTCACTATCTCTCTTCTAGTTCTTCCTTGATTTGATTTGAATTGAGAACATCCTCCCTAGTTTTTCTTCGGTTGAGAATTGCATCTGTGATAGTTGTAAATGAGAAGGGGGAAAGGAGTATGGGGAGAATTCAGTCTTTTGTTTCAGTTGTTTGGATCATCAACAGCCAACTAGGAGATTTGTATCTGTGAGTTATACTGTACTAACCACACTTTTCAGATTTGCAGGAATTCAGTTCAGTTCAGTCACTCAGTTGTGTCCAGCTCTTTGCGACCCCATGAATTGCAGCATGCCAGGCCTCCCTGTCCGTCACTAACTCCCGGAGTTCACTCAAACTCATGTCCATCGAGTNTGACTCAGTTTTCATATAAAAGGAACTGGAAATACAGGCTTCCTTGGTGGCTTAGACAATAAAGAATCTGCCTGCAATGCAGGAGACCTGGGTTTGATCTCTGGGTGGGGAAGATCCCCTGGAGAAAGGAACGGCTGTCCACTCCAGTATTCTTGCCTGGAGAATTCCATGGACAGAGCAGCCTGGCGGCCTGTGGGGTCACAGTCCGATGCGACTGTGCAACTAACATTTTAACTTTGTGGGGCACCTGTAAAGATTTTAATGGATTCTTTGCTCCTAAGCCCCCCAAATTCTTTTCCTCTCAATAGACTTGAAATCATTCAAAGATGTGAAGTTAATTAAGATGATGTTGTCTCTTTAACAGTATCCACCCCTAAAACATTTATAGTATGTCAATACTGTGCTAGAAGTTGGAGACCCTCCAGGAACTCATGATACCTATATAGAAGGTACTATACAAATGATGTGAAAGCACAGGATTCCAGAGACCAGATTTGGCTAAGGTTAAGCCTCAACCTTGGGGACAAGATCTTTGAGATGACTCTGAAACTGCATTTCAGCATGAAGAAACAATAAACTCATTTTTTAGTGACTGTTTTTCCAGTTTTACTCTGGTGGGCATACCAATGAAGTGGAAAATAAATTCAACTTTTATAAAAGAAAACTGCTTCCTATTATCAAAACTCATTGACACCTCCTGGTTGTCATGTCTACTGTATGGCCTCATGACCTCCATGCTTGCTCCTTCTTTGATAGTAGCTGGTTGTATACATCATGTAATTTCATTATTCCATTTCTTTACCAAATTATATTTCTGCTTCTTATCTTTTAACCCAATAACTGAATATAGAAAATCATTATAAAAATTACCTAAAGTAATAGAAAACTTGATACATGAGTACATATATGGTGTTCAATTCATGATATAAAATTTAAAAATGTAAGTCCCTGATAATATAAAGATAATTACATATTATGATACAGTCACACAATGGAATATGTAGCCATTATTTACTTTTTAAATTTTATATAAAAAAGTTTATATGAAACTAAGACACCAATAAAAATATAAAAGATACAGAAAAATATGAAGAACATTAAGAACCACAATTCAGCCTATCAAACTCACTAATAACATTTTTGTATATTTCCAATATTTTCTCCATGAAAAAAATATAATTTATATATAAATAGAATCTTATCCTATATAGACTTCTATATATATATATCTTGTACTTTTTCTCTTAATACCATAAGTATATTCTTATCCTTACAACATTCTTGGAAAATATAAGTTTTAATGAGTGCATAATATTACATCATGTAGATGCATCATAATTTGACCTTTCCCCTATTTTGAGGGGGAGGANTATATAGACTTCTATATATATATATCTTGTACTTTTTCTCTTAATACCATAAGTATATTCTTATCCTTACAACATTCTTGGAAAATATAAGTTTTAATGAGTGCATAATATTACATCATGTAGATGCATCATAATTTGACCTTTCCCCTATTTTGAGGGGGAGGACAGCATAAAAATATTTTTGTAAATATCTTGAACATTTATCTGTGTATGTGTTCTAATGTAGTTCAGAATGCTTGGCCCAGACCCACCACTTTCTGGAAAAACCTAATTGAACATCAGTGCTAATCACAGTTATATACCTTATCAGTAAATCCCAGGGCATGTTTGAAAACACCAAAGTTAACATCTGAACAAAGCTAGCCAAACCAAAGGCTTACCTACTAGCCTATGGTTTGGCCCAGAGTAAAAGACTTGTCAGGAGGTAGGGCAATGGCAGCCCACTCCAGTACTTTTGCCTGGAAAATCCCATGGATGGAGGAGCCTGGTAGGCTGCAGTCCATGGGGTCGCTAGAGTTGGACACGACTGAGGGACTTCACTTTGACTTTTCACTTTCATGCATTGGAAATGGCAACACACTCCAGTGTTCTTGCCTGGAGAATCCCAGGGACAGGGAAGCCTGGTGGGCTGCCATCTATGGGGTCACACAGAGTCGGACACAACTGAAGCGACTTAGCAGCAGCAGTNTCACTTTCATGCATTGGAAATGGCAACACACTCCAGTGTTCTTGCCTGGAGAATCCCAGGGACAGGGAAGCCTGGTGGGCTGCCATCTATGGGGTCACACAGAGTCGGACACAACTGAAGCGACTTAGCAGCAGCAGTAATTATAAATTGAGCCAATCATCTCCCTGCCACTCAGAAATCTGGAGACCCAGAAAGAAGTTACAAGTTAGTGGTGGACCATAAGACTGAAATATATATATATATATATTCAAGGGTGTGGTGCTATTATAAGCATGCACAGAGTGAATAAACAGGAAGTCAGTCTGTAGAGGAGTGGATAACCAAAGAGAAACAAAAATAAGTCCTTGAAAGAGTAGCCTCATTGTCTAATGGCTTTCTAGAGCAAGTTCTCAACATTTAAGCTGTCCCTGTGGGTTTTGTTGTTTTGGTCAGATTCTGAAACAATGTTACGTAACACTTTTTGTATGAAATAAGTAGAGTTTTGCTCTTTGCAAATACGATTTCCCTAATAGTGGGTAACTCTATTTCCATGGAATATATGCCTAGATATGAAATCACTGTAGGAGAATGAGTAATAACAATTTTAAGGCTTATGATTCACCAAATAGCTTTTCCAAAGTCTCTCAATTTACTCTCAACATAAGCAGTACATAAGTATCAATCATTCTGTACTCACTGAAAATAGCTTTTATAATTTTTGTTAATTTAAAAAAAATGGTATTTCAATGCTTTAAGGGGCTTCCCAGATGGCACTAATTGTAAAGAATCCGCCTGCCCAATGCAGGAGACAAAAAGAGACATGGGTTTGATCTCTGGGTTGGGAAGATCTGGAAAAGGAAATGGCAACCTGCTCCAGTAATCTTGCCTGGAAGATTCCATGGACAGAAGAGCCTAGTGGGCTATAGTCCATGGGATTGCAAAATGTTGGAGATGACTGAGTGCACATATACACATTGCTTTAATCTGTTGGTGTCCTGTGCCATTTTTTAAGCTAGCTGTCCATCTCTTATATTAATTTTATAAATTAAGGTTATAACTGCCATAATCATAGCAAATATTTTCCCTGTTGTTTTAACTCCTGTATGTTCTTAACCTGTAGTTTAATATTTGTTAATGTGGTCAGATTTCTGAGTTCCATTTCATCAAAGTTTAAAAAAGTGTGTGTGTTTTCAATTACATAAAACACACTTCAGTGAATTATAAATATTTTATGTTTAAAGTGGTAGAACCCCCTCTAAAAAAAAGAGAAAGCGAAATCTTGGTCTAATACTGAATACAAATCAGAAGAAACAGATGGGGTTAACTTGCGATTTGTTTTTGATGAAGCAGGCTTCACGAAACCATATACAGTTTCATGAAACAGTTTGAAAACTTGTGCTTTAATCAATACATATAGATCAACATCTATATGATGTTGGCCATGAAATGAAAGCCTGATTTTATTTTTCTCCAAAGAGTTAAATAATTTTCTCAGCACCACTTACCAAATAATCCTATTCATACATCTTTTATCATATGTAAAGCATCTAAGCATTGTTATATACACATATGTAATCCATACACTGGTTTGTTTTTTAATTATTTAATAACAGCATTCTAAACATTTTTTTCAAACGTATCATCAAGTTCTCAATATTTTAACTTCAATATATCATTGACTATGTATTTTCTTCTCTAGTGGCTCAGATGGTAAAGAATCTGCCTGCAGTGTGGGAGACCCGGATTCGATCTCTGGGTTGGGAAGATCCCCTGGAGAAGGAAATGGCAATCCACTCCAGTATTCATGGACAGAGGAGCCTGGCAAGCTACAGTCCATGGGGTTGCAGAGAGTCAGACACGACTGAGCGACCAACACACACACATATCATTTACTATATGTTGGGGCAATTTCATTAATCTTTCTTGTAATTATCTTTGCTCTTCTCTAATACCTATTTTTCTTAAACTTTTTTTCAGGAAAAAGAATACTTTTTTCAATTTCAAATCTCATTAGGATTTTGATAAAATCTGAAATAAATCTGTACATTAACATTCCAAGAAAATTATGACTTCTCTATTCAAGTCCCCTTTTATTTTCAATTGAATGTTTTTTCATTATTTTCATTCTACATTTTTGCTATTTGTTCCTTTTAAAGAAAGTATTACAAGGGCTTTCCTTGTGGCTCAGCTGGTAAAGAATCTGCCTGCAATGTAGGAGACCTGGATTTGATCCCTGGGTTGGGAAGATCCCCTGGAGAAGGGAAAGGCCACCCATTCCAATATTCTGGCCTGGAGAATCCCATGGACTGTATATCCATGGGGTCCAAAGAGTCAGNCTGGTAAAGAATCTGCCTGCAATGTAGGAGACCTGGATTTGATCCCTGGGTTGGGAAGATCCCCTGGAGAAGGGAAAGGCCACCCATTCCAATATTCTGGCCTGGAGAATCCCATGGACTGTATATCCATGGGGTCCAAAGAGTCAGACATGACGGAACGACTTTCACTTAGTATTACAAACTCTATTTTGCACCCATAGTATTTTTCTGATTATTTTAAGAATTTAGGAAGTTATTGGTTTTTATATTTTTATCCACCTTAATGGGTTTATAATTAGTTCATTTAAATTAACTTTTAAAACATATTGTAGACATGCCTTTATGTTTGCCTAATAAACATTTGCCTGTTCTCTTATATGAGTAAGATTAATCAATAAATCAATACTGAGAAGTTGAAAATTGGTCAAATAACCAGTATCATTCTGCTATAGTCTTTTAATCACATATAAGTAAAATTTTAATTCAATCAAGGGTTTTCAAAACTTCTTAAAGGGAGAATTATAAGCTATTTTGATAAATCTGATTTGCTCTCATCTAGATATGTGTTCTCTCATATTGTTTTTGTTTTCTGCCTTCTGCTTTAAGGACCGAATATTCTTTGTTTTTATCTTCCTGTTTTGAAATGTGCTTTCTTTAGTTCTTTTAATTGTAATTTTGAACTCTGTAAAAAAAAATTTTAGGCCTTTATTTCTAGAATTGTTAAATTCAAGAAAATTTATTGAATCCATGCTATTTAAGACCAGAAATGTAGCATACTTTCTTTTGCTATTCTTCCCTCATCTTGTTGGCAAATTTAGCAAATAAAAACACAGGGTGCTGTTAAGTTTGAATTTCATATAAGCAAATACTTTCTTAGTATAAGTTCCATGCAATATTTGGGACATACTTATTAAAAAATGATTGTTGTATATCAGAAAAATCAGATATATGATGAAAATTCAGAAAAACCTGATTGAAGGCAGGAGGAGAAGGGGACGACAGAGGATGAGATGATTGGATGGCATCACCAACTGGATGGATGTGAGTTTGAGCAAGCTCCGGGAGTTGGTGTTGGACAGGGAAGCCTAGTGTGCTGCAGTCCATGGGGTCACAGAGTCAGATACGACTGAGCGATTGAACTGAATTGAACTGATCTGAAAAATCAGACCTAATTGGGTGTCCTGGATTCCTTTATCTGATAATCCTACTATCCCATCCAGTCTTTAACATATAATGTTCTTATACTCAGCATTACTATATTAAATACCTTATTGCACAAATATTTTAACATTTTTCAAGTTATGTAAACAAATTAACAATTCAGAATTAACTGCATGTTTCTCTTCAAGAAAATTAGATACCTACCAAGAGAAAATTTCATGCAAAGATGGGCTCGATAAAGGACAGAAATGGTGACCCAGATAATCATGATGATGTGATCACTTATCTAGAGCCAGACATCTTGGAATGTGAAGTCAAGTGGNTAGGAATTACAGCTGTGATATTTTCCAAGGGACTTCTGAGCTCAATAACTTGTGTGCTTCTGGGTCCTGGCTTTGGGATTCCTCAAAGAAGGCTAGGACAGCAATGCAGATGAATTTTGTGAGCCTAGTTTAGCCTGTGAATATATGCAAAGTCTAACTCCAGTTTGTGATTATCAACTTAGTCAAAGTACATCAAAGCAAGAGTTAGGGAAGATATTTGAAAGAGGGAAAAAAAAATAGTAGACTATGTTTCTAAGCTGTGAAGGAAATTAGTAGTTTGGCAATGTTTTGGAAAGAAGAAACATCCTGATTGCTTAAGAGCCTAAAATGTCTAGGCTCCTTCCTTTGTTATTGTTTCTCATGACAAAGACTGAATTTGGATAACAAAATGATTGGCTTGAAATAACTAGGAAGAAAGCACTATAATCTGTTCTTTGGGTAAAAAAAAAAAAAAGTTATAAAATGAACTCCTTCACTCATGATTTTTTACATTAAATGAGGCACTTCCAAATATGGGGTGGAAACACAATGCTATTCTAAGGGGAAAAAAAAAAACAAAAAACCTGTATTTCCATTTTTTGCAGCTCATTATCTTTCTTTGTCCAGTATATATAATCTGCTCCAAAACTTCAAATTAGGGACTTATTCATAGCATTATTCTTGCTAACCTTGATATTAACCCCAAATCTTCTGGACAAGTGCTATTTAGGGGCTTTGCATATAACCTGTTCTTTTCCCAAGATGTTCTCACTAGGATAGAAATGTTTATTTATGCAATTATCTATTTACTGTGTTCCCACCTAGCTAGTCTAGAAGCTCTATCAGGGACAATATTGACTGCCTCTTTTACCACTTCATGTTAGTGCCTATCATAGAGTTTACCCCATAGCAAGTGCTTATGATGGGCTGAATTATGCTCCTCCAAATATGTATGTTGAAACTAACTTCCTGTGTGACTATATTTGGAAATATGGCCTTTAAGTGGGTAATTAAGGCTAAATGAAGTTCTGATCCAATAGGACTGATGTCCTTGCAAGAAGAGGACTAGATACCAGAGCTTACATGCTGTGTGTTCACAGAATAGATGCCATGTGAGTACACAGCTTGAAGCCAGCTGCCTAAAACTCAGCTCACCAGAAACCAACTTGGATGGCACCTTGATCTTGGGTATCTAGCCTCCAAAATCATGAGTAAATAAATTTCTGTTGTTTTAGACATCCAGCCTGTGATATTCTGAGCTAACACATTGCTCAATAAATTCTTAAGAATTAAATGGTGTTGTGCTATTGATGGCGATCATAAGAAAATACCAGCTGATAGGATATAAATGTCAAGTGTGTAAAAGCATAAGCTAGTTAACCAATTTTAAATAATTCGAAGTTTAGTTCCTCCCAAACACAAAAATAATGCTATCTACAACTAAAAGATATTTAAATTACATTTCATAAGAATAGATGCAGGAAAACATCTTTCATTCTTGATTGGGTTATTTTTTAAGTAGAAGCTTTCATTTCAATTTTAAAAACATACTCAGCCTTCTTAATCCATTTTGGCAATTTCCATGATTATTAAAAAAACAAGTCAAAACACTCATATAATCCTACAAATGCTAAATAATTTTATGTCCAAAGTACCTTCATTGCCTGAGGCCGTTTTTCATTTGAACATGGAATTGAAGAGGGATTAATTAATATTTCTTTAGGACATGAGAAATTTCTTCTTGCCCAAATATATATGTTTTCCTCACTCCACTTTCATCAGTATTATGTTTCTCTTATCTTCTCCCCAGTGCCCAAATCATTTACTTCATTGCACTATCACAATTAGAAATCACAGATTCATTTGTGTATTTCTTAATCTGATTCTCATGAAACAGTAAGCTCCATGAGGAAAGAAATTATGTCTAATTTTATCCTAGCACAGTATTCTCTGTAACAAGCACAATGACCACCATTTAATAGGTAATTAATAAATATTTGCTGAATAAATTAATGCATGTTAGAGGAATAATTAAAGTTTTATGCTTTTCACTGAACTCTAAGACAAGGTAACCTTTGGCTTCATTTTAACATTTAAAACCAATCCCCCTAAGTCAGCTACTTCCAAAGGACATTTGGAATTATTTGCACACCCTCAGAGTTCTACACTGCAACCACAGGCAACACAGAAGCATTTTCTTTTGCCAGAGCTGAATGAACCCATCAAAGGAAATAAATGTTGCCAAACAGTCTTCTGGGTGATTGGTAAAAGAAAGGATAATACCAGCTTTGCCAAGTGGACCAGTCATTCTCTCTGAATCAGCATTCATCATGGTTGACTTAGCACTCAGGGACTGTTCTCCATAAGTCCAGAAAACAAATACATTTGCTTGATGAATGTGAATGTGTTTGCTTTTGCAATTCACTCTGACTCACAGTGACTGATGTGTGGTGCTAGGGGTCATGATGAAAAATCACAAAAATGTAATCATTGGTACCTATAATGAGCTTCCCTTAGCTAAGTCCCTTGAAATTATATCTGAGCAAAGGTCTTTCCCAACATGCTCAGGTGACCTAGGTCATTTATCCAATCATCTATATTTTTGAAAAAGCCTTTGAGAAATAAGCTGGGAGTGTTTCATAGTTTTTAAAATCAAGTCTGTCAGGGAACACATTGTGAAAAAGCAAAAGCTCATGACATAAATCTTAATGTTGGTTTAAAATTTAATAACTCTTTCTATATTCTCATCTTCTAGTCATTTACTGTGGATATGTAAGAAAGTGCATTATATTTGTAGGGCCTACCAATCAGTGGGGATTAAACTGGGGAGGTACATTAAGGCTTTTAGGCCATTAGGATATCATTTAGTTCATTGGAGAGGTCATTTACTTAAAGCAAGGAGCCAAGGTCCTTCTCAAAGATGAGTCATTTAATCCCAGATCACCCAAATGATCCAGCCCAATGTGCATTTTCCTAGTTTAATTTCCTCTGTAGGTTTTCTTTTATTTGTCCTATTTTATTTCTCCCATTTTATAGTCACATTGTCTAATTTAAACTTAATTAAAACTTTCACTTTGGGGAAGAAAAAAAAAAAACCAGTTCTGGATACCTCCCAAGAAACACTTCATTAATGGTAACTCCTTAATAAGCAAAATAACTCACTGTGCAGACTAGATCCAAAGTTAGGGGCTTCGAACATCCAACATGTTTTTTTCAAAGCCTAGGTCATATTGACCAGGGATGGCTAAATTCCTCAGGATTAGAATTTGGAGTCTAACAAAGATAAGCATCTCTGGCTTGAGGTACTGTGTTCACCTGATGACTGTGACTGACTCAGAAGTCAACCATGATCTAAATGAAAGAAAATAAAGCCACACCAATGAAATGACTTTTCTGGAACTATTGGAAGATAGAAGATGCTCTATCTTCTCTGTGTTTTTCAAGCTGGTAAGTTGTAATTTTGGAGTTTTTAGAAGCATGGAATACCAACAAAGAGGTGAGCACAGCCAAAAAATCCAGTGACAAATTATTGAAAATGTGATTTAAACACTTGATCCAGCTGTACTTGAAGCAAGCTCTACCACTGCACTTTCCAAGTATACAGACATTCCTCCTCTCCCCGCTCCCTCCCAACTTTTATATTTTCCCTTAGACCTCAAACCTACTGAATCAAAATCTCCATTTCAAGAAGATTTCTAGATGATCTGCATGCCCATTAAAGTATTAGGAGCACTACCTTCAACCCTTCTGAGTTGCATTTTCTCACTTGGAGCTGATATATTCTTAAGGAATATAAGTAGGTTCTATTACTATTTCTGTCTTTTATGAAACAAGACACTAAAATGTTCAGTTGTGTAAGATCATGCACATAGCAAATGCTGGACTGGGATCAAAACTCAGCCTACCTGTCTCCAAAGCTCGTGTCCTTACCTCATGGGCCATACCACAAGGGCTCTGTTGATCCCTGAGGAATTCTTATCAAATGAGTCCACAGACTGATAGAGAAGTCAGCAGGTTGGAAATTCAAGGAAGAGTTGCAGTTCAAGTCCAAACGTGGTCTGCTGCCAGAATTCCTTCTTGATTGGAGAAGGTCAGTCATTATTCTATTAAAACCTTCAACTGGATTGGATAAAGCCACATTATGAAGAGTAACCTATTTTACTCAAGACCCACCACACGAAATGTTAAACTCATTCTAAACAACTCAACCAACCAAACAAACAAAAACCTTCCCAGAAATATCCAGAATACTGTTTGATCAGAATACTGATCTGACTGATTTGAACACTGTAGCAGGCAAGTTGACACATAAAATTAATTATCACCATTTTATGGATTGATGGAGGTAACACCTTTATCTCCTTGTGTAGAATCTGGCAGATTCATCCAAAGAACAATAACTGCTAATCTCTAGGATGAACCTAACTCTCTTGCCCTGGCACAAGCTCATTCTCTAAGGAGTTTTATATGCCACTACAGTTCAGCCTGGAAATTCAGCAAAAGCCAGTGTGGCAACATTTGCTCCTGCTAAAGCGAAGAACTAAAGAGCCTCTAAAGTGAAAGAGAGTGAAAAAGGTGGCTCAAAGCTCAACATTCAGAAAACGAAGATCATGGCATCTGGTCCCATCACTTCATAGGAAATAGATGGGGAAACAGTGGAAACAGTGTCAGACTTTATTTTGGGGGGCTCCAAAATCACTGCAGATGGTGACTGCAGTCATGAAATTAAGAGATTTTTACTCCTTGGAAGGAAAGTTATGACAAACCTAGACAGCATATTAAAAAGCAGAGACATTACTTTGCCAACAAAGGTCTGTCTAGTCAAGGCTATGGTTTTTCCACTAGTCATGTATGGATGTGAGAGTTGTATTATAAAGAAAGCTAAGTACTGAAGAATTGATGCTTTTGAACTGTGGTGTTGAAGAAGACTCCTGAGAGTCCCTTGGACTCTCCCCAGTCCATCCTAAAGCAGATCAGTCCTGGATGTTCATTGGAAGGACTGATGTTGAAGCTGAAACTCTAATACTTTGGCCACCTGATGCGAAGAGCTGAATCATTGGAAAAGACCCTGATTCTGGGAAAGATTGAAGGCAGGAGAAGTGGACAACAGAGGATGAGATGGTTGGATGGCATCACCAACTCAATGGACATGGGTTTGGGTAGACTCCGGCAGTTGGTGATGGACAGGGAGGCCTGGTGTGCTGTGGGTGATGGGGT